>JAPXVT010000028.1:31037691-31049427 GCA_029823135.1 Acanthurus reversus
TGGAGAACTGGTACAGCTGTGGGGAAGGTGAGGTGTCAGAGATTGAGAGTGACACTGGCTCACCCAGCGGGGGCTCTGGTGGGACTGTCGGGAGTGTCGGTGTCACAGGATGCAGATCCTCCTCTGCCCCACCTCGTTTTAACATCCATCCTCTCTACCAGCATGTTCTGCTCTACCTCCAGCTGTATGACTCCTCCCGGGCCCTCCATGCCCTGTCAGCTGTTGCAGCCATGCTGAGAGCAGCACCCTCAGGGTTTGTAAGTGCCATCTCTACCACCAGCATCAACAATACCTACACACCACAACTGTCTTTGCTCCAAAACCTCCTAGCCCGTCACAGGATCTCCGTCATGGGCAAAGACTTCTACTGCCCCATCCCCCAGGACTCCCACTCTCACTCGTTCCGCAGTGCCATGTACCTGGAGATCATCATCTCCCTCTGCCTCTACTTCCTGAGAAGCTATTACTCTGCTCACGTGGCAGCGGGCTCTCAGGACTTGGCAGGGAATCGGGCCATGCAGCTTACCAGTGTGGAGGTCCTAACCCTTCTTTTCAGTGAGCTGGCCAAAGTCACAGGTGGATCAGCAAAGGGCTTTGCTAGTTTCATCAGCGATGTCCTGTTTAAGTGCAAAGTTCAGAAGGTGGTTCTCCATTGCCTGCTTTCCTCCATATTCAGCGCCCAGAAGTGGCATGACCAGCGGGTGGCGGGGGTCAACATGGCTACAGTGGAGGAAGGTCTGTCAGAGGACAGCGTCATCAACCTGTCAGAGGACCAGATAGACGGCTGCAGTGCCGTCCAGTCTCAGCTGCTCAGACTGCTGCAAAGTCTGGTTGTACTAGAGCACAGAGTCCTTGTGCCAGCTGATGAGGGAGGAGAAGGGGGTCCTGTTGGGGGAGGTGCAGGAGGTGGGGGGGTGGGAGGTGGTGTCGGAGCCGGTTTTGATATCCTGGGTGGGGAAGTGGAGCATGTCAACCCTCAGCAGCCAATGACGTCACTGCAATACCTGCACGGACAGCCCATCACAGCGCAGGGTATGTTCCTGTGTGCGGTCATCAGAGCGCTGCATCAACACCACGCATGCAAGATGCATCCTCAGTGGATAGGACTTATCACAGCCACCCTGCCGTACATGGGCCGGGTGCTGAGGAGGGTGGTGGCCTCAGTTACTCTGCAGCTGTGCAGGAACTTGGATAATCTTCTTCATCAGTACCGCTATGAGACTGGGATAACTGACACCAGGTAATAATGCTTGCATGGCTCGTACTCATGAGTCACTTATATAGTTACCTTTTCTAAAAGAAATATCATACAGGCAGTGCATGGCATTAGAAATCGCTAGATGGCACTCTTGACCACAAGACATGAAGACAACTCATGCACGTTCTCCATCTTTTTGAATTTCCACTTATGATGACAATAGAAGACAATTTTAGTCTTTTATATGGAAATGCATCAATCGCAAAATATGCATTCCCTGAACTGCATATGTATTTATTTTTTAATCTTCTAGACCGCAGTGGATGGCTCTCTGCATCCCTCCTGACCTGATTCTAACAGTGCTGGAGGGGGTGACAGCCATTATCCATTACTGCCTGCTGGATCCCACTTCCCAGTACCACCAGGTGAGGGCGCCATGCCACAATGAGTTGTTGGAAGCTCTGCCCAGCCTTGTTTATCTGCTGTATAAGCAGTGCTGAATGAGTGTGATTTGTATTCAGATATGCTTGATATTGTCTGTTTTGTTTTTTGGGGGGGGTTTTTGACTGTCTTGTTGCCTCTTCTGCCTCTCAGTTACAAGTGAGTGTTGACCAGAAACACCTGGCTGAGGCTCGTTCGGGCATCTTGTCCATCCTTCACACCATCATGTCTTCTGTCACCTTGCTGTGGAGCGTCCTTCACCAGGCTGACAACTCTGACAAACCAGCTGCTGCTTCTGCCGCCTCGACCTCCAACATCAACCTGGGCTCCACAAAGGTACGCCAGGCAACATGCATTCACAGTTCTTTTATCAAAAATTTAACATATATTCATGACAGCCAGTCTAGCAAGGTGATGACTGGTCTTTGTCTGGTCGTAATTTAACGTATGCCTTGGCTGCAGGATAAGTATGCCTGTAAAGTATGCCTCTCTCCACCTCAAACGATGAAACGGTGGATATGATTGATGTATGACTACACTAATATATTTTGCTATTTTACTTGCTGTCTAGTCTTGCTCAAGTGAAATGAATGCAAAGAAAGCTGATATATCTTTTCAGACAACCTGAAAAGCATCACTTGTGCTGTGCAGTGGAGTATACCCAGAAACTGCAGTCTGCAGTGTACAAAGCAAAGTGTAAATCAGTCCAAGAACAAATCCAATCATGTGGGCAGCCTTGCATAAATGTTTTCCAGAGAGTATTAAAGCATCACACATAAATCTTTGAATCACCGGTCTCATAATACAAACAGAATTGCATTACTGCCTCCAGAGGACTTCTTTTTTTTCATAATTTATAGCTCTTTGTTTTTCTGCAAGTAGTTACAAGCATTGTCCAGATATTTTCAGAGGTGGGTTGGTAATGTGATTTTTCACAGAGATAATGAAGTATTTTGTTTTTGTCTTGTGTAACAGATCATTTGTAATCATTACAGGGTGACTTTCCCTGCAGGGGAAATACCTGAAGGCCTGAAAACCTGCGTAACTTACACTTACAACTGATTCCATGATTTGTTAGTTTGAGCATTTCACATTGGGCAGAGTAGACAGAACGTAATATCAGTAAAACTTCAATACAGAAGCTGTTGTAGACAATTTTTTTGTGGTAGTTAACTTAATACATATGGAAGACCGTGAGAGATACATATCTGAGCATGAAATGTGTACTGTGTTAGTTTCGTTTCTTCACAATATCATGCAAGATACACTGGAAAACATTTACAAGACATTTCTTGTGACAAAAGGGAGTGTAAATAAACTTGTTTTTTGCAGTAAGTAATCAACTCTTTGGGTCTAACCTGACTCCTCACATATGTTTGACAGAACCTCCGGCAACAAATCCTGGAGCTGCTGGGTCCGATCTCCATGAACCATGGTGCTCACTTCATGGCAGCAATCTCTTATGTTTGGAATGAGAGAAAACAGGTGAAGACTCCAGTCAGAAATAAGGTGTGTATTTTCAAACT
The DNA here is from genome assembly GCA_029823135.1 of Acanthurus reversus. NCBI lineage: Eukaryota > Metazoa > Chordata > Actinopteri > Acanthuriformes > Acanthuridae > Acanthurus > Acanthurus reversus. The sequence goes on from JAPXVT010000028.1 coordinate 31,040,857, forward strand.
CTGCATGTGCTGTTATGTTGTATTTTATTGATTCTTGCACCGAAAACCATTTTCATCAGACTTATGTGCTTTTTGGTCAGTGCAGTAAGCTGGCCGAGCGTATTCATGTCTGTTTACATTTAAGGCAAAACGTATTTAAAGAGTGAATGATGCGTGTTTTACTGCTCATTCTGGTTTTAAAAAATTCAAGTCTGTTTCACTTGTTTTGGTTGTGGTCAGAAGTGTACTTTGTTGCACCTGTGACCACACCCAGCAGTGATGTCACAGGGTCCCTGAGTCCACCTGTACTTTACTGTAGCCAGATGAGAAATTAAACAAAGGGAGGTCAGATCCTCAGGGGGTGTGAAGCTCTAATTTTCCTCTTTTCAATGTGAAAAAGGAGAAAAGCATATTTCTGTTATTTAATCTTTGGTTGGAAATAGATGTTTATATCATTTTATTTACATCATGTCTCTCAGGTGATTCCTGCAGCCAGTGAAGAGCAGCTGCTGCTGGTTGAGCTGGTTCGTTCAGTGAGCGCCATGCGCACTGAGACCGTCATGCAGACAGTCAAAGAAGTTCTGAAGCAGCCGCCTGCCATCGCAAAAGACAAGGTGGGTGTTAAAGAGTTTGTTGCTGGAGACCATTAGCTCAAACAGTTTTAGCCCCGTCTTCTTTTCCCTCAGTGTAAGGCTATTAGACAGTGCAGTGCAACACTTTCTGCTTTCTCATAGTAACATCACTGTTCACAGTCCACATTTTTCTTCCTCTTCTTCTTCTTCTTTTTAAACGAATTTGGACTGATGTCTTGTAGTTTCAGCTTTTTCATAGTAAGTCATTATATAAATTATATAAATATTATTTCTTTACTGTTCCCCTACAGAAGCACCTCTCTTTAGAAGTCTGCATGCTGCAGTTCTTCTATGCTTATGTCCAGAGGTGAGTCCACTGCTGCCTAACAACACTATATACTGTATTTACGCTGTACATTTTTGCTTGTCAATGTCAGGTGTGCCATATTCATTTTTATGAAGTCTCCCTTTCATAAAGACGCCTTACCTTTTTTTTTTCCTTTACTTTTGATTCATGACTTTCCCCTTTGTTCCCAGGATCCCTGTGTCCAGTTTAGTTGACAGCTGGCCATCTCTGCTGGCACTGCTGAAGGACTCAGTACCGTTAGGCCTGCCGGCCCCCGGGCAGTTTCTCATACTTGGGTTGGTTTCTCTGTATCTCTCTTTTAGTTGTCTCTCAGGTTTTCCTGTATCTCTACAACACCAAACCAACTAAATTTACAAAAATGCTCGAAGTCATCAGTTAGTGAGTTGCTCACCTTTAAAGGGTGACAATGTTTATCTAAGTGAATCAGTCTGTAGAGACCACTCTTCTTTCACTTCCACATTATATTCTTTATTTAACATGACTCTCCCTGTCTCTTTGTTTTCCCTAGAGTTCTGAATGAGTTCATTTTGAAGAATCCCAATCTGGAGAGCAAAAAGGATCAGCGGGAGCTGCAGGTAATTACTGTAGCTGCCTTGACTCCTTTTCAACTCTCATTTGTTCCCATGATGTTCATAATTTCATCATATGTCTTGTATTTCAACAACATACCAGCCTTTTTTTTTTTTAAGCATTATTTTAAGAAAGAGTTTAACTTTTGTTTCATGCCATATAATTATACAGGATTATACAGCAGACAGACAGATAATTTACAGAACCAAATGATGTTCAGCATGAGCATGACTGCTTTCTGAAATAACTTGTGTGTTCAGGATGTGACCCATAAGGTGGTGGAGGCCATCGGGACAATCGCAGGCTCCTCTTTGGAACAAACCACATGGCTCAGGAGAAACTTGGAGGTGAAGGCGTCTCCTCAGATAGTTGTGGACGGAGCCAACCTGGAAGCTGATGTAGAAGGTTTGCTGCTTTCACATTAACTTCCAAAAAATGACCGTATGTGTATTATTGCATGTTGCTGTAGTACATTGCAGCCATTTTCACACTAAACTTACTAAAACAGACTCATGATTTAAGTCATGTAAAAGTGAGATTTACTTTCTCTCCTCACATATATTAGTTCAGTTAAATTTTTTAATTTAAGACTTAATCCATGTCAGTTAATGAAGTAGTAGAGAGACAGGCAGCTTGGATGCTGCCCTATTTTGTTTTTGTGTTAAGTTCAGTTTGTATTTTAGCAAGGGAGAGATAATTTCTGTGTTCATATGAGAAATGTATTATAATGTCAGGGATTAATGTAATCTGTCTAAATCAAGTGTAAAAAATAATCTAAATGTGAGACACCGGCACTATGTGCGAGGGGTCAAAGCAGAGCACTTAGACGCTCCCGTTCACATGCATTACAAAAAGCATGGGGGTTGTGAACAGATTTTGCAGATTTGTTGCATGCCTCAGCATGGCAGTATTAATGTTTTCCGCTGTGGAGCTGCTAATGTTTGCTATGTGTGTTTTGTAGATTTAATGCACACAGTAATGGAGGCCTCCAGCTTCACTCCATCAGTGTACAGCGTTCACGCCCTCACTCTGTTGGCCGAGGTAAAACACTCTTGTCTCCGTGATTCACTCAACCCTTCCTGCACAAGTGTTGTTTATCAGGCCATCAGTCAGTGTCTCTGCCAGTGTTTTCAATTGTTCATCTAGATTGTGTCTCAAGCTGTTCGCACTGCCATGTTGGGCCTGTTGCTCTCATGCACTGCATTAACTCACTCCCAACTGAGCTCCCTCGAGCTGATTTAAGACCACCTCCCTACCTCTACTTCACTTATTGTTAATGAATCAATAAATCAATGTGTTGGATTTCTTTTCTGAATGAGCTGAGCTGGACAATTGAAATCAGTGGCCACCTCCATCCTGGTTATTTCAGCCCAGCATGGAGCTAAGTGTGCAGATGCTGCCTGTGCTGCACTGCTGCTTGCAGCTGAAAGACTTGTTTGTTTATTCGTGGTAAAAAAAAAATAAAAAAAAAAGCAGTTTGTCATACTGTTGGTCAGTACAGCTTTATACTGCTGTTATATTAGAGTTGTTCTAATACCAATACCAGGATCAGAAAACACCTCTGATACTGCTGAAAATGCTGCTAATGGTGAGTACACCAGTCTGTGCACCGATTCAATACCATGTGATTTCTTGGCCACTAAACGGTACCCAGGTACTTCCCAATTAACTTAGTTAGCTCTGACTGAGGTTACATACCTAAAATCAATTGTTCTCTGTCGCTCTAAACAGTACACAGGAAGTTGCGCTGTGCTGCCACTGTCAGCTACTATTTTTAAGAGCACCGAAGAAGAACGGAGAGATTTGACATTGCTAGCAAAATGTTTACATTTGACAATATTTTACATTGGAAAGTCCCACCCACCAGTAAAAAGGTGATGTGTGTGGAATTACTTTCCTAGATTTTCGTTTTTAAGTTGCTGTTGCACTGCTATGTTGATGTGTTCTAATTAAATATTTTTATATCACAATTTTAATTCAAATTATTATCACACCAAACATTTTAAAGGGGTTGTAATTTTTATGTGCTGGTATCAGCTGCTACACAAGGTTGGGTATAAGTAAGTTTCAAAATAATGAAAAATCACAGTTTTCTCTGGTCTAAGAAGCTGGAGGCGTGTCTGCTGCAGGCGCTGAAACCACGCCCACTCGCTGGATACCTGGAAGCTTCGCTGCGTCATCGAGCTTCCATTTTAGCATGCCAAAAAAAATCCTGAGCAGGAAACTGGTGAAAACAGTTTGGGGCTCAAACTCCAACAATACAGTTCTACATATTTGTTAGCTTGAGCAATCACCAAAACTTTACACTCCCTTAAAAACCTTCATCCCCTCCTGAGGATTCCTGGAGGTTTATCATCTAAATTATTTTGGGGCTCTTTATCTGTAAGGGGTGATTTGTTTGTAACTGGAGCTAATCGCCTTCAGTCTTTCACACTTTACCTCTGTGTTATCAGCTTATTCACAACTTCCTGTCTCCCAAAAAAGATCTAACCAGCCTCATGTATGTGACTCTTTGGATCAAGAAAAAGTCTCTCAGGATCTCTGGTCCTTATTTTTAGTCACATTGCACAGCCTGCAACACCCACGAGGCTCTGCAAAACAGATGAAGGTCCACTGCTGTTGATTCAGCTGGTTTTTGAACCGATATCAAGAACTAGATTTTCAATTTATCACGACAGTAAAAGTTACTTAAAGAGGCATTTTAATGTGCCTTTAAAGTTTTATACCTGAGGCATAACTTGTATGAGGCATAACTGTTTGCACTAAAAGACATGAGTACATTTATCAGCTGTTTCATTGGCCTGTAAATCCACAGTGTACACAGTGAAATGACTTCAGAGACATGCAGGTGACTGTGTACTCCAACGCGGCTCATTTACTGCAGGTTAAAGTCAGCTGAGCAGCTTTTTATCACAGGCACATCTGCAAGACCTTGAGCTGTGAAATTCACGGTAAGAAAATGATGTAATGCAGAGAGTAACAACATGCACACAGACACACACACACGCACACTCACACATATTTACACGCACACAAATGACCCCAGACTGAAGGAAAAAATACCTTCAAAATAAACTGAAAGTTTGGCTTATGATTGTATCACTGTTGAGTTAGAACGAGGACATGCAGGAGATCGTGCACACACAGGAGGACAGACAGCGCTCACACACCACATGAGGGGACTTTAAATTCTTCACTGATAAGAATTTAATCTTTTCTGAGAATGTCCACGTATTTCAGGATACGATTGCCACGTTGCACCGACTAAATTATGAGTTTCAGCTTCTTTCATGTTTTCAGATTAAAACAGAAGTTGATGATTCACTCTAAACTTAAACATGTAGCATAGAGACACAAGCTGCTGTCACTCAAAGCAGTCATCCTTTAATTATGCACTACTTTGTGTCTTAATATAATTTGACTTTAAAAAAAAAGGCTGAAAAGATCACAGCTGTGTTCAAATTTGGTTATTCATTTTAGAGATATTCCTAGTATATAGGAATCTGTACACAATATAATGGAAATCTAATCTGTCCAATGCATGCGCAAGTCCTGATATCACTTCCTGTTTCAGCTTTTCCATCCGTCTGTGTAAAAGTCAAACATCGTCATGGAGTTAACTCTGCATATTTATCTTTCCGTTTGCTGCGACAGGTTTGGTTTGGAACTACTTTACAACTTGCACTGATTCTCTTGAACTCTGACACCTCACAAGCGTCAGCCTTAAACAGAAACATCAGACCTCCTGCAAACATCAAAAGACACAGGATACTAACTTGTGGAAATAATTGCTTGTAATCAGAATTTATCTGTGTCAATGTCGGACTGCAGTGTTTTCTACGGCCACTACTTGAGCGAACAATATAACCTTTGTGTAAGTTAAAGAAGGTAAATGCTGAAAAAAATGAAAGCTGAAATGAACCCATTCTGGTGATTCGGCACAAGGACACACTGAGCCTGTATGGGTCTAATTAATGACAAGAGACATTTTCATCCTGAATGTTGAGAATTTTGATTTAATGAAGCACCATGCGTCATAACTTAAACCAATTATGGTTTATGAATTTGAAAAGTGGTCTGGGAAGCTCTGTTCACAGTCGTGCAGTTGTGCAGGGTTTGACAGGTTGATTCTGGATTAGATTAAGTGACTGGTGTTGGTTTGATGGATCAACAGTGAGATGTGCTGTGAGGCCTTTACATGGCGCCATGAGGGGGACAACAGGCCTGTCTTTGCTGTGGTCAACGCAGACTTAGCCCATGCTAACTTGGGTATAAACAGGATGTGACCATGAATATTTTCAATGCAAATAAAAAAGGGATAAAAGGGGAATGTGGCTCTCAGGGTCATGCTAACTCAGCACTCTCCACCAACATATACGTGGGCGGACAGAATGAGAAAGATATTTATATTTCATGTTGAAGCACAAAGCAACAGTCTGGAGTGGCTGTTTTGTCTAAATGCATAAGGTTCTAAATGTGAGTACACATGATTTGATGCTCTTAAACCTTTGCAACGTGCACACACAAAATCTGCTGCAGAGGAGAGAACGAGCTGTGGTTGATAGAAAACATGATAAAGAGACAGAAATGCCATCAAACTCACGAAAAACTGAAGGCTCTTAAAGTTCCATCTGATACATGCTGCCTTCCTCCTGCCTGATCCTAACTGCCAATCACAACACATGATTCATCTGTTGCCATGGCAACAGGTTCACTACCTGAACAGCAGCAGCTAATCCATTCCCACGTGTCCCCTGCTGTTTAAAGAGTGAGATCCTGCTGGAGACGTTTGTGGTCCAGAATGAGGTTGACAGGTAAATCTATACGGGCACATCCTGAGGCTGACATGATGCACGCTCGCAGCAGGACGTCCACACAAGAGATTACAGCGCCCTCTGATCAAATGACCAGTGAACTTTCCCCCTAATATCACAATTCATCATTAAATAACCACTTTATTGAGCCACGGGCGAAAGGACGGATGATTGGCACCACTGTCAGGGGATTACTTCATACTTTCCAGGTGTTAGGGATAATTAGAATAATTATGAGCATTCGAAATGGTGTGTGTGTCACATTGATCTGTACATGCTGATTTAAAGGCTACTTCGATGTGGAGTTTTTCCAACTGGGGCAGAGCTGAAGGGGAGAGATGTGTGGCAAACATGCTGTGAGCAAAAACAACGTCAGTTATTACATTCTGGCTGCTCCCTGGATCATTACACAAATCGCAAACATGTGGCCATAAATATGCTTTGTAATAACAGGAAAGAAATTAAGGACTTGCTTGAGAATCATTATGTTTTTTCCATTTATCTTCAGTATTTAAGAAATCCAGTGACAGCTGTCCATACATCCACAGACACTGCAAACAGGAGCTGCTAACGGCTCATTTTGCAAACAAAGAAGCCAAAATGTGCACCAATGTTACGGGGCTCCAGCGAGCCATGTGTGCCACACTTGGAAGCTGATCTGAGGAAGTGGCCAAATAACATAATTATAACATCACGAGATGCACATGCGCCCCAAAAGACTTTCCCATAAGCTTACATTGAGAATGAAGCAGATGTTAAAGGTTAGATACATTTTTTTGAGCATCACAACCTTTACGCAACATAAGACCATCCACTGGCTGATGTTTACATCCCCCAGAGATCCCCAGATGATGGGAGCTATAGCTGTCTAGATGAAAATAAAATGGGCGTGAAGGCTTTCTTATTTCTTTTCATCAACAGATCCAGAAAAAGGTGGAACAGGAAGTTGTGCTGATGATCAAATGCCCGACAGCATCAGACTCATGTACAGACACCCAGCTTTACAGAAACTTTTTAAACAGAGAAAATACGCATTATTTCTTGCTTTGTTTTAGTCGTGAGTCTGCAGAGTTTTCTGCATCTGGCCAAAGGTGTAGAAATCCTTGTCACACAGACCAGGAAACATATAAATAAAATGAAGCAGCAGTGCTGTTGGTTAAAACCCAGAAACGTCACGCTAACGATAAGTCTACAAATACCATGCGTCACAACCCTTAAGAGGCTTCACTTGTTTGCACTTTACAGATATTGAGTGTTGGGGAGGAAGGATCCTAAGCAGTGAGAGCAGTCGAGCTGCTAAGATCGCTGCTGAACAGAACCTGGAGGTTTGAGGGCTTCAAATCCACTGACTGTAGCAGCAGAGAGAAAAACGGCCTCCAGTGTTAAAATCTACATGTGTAGAAAGACACAAACGGCTAAAGTTAGAAAATGAAACTGAGTCTTGCATAATGATCATGATGCAACAAGAGCTGCAGTCTCCCACAACATCTCATTTATCAGTTTACACATGAATGCTGTTTATGGATGTGATTAGAAAATAAATGCAAACATGTTGAATGAATACTAAATCAGATATTCATCCTCACCTGGCTTTCAGAGGCTCTCAGGAGACCGCTCCATACACCTACAGTGCTTTATGACTGTTAGAGGAGGATGCACCTGATGATGCAAGACTGCAACTGATTAACAGAAGTAAGGAGCCTTTGAAATCTAACATGCTGTGCAGGAAAAAACAGGACAAATAAAACCTAATCTGTCTTCCTTTGTAAATAAAATACAGACATAGAGTATACAACAAAACCAGAAAGAGTCTCTGTTAGGTTTACTCAAAAACAACCACTTTTTTTTTTCTAGTATTTCTAGTTATGCTCCTGGGAATACATGCAAAAGTCTCATCTATTTCTGTAACAAACAAATAAATAAATAATAGAATATAAATGAAAAATAAAAGAAATCATGGGCACCAACACAGACAAAAGCAATGAGTGATTTTCCCTGAGAGAGCAGACATTTATAGAGCTTTTCAAAATAAGAGATAAGGCTTATTTAAAGAGTGCCGTCCCCACAGGCGAGTCTCTGACCTTTAACGACAAAGACTCTAATTAATCCCGACGCACAAACAAGCGTAGTCAGGTTAAAAAGAGCAGAATCCATTACTGCATTCGGTTCATCAGCATCAGACTGACAACGGCACAAAACATGTTTTATAACAGCCGATCGTTCTCGACTCGCTCTGAAGCGGAAAGAATAAGCATCAAAATATCACTTC
>JAPXVT010000028.1:31061189-31074165 GCA_029823135.1 Acanthurus reversus
GATACCAATACAAGAATCGGAAAATGCCTCCAAAACCGCTGAAAATGCTGTATCGGTATCAGCAAGTATACCAGTCTGTGCACATGTGATTTATTAGCTGCTTAACGGTGCCCAGCTACTTTCCATTTAGCTTTGTATTTCAGCAAAATGTCTACATTTGACAGTATTTTACAATGGAAAGTCCACCCACCAGTTAAAAGGTGATGTGTAAGGAATTAGATTTTAGTTTTTAAGTTGCTGTTGCACTACTGTTTTGTAGTGTTTTATTTAAATCTTTTATTTTACTAAATTATGATTACTCTCTATGTTTTAAGGGAATTTTAATTTTTATGTCTTGGTCTCGGAGCAGTATTCTGTATCAGCCAAACTGAAAGTTTTGGCAGTGGAATCGGTATTTGGAAGAAAAAAAATGGTACTGGAACATCTCGAGGTAGTGCAGCAATTTAAATGAAGGGACGCAAATTTGCTGGTCAGTCTGGTTATCAGACTATAAAATGATTGTGTGACTTCAGTTTGCAGTTTTGTTTTTACTGAACTGTATTGTGTTACACTTAGCTTTTACTCTCCCCAGTCAGGTTTGGGTTAGGGTTAAAATAACACATAATCCATAATTAGCACAAAGTTGAATCAGTATCTCTCTTGAAAGGTTTCAACAAAAACTGAACATTACAACCTCTATGAAGGTAGGACTTGTACAGGACTGTTGTACTTTACTGCAATAACTGTAGTCGCGTACCTGATTACCTGACAACTGATTGGACATAACTGATTTCTCACAGGGCACATTTTCCTGCAGAATTTTAAATGTAATACTTGGATGCATTTTATGGATAATGCTGTTGTATTTAAGTGGGATTTTGACTGTAGGACGTTCACATTTAATGGGCTATGTTTTACTCTGCAGTATTGATACCTTAACTTGAGAGAATTATCTGAGTATGTGAGAATCTATCCTAAGTCAGTCACTCTCATGGAGAGCAAATCAGCACCATGGACAGAGACGAAGGCAGAGGCCTCAGTCACGATCTGACTGGCAGCAGGCTCGTTTCTGCCGCGTCCATGATCAGAGAACACATGCATCACTCTTCATATGACCTTCATGGTGTGCTAGCAGCATGACCAGAATCTAGCTCGACTGTAGAGAAGCTTTATTAACCCTTCTAGCTCTGACCAATCCACATCCTCTTCCTAACTATCGTCTCCTCCCAGATCTCGCGATGCAAGAGGCGGGAGCAGGGTATGTCTATGGTTGGTAGTAGCCGCTTACTGCGTCACCTGACCCAAAGGAGGGGGCGGGGCGTGGTGAGAAATATCAATAATTTAATAAACAAGAGGATGTAAATCTGCTGAGAGCACCGCCATCCGACAGCCGGGTTGAAGCGCGCATCGCCGGGGCTTGCAGGCTGACGGTGGGCCGCAGCAGAGAGGGAGCGTCCTGTAGGGGAGGAGGAGGAAAAACAGCCGCACTGGATGGTGGGGGATGATGATGATGATGCCAGCCAAGGCCTGATGTTCCCCTGCACGCCCCGCTGACACACAGGGACGGTCGGACTGCTGCTGCTGCTGGTGGTGAGGATTATCCAGGAGGCTGGAGGAAGGAAGTCAGGGAGGGGGGAGGCACTACGAGCATCATCCGGAGAGGAGCGTAGGCTATTGTCAGGGAGGCTCTCCGACTACCAACGAACAGCAAGAAATTGGTCTTCAATGAAAGGAAAATCCATAATTTAAAGCCAGATAAAGATTTTGCTGGCCTAATTCGCTTGTTCACTATAATTTCCAGCGGACACGCGTCCTCACGGAAGAAAGTCACTTCATGATTGTTCCAGAAACGCGTGCAGATCCAGCTGAGTGGGAATCATCATTTCCAGCAACGGTATTTTTTATTTAGGCTTACTCAGCTGCAGTTTAATAGAAAGTGTCCCATTTCTTTTTCTGGGCGCTGGGTTCCCGTGGTTCTCTCGAGGGCAGCTGGATTACCGAGGTCGGTGGCTGGATTCGGTGCGGGGAGGGGGGGGTAGGACCACATTGGACGCTTGATAGTCGAGGTTGAGCTCCGCAGAGAGAAGATGTCGGGTCAGACGCTGACGGACCGCATCGCCGCGGCGCAGTACAGCCTGACAGGGTCCGACGTGTCCCGAGCTGTGTGTAAAGCCACCACACATGAACAGACACCTCCAAAGAAAAAGCACATGGAATGTGAGTAACCTACCTATCTACCTATCTATCTATCTATCTATCTATCTATCTATCTATCTGTCTATCCATCTATCTATCTATCTATCTATCTATCACACTAAATGTGTCCTTTCAACCCTCCATCCTTCCTCCTCATGCACAACTAGGCCACGCACCAAACCCACGATGGTTGCCTCCCCCATCCATTCCTTAACTTAACATGCTCGGAGGAGCTCCTACGTCACACTACGTGTTCACATGTGTGCACACACACACACACACACACACACGCACACACACATTATGCTTGACTTTAATTCAGACTAATTGAACAAATCAAACCTATCTCCTGTTAACCACGTTGTGCCGGGCAGATGAGCATCGCTGTGGAGCCAGAGGGAAGCCTCAGAGCTTTTAAGCAGATACTGAAGCCCTGCTGACTGTGGCTGTCTCCCCCATGTTGCTCCAATGCTGGTGAATGCATAACTGGAAATGCTTAGTGGTCTCTGGAACAGGCAGGCTTTTGCCTTGGCTCTTGTCCTCTTTGCTAGAGCGAAAAGGTGTGTGGCACTGCCAGCACATTTCACATATTTTTTTCCTTGGTGCAATTTGTTGATTTGTCGGCATATTGCTTAGTACAAACAAGGGAGGAAAGAGATGGAGGCAGGCAGCCAATTTAATGTCAGATGCTGACAGGAAATGTGGAGAAGGCTCATAAAGTATTTGGAAAAGGCTTAATGCAAACATAAACCATAGATATACAGCTTTTATATGTTAATGGATGCAACGTCAGATTCTAGTGTGAATATCCATACATAAAGTTGCTGATAATATATGACGGCAGCATTGGGGAAGTGATGTTTAGTGAGATGAACAGCACATGGAGCTTCCACAGTGTCTCATCAAATGGTATGTGAGCTTCAAATCTTCTGATTCTCTTTCTGTGTGTGCACACACGTCCTTGAATGTTGTAGCTGTGTTCCAGACATTGTCCACCTAGAGGGTCTTGTTGAATACAAGACCCTGTCATTTGATATCAATACGTATTGTATGTCTCTTTAAAGACCTTTGCAGCTTAATCAAGCCTAAGGAGGCCAATGAGGAGCTGTCAATATTTAAAAGTCCAGTGTAACCACAACCACCAGGTAAATCTGGTGCTCTGATCTCTTTGTCTTGTGTTTTGATATCGCTGTTTATTTTGACAAGGACAAATAATAAAGCAGGGTGTCCACGTTTAATACAAAAGTACAGATTAGTACAAAGTTCAAAGGTAAAAGGCGAAACCAAATGTTAGTTTAGTTTAATCTAACTGTAAGCTAGCTGTGTTAATTATTAAAAACATTGTTAGAGGTGCCAATATGCTTAAATCTATAGACAGGTGAAGACAACTTTACTTACCGAGGTCCATGGCTCCAGTGGAGCATAGGCCATCGACGACACTTCTCCAGTGAGCACGGCGCTGGGCTGTCCTTTCTGCCTCTCCACAGCTGATTCCTTGTCTCTAGAGTTCTGCCCCCAGCTGTTTTTAGTCCGTCCTCTTCCATTTCCCCTGGGGGTTCCAAGCCAGGGCCTGGCATGTAGTACTGTCTGCCGGTTTCCTCAAGGTGTGGCCAATCCATCCTCACTTTTGTCTCAGGATCTATTTTTCTCCTGGCCACTGTCTCCCTGTCTGCTAAAGTTCCTCATTCCTAATTTTGTTTGGCCACCTGATCCTGAAAATGCATTTCAGACAGATGTTGATGAAGATCTGCATCTTCTGCAACGTCCCTTTCCTTATTCTCCACATCTCAGAACCGTAGAGAACGATTTACGACTTTAGGTGTTATGGCTATTTCTTTGGAGGCCCAGATGTTTTTCAGGATGATGAAGGCTGATAAAGACAAACCTTACGGTTTTGTGGAGGCAAAAATATACAAATAAAATTGTAGGAAGCAAAAGGCTACATTTTTTAAACAAAAAGACACTCAGGAAACACTGCAGCTCAAAAGGGAAGAAATGAAGGTGACAGAAGAAAAACGGTGGCGAGCAAACCCAACAAATACAAGGTGTACACATACTAAGTTTGGATGCATTCCTATTTCCTGGATAAGAACAGATTTTGTGTAATTATATTGAAAGAGTTTCTGCAGTTACACCTGAAATGCACTGCTGCACTGTGCGATTGTAAAGCTACATCATCAGAAATGAGATCAAATCTCCAGAAACGAATGCACCCGTCTGTTCACGTCCTGACAAAAAAAATCAAAACGAATGATGAACGACATTAAATCTGAGCATAACAGAGTGGAGAGCTTGCCAACTTGCCAAAGTTTGTGTCAGCACTTTGTTGAGGTCGTGAGTGAAGTGCTGCCATCCACATTGTTTTCTGACTCACCTTTTAAAAAAGGGAGAAAGAATGTAACTTCTTATAAACAGCAACTCAAATAGCTGATACAGTAAATATTCTGTCGGTGCGTGCATCCACTGCACCACTGAGCCAAGGTAATATACGTATACAAAACTTGGCATATACACATATTTGTGCATTTCTGGCCCAGTTTATATCAGGTTTCTCGGCCCAAGTCTGACCCACATGCAGCATGACTGTCAGAAGCTACTTCCACCTCTGGAACTGTGGTGTGCGCAGAAAATCTTCTCAGGTGTCAGCCAGCGCTGTTGGATAACAGCCGAAAAGATAAGGAAGAAGATGGCCCAGACTCGGGCAGAGAACCCAAGTGACATTGGGCTGGAACATTTTGTCACTGTCTGGATAAAGGGTTGAATCCATCAGCAAAAAAAACCCCCACTCACCTATTTCCTTAGTTCTCAAGAGATTTGTGCCTACAGCCTAACCTGTTCTGGTATGACCAGTAGCTTCTTGTGTCTATTGCAAGTTAGACTCCTCTTGTTGACAGTTTTGACTTTTGTGTAATTACTGTTTTATTACATTTAAAGAGTAACTAAACCCCTAAACCACTTTTTTCAGCTAAAAACCGAGGCTAAGAAGTATTTAGTAGTGTTTTCGATTGATTCGGGTCTAAATCTTGACGTTTTAGTGCAAATTAACAGAATTTTCCATATTCCGTTATAAATGTGTGCAGCAACTGCCATCTATTGGTTGAGACGCGGCTATTGCGGGCAGGTGAAAGGTGACGTATCTGGTGCTCGTTAACGTCACCAACCAAGTCCTGCACTCAGCTCACGATTCGGAAGACTGTGGCAAGAAGAGACACGCCCAGTCACTCTAATGTTACTCTTTCCCACAAACTCCCACACATCACCAGCAACACACATGCACACACACACACGCACACACCGCCATAGATTAGCAAGATAAAAGCTAATGCATGCTCAATCTGACTTCCCCAAAACCTAAACCACTACTGCAACCAAAACTCTGGGGGTTTAGTTACCCTTTAAGCTTTTTACAAATAAACACGAAGATGTTTTTAAAGCAACAGCCTTGAGATAATCTTGAGAAATGAAGGCTTGTTATCCTCTAATTGTCGTTTCTGGTAGCGGTGGCTGCTGTTCAACAAAAGGTATCCCTCTGAGCACCTTTTTATTTAAATATGTGCATGCGAGCAGAAAGTTGCACATGCATATTGCAGTGTGCAAATTAGTAAAATCAAAAAACAAGAACATCTTGGATTGATTTAAACAGAAAATCCTTTGGTATCAGTGTGGTATTAATCTGTCTGGCTAATGACCTGCGTCAGAGGTAAAGGAGCTGTGTAAATAAGTGAAAGGTAAATTAACCTCAAAATGGAGGTTCTGCCTTTGGGATATCGTCTGACATTATATCAAGTTTCATCCACTGCTGACATTTACGCATTGTGCTGCTTGGGTCAACTAAAAGACCCCCAGTTCTATTTGCTGCGAGCACTCGCAGAAATATTCACCGACATCATCAGTGAAACCTGCTGCCTGTTGAACATTGTCAAAATGCTCCACAGCTGTGCTGCTATGTGAAGAGGAGCTCGACATCCACCACTTGCCCTGCAACAACAAAGACTCTAACTAAACCATTAACTACATTATTTATTTCAGCCATCAAACTAACCATGTATGTGTTTTATTCTGCAGTTGTTTCCATGTTGATACAACTGCATTACAAGTCATCATATATTCCCCAGCCAATCCACCTACTAGGGGACACACACACGAGTGTGGGAATCTAGATTCTCATTTTCTAAGATTCAAAATCAAGTCACAAATCCTAAAAATCTATTTTTAATGACATGTTTTATGTTTGTTGTTTGTTTTACTGGGTGGCGGGAAACTGCATGATACAAATGATGAATATCTTAGATGATTATTGGTCAATCAACTTGATACAACTTGAACTTGTTATTAAATTTGCTGAGAATTTAAAAACTCAAAACTTTTTGTTAAAAGGTTGATATTTTAGCAGTTTACAGTTGGTGTGTAAAAAAAAAAACTCCATGATTTTATGCACACTTTTCTCTGCTTTTATGCCATAATTTGACACTTTGTCTGGCAAAACAGACTGAAGTAGACACTGAAATTAAACCCCTTTCATACTGAATCAAGAATCGATATTGAATCTTGAATTGTTTTGAATCGAGAATCGATTTTGAATCAAATCACGACCCCAAGAATCGAGATCAAATTGAATTGTGAGATACTGAAAGACTCGCACCCTTATCACTGACATAATAAGTCGTCTTCATCATTAGCCTCCTTTTCCACTTCAAAGATCTTCCCATCACACTGATGTGGTCTGTCATGAATATGGATCATTTTTGCTATTTGCATTTAAATGAACCACACATGGAGTCTTAAGCTCCTGGAAATTCAGACTATTATTGAAATAATGTACATATTGTAATAATATATTGAGATTCAGGACCGATATTATTGATTGACCTAACAATTAACACTTTAATTTCTTGTTTTTTTCTATATTTTCTGTGTCTCTGGGAGTATTATCAAGAGAGCAGATCCTCTTTTCAGGCTAAATGTAACAGAAACAAATTAGTTATGAGGATGAAGATACTTCTACAAGTGAGCCGTCAGTTGAGACGTCCATCAAACGCTGTGGTTGGTCGATCTGTTCAGCTGAACCTTCGGTTGCCACTACCTGCAGCGTTTCCAGTTTGAACAGTTTTAGCATCCAGGTTTAGCATTAACTTCAGTCCTCAATCCAGGCAGGTTGTGACATATCTGTGTCCATGGTCTAAAAATAATCTCGAATGGATTGTTCCACTGACTGCCAAATGTGTATTGGTCTGTTGCTCAGCTGATCCGGTTCAAAGGACATCCAGAGAACAGGTCAGACGCTCCTCATGCTGTGACCACCAAAGCTCCAGACAGAGGGAGAGAAAATCCAAAATCAAAAACCCTTTTAGACGTGACTCGATCCTTAAGGCCCTTCAAGGATCAAAGGCTCCATAAATAGATAATATTAGAGAACTCTGAGCATGCAGTTATAAAAAAACATTTTTAAGAAGTTTGTTTTTAACAATTATATCTCCTCGTAGCCGGGTCAGGTTGTTTTATGCTCGATAATTAACCTCTAACAGTGAAGCAGTGAAAGTGAAGCAGTGAAAGGCTGTTTTGGTTCAAGACAGCAGGCCTGTGACCAAATGGTTTATGACTTCAGACTGCAAACTGCTGACTCTATGGACAAGTAAAGACTACATGAAAGAATCCATCCCAGTAATAGCACAATAGTTGATGTCTGTAGAAGTTTGGCAAGGCACATTCGCCCTTTCTTTTAATAACCTGACAGATGACGGCGATACAGTCCTTAAACTCTTAAGATTAGAGCTCAGGCAGCTGCACAGATTGCCTGACACCCCACATGGCCTGAGTGTGCCTCACAGAAGGCTCTTCATGTCTTAGAGCTGCACTGCCGGATGTGTGCGCCTGTATATATGTGTGAGTGTGTGTGTGTGTGCGCGTGCGCATGCATACATGACTGCACACACACTCACAGAGTTGCATGTAAGCCACATGCTGTTGATGACATCCTATAAAAAACGGACTTGAGAGAGGATCCAGTTGAGTGTCTGTTTTTGGAGAGGAGCACGGTGGTGCAGAGGAGGAGGTGCAGCTGTGAGTCAGCTGCCTGAATGGGCTCAAGTTTTTAAGGCATTAGGATAATTACTGCGAACAAAAGAGACCATTGCTAAGAAGATTTACAGTCTGAAAGTGTGCGTGTGTGTGTGTGTGTAGTAACAACAGGACCCTCTTTCTGTTTTGTGCCATAAAGTTAAAGCATTTGTGCTTTAAAATAAAGGAACCTTGCCACCATGAGAGGCATCTGGACTTGCAAGATTACGCTACCATGTGATCTTACAAATCTGTCTTGTCAGGCTTCAATCTACACATTTGTGTCCCACCCACCGTGGTTTAGACCAATCAGCTGCAGGCCTGGTTAGCAGACACCATATGTAGCTTTTTACCACCAATGACAGTACAAGTCTTAGACAGAAGACAAGTTATTATTGTGTAACATGCGTACAGGAATAACACCTAGTTTTATTATCCCTCTAAGGTCTAAAGCCATTTTTCCTGTATATGGTTTGCCTTTTTTTTTTTTGTTGAAGTAATGACTCTAAAATTTCAACCCTGTAATGCACAGTTGAGTAGCTTACCTCTTTGCTGTTTTTCAAGAAAACCTGAGCTATCATGCTATTTTGGTTGCAGTTATGTCATTTTCATTTAAGTGTGTAAATAACTGTATGGGCGTGGAAAAAAAAAAAAAAGATGTGGAAATTAAATCTCACAGGACTTTGTTCAGTTCACACAGAGAACAGTGAAAACACAAACGTTGGACTCTGAAAAAATGATCTCCCAAGTCTGGCGATCTAAAACATAATCTAATCAACACACTCAAAAAATTGTCAACATTTTTGCAGAAAAAATTTTTGAGATTTTTTTCTAGAAATTGCCACAGATAAGTGTCCTCTCTGCCACAGAAGTGTTCTCTCTGGGGTTTCTGCAGAAAAGTGTCCCACAGGGTTGGCCCTGAGGGTCATGGCTCACCTCTGGATGTCTCTACAGAGCTCCTTGTGAGACAACAACAATTCATTTTGGTAAAATACACATAATGTTAACATTAGTTCTGTTTTTTACAAGTAAACTCTACATGGCGCCTATGATAGAGCGTAATTAAACTAGTGCAGACTGCCAGTCTTCTTGGCAATGGTCAAAGAATTTCCACCTACTACAACCCATATCTTCAGTGCCGGGCACGGAGGTTTGTGTGAGAAAAAATATCTTGATTTCCACAGTATTTGCATTAACCCCACAGTGATCTTGGATGTTGCAAATAATGCTAGAACAGATGATTTGTTAATGTTTGAAAGAATTTCAAGGGCCACCTTCAAATTTACGTTATCCAGAAAAAAAAAAAAACATTCCTTTTTTTAGGCTTAGGAGTTGTCTTGGTGCAGTAGTCTGACCATCTGGCACGCTGGCAGGCACCCGGCTCATGGCTGCAAAATGGATCGAGGACTTGTGCACAAAAGCCATGTTCACTGACTGTGACTTAGCAGTGCCACCAGTAGAGTAACTTAATAGCAGTAGGCCCCGGTGTAGATATTTCAGTTGTGTCCCACCTTGTGAGAAAAACGGGTCTAATTTGGCAAATTTTGCACAGTATTTCCTCCTCCTCTTTTCTTCCTCCTTCTATGAGAAAATTTGCACCCCAAGAAGGGAGCGAGGACTGTCATTGGACAAACAAAGAACTCCCATCATGCACTCTCCCTTCATTATTTTGGAGAGGAAAAACAAATTACATAATTGGTGGGTAGTATAAATAATGTTCATATGAGATAAAAAGATATAGAACATTTTAATAAGGAAGGAGAACAAATAACAAGACAGGCAAGCATAGTTAAGCGGGACCGGGATACGTGCCAGTGGGGATATGTTTTGATGAATTATGATTAATGTACACAACTATCTGTGTACCATATGTCTAGCACAGCAGTACTGTTTGCGTGTACATTATGAGTTCACACTATTGATGTATTTGACTATACCAGCCTATTTTATGATGAAATACTCACAGCAATCCTTCTGCTATAGAAAAGATTATGACATCTCCCCATCATCCCTGATGGTGAGCTCAATTTCACTGTACACATGGCACTGTAGAGCAACTCTGACTATTTAAATCTCCAGGCATGCCAACTTGATCGGTCAGGATCTAATGTTTTGTGTTCATCTAAACATCCAAAAGTTCACAGAAAGATTTCAGAAGCTAAAAGTGCAATTTTGTTTTACCTGGAGAAAATAATTAATTGGGAGGGGTCGTGGATGACATCAGAGGAGATAGGCGCATTTCTGAAAATGTTGAGGCAAATTTCCAAAAAATAAAGAAAAACGTCATTGGGATAAACTGCGTTGAAGCAGGAGCTAGTCTGGTCCCTGCACGTTAAGGCAGAGTACAATAAAATAAACCCAACCAACGGCCCTCGTCAGATGGCTGAGGTCGGGAGCGGACAGAGTCCAGTACATAGTAGACAAAGCCCACTCCTGTAATGTGTGGAGGAACCTGCTTTGCGGTATGAGAGAACCTCTCTCCACCACATTCAGTATTGCAAACAAAATACAGCCCAGTATAAAAACTTAACCACCAACGCACCTGGTGCAGTGCACTAGTTGCACCGTCAATGTTTATGACAGTGAATGCCACCATGTTCTATACTAGTTTACTTAGCCCTCTTATCTACCATACTCTCCCATCAGGCTTGTGTGTAGGGTACTCAGAGTGGTTCTGTCTATTTGAATTGATTGGACAGGGCTGATTACATAACATTTGGCAAATCATTCATTAAATTGCCAATTAAATGCCTGGTAAACACTTTTTCCACTTCACTCTGGTGCGGCAGAGGACAGCAGTGGTCCAATGACTACTGGTGTCAAAGGGCCCATTTTGCTATTATTCCACCATGAAGCAGCTGAATGTGCAACGAGCAGGGGCTTGCAAATAAATTCTTAATGGTGGCATTTTTCTAATTGGTCAGGATGACAACTGAGCCACATTCTGTAAGTCCAAAGGCCCAGAGCGTGGATCGGAGGACATGCAGGGTATCTGCAGCCCAGAGGGACTCAGCAAGAGAAATAGTGTAACAGGGTTTGAATGCCTGCCAAATGAAGGCTTTGTTTCCAAAGACAGGCCCCACCACTCCTGCTGCTCCTAATAGCTTCCATCTTAATCTGCAGCGTCTCATATTGCCTTAACCTCTTACTGCTCCCTCTGTTAAAAGGTTTATTGCTTAAAGGTTATGTCTCTGAAAATGTGTGCCATAGATTTTATTCCATCTCTATCACTTCTCTCTCTCTTTGTGTAGACAGATTGTTTCAACCCAAAGTTTGTCATAATGCCCTTGATTCTGATCCAGCGTCACGGCTGATATTCTGTCTGTGCTTGCTACAATAATTATCACAAACTCCACTGCCTCTCTAAATCTAGTCACTCCAATTAGCAGGTTTTTTAACACAGTGATGCGATTACGCTGTGCTCAGAGCAAATGCAGGATACGTGACCTGCTGTGTGTATGTGTGTGTGTGTGTGTTCGTATGTTTGAGGAAAAAAGCAGGAGGGGGAGCAGTGAGAAACATACACAGCGTGCTGAGTTCCCTTTGGCTGCTGAGGTTCTGTTCTCACATGAGTCACCATCAAGGTGTTACCACATTTGAGAGGCAGACTGTCTCCCTGAAATGGAGGAGGGGAGAGAGGATGAGGGCTGGGGGCTCTAATGATGGTCGTTCTCATCAGGTGTTAGTATGCATAGTGAATTAATGTAATTTTGTAGGTCCAATAACTCTCCTACTGATATTTTTCTTCTTATATAAACTGCATAAGCACACACCTGGTTGCACTTAAAGTACATTGACATTACTGCCAATCAAGTCAAAGCCCAAAGTACAGGATGATTGTATAGTTCTGGATCCCATTACCACATCTTAATTTTTTTCATAGTTTTCTTGCTAAGAGTATTCTAAGTAAGAAGTTACAGTCAGAAAAAAGGCTAATTAGCTTAGCCTATAGCATCAAGACTGGAGTGGAAACAGTTAGCCTCTATCCAATGGAAGTCTATGGAGTGTTTCAAGTAGCAGCACCTCCATTTTAACATGTACAAAAACACACTGTAAAAACAACAAGCTATTGTTTTACAGAGCCAGACTAACTGTTCTTGCTTATGTAAACAGTGACAATTAGCTTAGTTTAACTTAGCACTAAGATCTAAGGGATTGGAACTAGCCTGTCCCTGTAAAACCTCAACTTGTTGCTTTTGCAATTCAGATTTTTATAGACTAAACAAACAAAACAAAGTGTTTTAATTACTGAGCCTCAACTTGCTTATGTAGGAAGACATCTTAAGATCCCAGCTAGCTGTTACCACTGCTGCCCATGGATGTATTAGCTAGAATGGAGCCACTCTGCTTTGCTTCCAAGCTGGTGTAGTGGTCACTTGCGGTCGTAGTCACTCGTGGTCACCCTGCAGCCCAAAAACCATTTTCCCCGATAGGCTGCCATTACAAAACAAGCTACAGTCTGATTTTAAACTGCATAACTTTTTCACCCTTAATGCTTTTAAATTCTTGGTAAAAGGACTCGAATCTAAACTTTCTGTGTGCAGCTGTTTTAACTGAGGTTTTATGTTCTCCTTTTTTCATGTGTAACCTACTGTATGTGTTTGGTTGTTATTGTTACTGAAACTGTGGGTCTCCCTTGAAAGAGAGATCCCTGATCTCAATGGGACTAACCTGGTTAAATAAAGGTTAAATAAAATTTTATAAAATAAGAGACAAGTGTTGACAGATCACTTAGAACTGCAAA
>JAPXVT010000028.1:31401466-31411989 GCA_029823135.1 Acanthurus reversus
TTCAAAGAAGTTTGGTTTTTTGCACGTTAATCCTTATAATAAGGATTTTTACGATTATATACGATGTTCTACAGCATTATTTTGACAAACAGTACAGCCCTGAGAACTGGAGCTCCTTTCTGATGTCACTGCTAGTCCTCTAATGTTCCGACAGTAAAACACTAAGCTAGACGCTGATACATAAGCTGGAAACAGCTCTTTCAGCTGCCTCACGCAACAAACAAACAGCCGTTACCGGGTTATATGCCGGTGTTAAACTTCGTGTTTAAGTGTTGGTACATGAGAGGACACCACTAAACATGTGGACAAGTTTAACATCTTTTAAAACAAGCTTTTGTTGGATTTTTCAACTGATTGGCTGAGTGCACATGCTCCTGTGTTTTGTTCAGCTGTTTTCAGCCAGTGGTGACGTCAGCATTGAGCTCTAGCGCTCAGGACTGCACCGTTGGTCTCAATAATGCTGTTGAACATCTTAAATGATCGTAAATATCCCTATTACAAGGCTTAATGTGCAAAAAACAAAACAAAACAAAAACCTCTCTTTTAATATCAGTTTATTATCAGTGTGTTTCAGTCTTTAAAATGCTGACCCTCTCTTTGTAGCCCTAGCACCAATAGAAATACAAAGCAATTACAGGATGTGAAACATAGTGTAATGTTGGGTAAGCAATAGCTGATCTTTGTGAGATGTGCAAATATCACTGTATATGCCCTGAAAGAGAAGATTTGATATTACACAGTCAGTTTGCTTCCATGCTAAATAAACAGTGTTGCTCTTATAATGTGTAAAAGGCTTTCGTGAAAATCATGAAGGCACAGTATTGAAAGCATCTCTTCTCAGTGTCTTATTAAAATGTCATTCATAAGAACAGTTAGCCAGAGCAAACTTTATAGAAAAAATAAATCAAGGGTCTACCTCTCTGAATGGAGCTAATGTATCTGTTCTTCTTTGGCCCAGAAGCAGCAGAGCAGGAGGTCTTCAAGCTCTGTGGAGGAGAAGGGAGCAAGCTGCAGTGCAGAGCGGCCAGAGGAGGAGGGCGTAGCCGGTGGATCAGCCCGTGGTGTCTCCATTTGCAAGATGGCCGCTGCTGGCAGCCTGTCAGATGGAAGTGAAAGAGACTCGGGTGCTCAGGACAGCAGTAATGACGCTGACAGCGAAGCCTCAGAGAGCGAGTGGAACCCACGCACCTCCTCTAGTCACAGCCACAGCCACGGGCACATGTCCACCCCCTCGTCCACCTCCACCCTCACTCCATCTCCTACGCCCGTCTCTGCCTCCTCCGCCTCATCCTCGTCGTCCACTAGGCAGGGTGGCGCCGTAGAGCAGTTAGTTACTGCAGTGTCTAAAGTCAACCTCGGCTTCGCTCCGGGAGACTGCTGTCCTTCTACACACTGTTCTCTAGAGGAGCAGGGAGAAACACAGTCACGAGATAACCTCCACCATCAACACCACCAGGGGGCGTTCCAGGCACTGTCCCATAGTTACACACCCAGCTCCAAGGAGTGCTCCATCCAGTCCTGCCTCCACCAGTTCACCTCTGTGGAACTACTAATGGGCAACAACAAGCTGCTGTGCGAGAGCTGCACCGAACGCAGACAGAAACAGCAGCGCAAGAGCAGCTCAACTGGTAAGACAAAACATCTGGAATGACAAAAACATCAGCGTCAAAACCGAAGCAAGTTGCATTCATGCAAATTTTTGATATGTTGCAGTTTTATTACAAATTGATTCTAAATCATTTCACCATTACTGAACATCTGCTCATTACATGACAGGTGGATAGGAAACACAGTGTGGCCCACACAAAATCCTTCTGTTGAAAATTGAACTTTTGTCAGCTGTAAGCTGGGCTGTTGGCTGTTGAAAATTTTGTAGCTTTGTCCTTCATAGAATATGTTGGATAAAAGCAACTTGAATCTTGTAACTTTGAGTAGATTCCAGCATAACGAGGTTTTGCTCTGGAAAAAAATAGGAACACATCCAAAGAAAGTTTTCAGTCCACCTTGCTGGGTAACTCACTTCTCTTCTGTGTGCTGACAATCTTTCAGATTCAAGGTTGATTTTTATATTAGTTTGCAGCGCAGGGTGTGTAAGGAAATGCTTGCTGCAGTCACTTTAAGATCCTATAGACAACTTCAGACCATCACCATGGAGAATCTTTATCACAGAAGACAGAGATATGTAGAAATCTAAAACAGGTCGTCTGCTCCACCTCAGCTCCACTGGTGTAGATGGGTCTGTCTCTTGGCCTCTTCTTTTTAAAAGTCAGCCCCTTGGTTTTGCTGACGTTGAGCAGTGAGCTAGTCTCAGTGCACCGTTTTGCAAGATTATTTCCTCCGGATTTGAACTCATCATTTTTAAAGTTCTGCAGATAATGGGGGTGTTTTTGGAGAAGGATAATTTGCATGTACGGTTAGAAATACCACCACTATCTAAATCCTTGAGTCTTATGCTGCATTCACCTGACATCAGGCGGATGGTGGATGAGAAAATGGATGTCACTGTGAGACTGGCAGAAAATACTGGCAACAGTAAGGGTAGACGGCATCGCTGTCATAAGTTAA
This sequence comes from Acanthurus reversus, assembly GCA_029823135.1. Lineage (NCBI taxonomy): Eukaryota > Metazoa > Chordata > Actinopteri > Acanthuriformes > Acanthuridae > Acanthurus > Acanthurus reversus. The sequence continues at coordinate 31,404,032 of JAPXVT010000028.1, forward strand.
AATATTGTTTTTTGCCATCCTCCATGACAGAATTTACAACTAGAGATGTTCCGATACCATTTTTTCCTTCCCAATAAAACTTCTGGATCAGCTGACACCGAGTACTGATCTGATACCAGCACATATAAAACAATTCCTTACACAACTCTTTTGTCTCTCTAGTGTAAAATATTGCAGAATGCAGAAATTGTGCTACCTCTGTTAGCCCTCTTCATTCTTCTTCGTCACTCTTAAAAATAGTAGTCGCCAGAGTCAGGACAGCCCAACTCCCTGAGTACTTTTTAGAGCGCCAAAGAAAGATTGATTTCAATTATGTAATGTCAGTCAGAGCTAAGTGAGCTAATTGGGAAGTAGTTGGGTACCTTTTCTTAACTGCTAATAAATAACATGGTATAGTGTCTGATCGGTGTACTGACTGTTGTACTCGCCGATACTCAAATGCCTCACGTAAGGCGAGAACATGGCTGTGCTCGACAACGAGATTATTTTGGTGTAACAATGCCCAAAGTGTATGACCCCCAGAGCCTAAAACCTACGAAAAGCTGATAAATGGCAGGCAATCAATACAAAGCTGGAGTTACACATTTTTTTCAGGTTTGCAAAAGAAAATTAAGAGAAAGCTGCATTTTACAGCTACATGCATTACTAATAATCATATTAAATAATTTGCACAAAAGAATTTCATTTAATATATTTGTTTACATTCTTTGTAAATAATACATCGCCATAGCAACACATCATCATGCATGTTATATTTCGCCATCCTGCCATTCCGTCAGATTGTTTTTCCCCGCACCGTTCAGGAGGTGTCCCCTGCCGTCTGCCTGAATTCACATGAATGCAGAATAACACCCGACCCTGTGAGCTCATCAACAGCAGCGCCTTTACACACATCGGATCAAATGCAAATTCTTATTGGTTCTTATTGATCAGAGGCTACAATCCTGCCTTTTTTTCCAATCTGTGACTTTGTGGCTGTGAATAAAACAGATGAAATGTTCTAACAGATTTAGCCTGATGTTGATGTTTTTTGTTGTTGGTATAGATAAGAAGGTGGAGAAGATTTACACCAGTGCGAGGAAGCAAATGCTGATATCCTTACTGCCTCCTGTCATCACATTGCATCTTAAACGCTTCCATCAGGTGGGCACACGCTGCTTCTCCAGATTACCACGCAGACAATCAAATGTTGTTTTTGATGCAGTAGTTTGTTATTTTTGTACATAACCTAAAAGATGTCAGTGTGTTGGACTTGTGTTGTGGCCTCCAGGATGAAATGTTAATGTGCTGCGGTTTCATTTCAATATTTTAAGGCAGGGATGAACCTACGGAAAGTAAACCGCCATGTTGACTTCCCCCTGATCTTGGATCTGGCTCCATTCTGCTCGGCGTCCTGCAAGGTGATAAACTACATTGTTGATATTAAAAATTTTCAGTTAGTAAAACTCTTAAATGTTAAACTTCTGATCAAAAGGTTCTTTTTTAACTCTCTCTTGCATTTACCATTATTTTTCTAAGGGTGATTGAGGGTTTTTGTTGCTCCTTGGTTCAGTCATACAGTTTGCAGTAGGTGTCCTTGGTTGTTCCTTGAGACCTCTACAGCTGTTTTTCTTTTTTATATCCACTTATTTTTTAACTAATCTTTTTTTCTCGTGTTTTTGTAGAATCTGGCAGCCGGTGAGCGTGTCCTCTACAGCCTGTATGGGATTGTTGAGCATAGTGGCTCAATGCGGGGGGGCCACTACACTGCATACGTAAAAGTGCGCGCGCCACAGAGGAAGACAGAACAGCACCACAAGAACCTGCCAGGTCAGGGTGGGAGTCTCTTGAAGTCCTTTTATTTGTTCTGCAATTGTGTGTTTGTATGCCTTAAATGAAAGCAGCCAGTGTTTTGCAGGAAAGGCCTCACTCTTATAATACTAAAGGTATTTTCTATAAAGAACAGAATGAATAGAAATCCTTATATTCTATGGCTCTGTATTGTTTTCTTTCTTCCTCTCAGGAAAGTGTGCAGATTTAACAGTGCAGAGTAGTGCTGACAAGAACTTGACAAACTTGTCCTTGTTCAGACACACGGATCAAACATGTTCTTCGAAGTGCTTCTTACAGAATGTGGTATATATTATTAACTTGTTGTAACATAAACATCATCAGACCAGTTACTGGTCTGCAGTGGTTCAAGTCAACTTTCAGTACCTGCTCAGTTTTTATGGAACCTTGACGGAGTAGGTGCCCAAAAAGTAATTACCAGGTACTTTTACATAGTGGAAAACCATTATAGGCAGGTAGAGAAGAGTGCATTACTATGTAATGGAAAAGCAACTTTTGTGACATTGAAAAATCACATTGAATGTTTAAGCTCTGGACACACGACACGACCTGCAAAGTCATCGAGTCTCTTGACTGTTTACACTATAAAACTGTCTGTCTTGTGTCGAGAGTCTTTCAGTCTTAGAGGTTTTCACTCTACATAACTGATAACTGACCAGGGGGTACACGCTCCAAGATCCTTTCCAATGGGAGGGGCCTACCACGAGTGTGTGAGGTCCCCCCAATCACTCAATGCGGTTAAATATTGTGACACCTTCAATACAGTGTTAATGTTGTAGCCTTCCACCTGAAAAGTCAGCACTAATGAGTATTGTTGGTGTAAAATATTTCCTAAACTATGTTTCATTCGGTCCGGTGTGTGCTCTGCTCTGAGAGAGAGAGAGAGCTGCGCTGGTCAAACAAGATTAAAGTAAATGAAAAGAGTGGGAGCGGTGTTAACGAGAAAGCTGATGAATCAGAGAAATAAAACGTTATTTCCTGATAGTTTCACAGTGGTTAAGTAGCCTACAAATAAACCACTAGACCCCCACACTGCTGTTTATTTTGATAAGCTGTGTGGCATGTGAGCTGGTACTGATGTATTTTATGTACTGGTGTGTGAATTTTGCCGCTAAATGCATCCGTCGGGTGAACCCTGGGCTTTTTTTTAAGTTCCTGCCTGCAGGCTGTTCAGTAGGTCAGGCCACCAGGAAAACTCTCGGTGCCCCAGATGGCCAGTCAGTCCAGTTTTCAGTACCTGCACACCTGCAGCTTTTCCACATATTTGACATGCTAGATATCCTGCAACACTCAGTCACGTTGTCTGTGAGCTCATGATTGCTTCCTTGAACAGTTTACATGTGCCGGCCATCGTTTACAGGAGTGCACTCTCATTTGCCTGTGATCTGGGGTTTTTTGCCCACGATCTCCAAAAGCTGTCGTAAACACTGAGATGAGAGCTTACATCCTGTTAGGGCTTGGTACTGGCAAGAACTTCACAATATGATATGCATCACGATACATGGGTCATGATACGATTATATCACGATACATTGCGATGCGATTCATATTGCGATATTCATAATAGTTCACTGAAAATGTAAAAACAGATGTAAGTTACTGTGTACAATCTGGGTAGTCTTTATACGTCACATCTCATGATGTTGATAATTTAACTGACAAATCGAGTCAAAACGATTTAATTCAAAATTTCCTTTCCAGTTTATTTGAATGGTATTGGAAATTACCAAACACACTGACGTAGCTGCCATAACTTCAAAATGAAGAATGAAATTTAAGTGCACTCTTGCACTTGAACTGGACACAGTGGAACAGTGGACACACAGTAAATGAAAGTATGAAAATAAAGTGCATAAGTGTTCTTTTGTGTCACTGAACTTAAAGGTTGGGTTTAGGCAAGGACTTCGCAATACAACACGAATTACGATACATATGTCACGATGCGACACAGATATCACGAAAATAAATATTGTGATATGTTGCTGTATCGATTTTTTTTTTAGCACAGCCCTAAATCCTGTTGTCTGAACTGGACGTTAGCTTCACTGTACCTTTGCCAAACTCAGAAAATACTAGAGGACTGACACCTGATGAGTGCCTTCTTATTTTTCGCTTTTTAAATCACAGATGCAACACCAGATAGCTGCTTTCTCAGATCAATCTGTGCCCCATGATATTAATACCCTGTGGGGTTTTTTGTGCTTCAGGTGCGAGGGATGCCGGCGGCAGCTCCCAGGGCCAGTGGGTGTACATCAGCGATACCACGGTTCAGACGGTACCGGAGTCAAGGGTACTCAACTCTCAGGCATACCTGCTCTTCTACGAGGAATTGCTGTAATGTGACTAAAGAATGATTATTTCCTAGATCTCTGTTCTGCTTTGTATTGTTTTTTGACACATGCATGTATTACTCCTCTGTGTGTATGTGTGAGTAGGTAATGGGAAGAAAAGGGAAAGACTTCACTCACTGTACATTCACTTTTAGAGGAACGACCGCAGTGTCTTTTGCGGATAAATTCTTAGTTAAAATAGGAAATTCTGAGTATCTTAGATGTATAAAGGATAAACATCAGATGTTAAAGTTATTTCCTGCTTTGATACAGCCCAGATTTTCATTCATGTTTCCTGTTTTAAAAAATCCAGCCCTTTAAAAAGAGGTCGGGGAGAGGGAAGATTATCAAACCTGAGCTGCTGTCAGTTTATCGTCTATCTCTGTCATGGTCATGCGCCTGAGATAAGTGCATGAAAGAGTTTCGCTTCAGTAACTAAACGGAAATTAAGCAGATATTATTGCATGTTAAAGTGCTCAGAGCACCCACTAGTTGATGTCAACTGCGTGTATGCACACACACACGTATGAATGAATGAGTGTGAGACGGGGGAATGTAGATTTGAGGTGCTATGTGTATCATCGGCACATCAGTTAACCATTGCCATGTTAAACTTTGCTTTTCTGTCTACACAAAAGATTTTTCATGAATTGGCACTGGCTTGGGTTTGTGAAGAAGTGTGCTTGATTGTTTCTGGCAGATGATCAAAAGAAAAGCCAAGAGAAAAATGAATTCAGACATGTTTGTCCTTTTCAGTTAAGAGACTGACACAGGAAGACAAGCAGAAATATCAATACTGACAGAGTTTATGGAAAATACAGTTGTACATTTTAGCACCAAAAATACAGTACCAGTAGTGTTAGGTAGTGATGAGTAATCATCTTCAACTCTGATCTCTTTATTTATTATGATAAAACAAAGTCTTTCTTGCCACTCGGCAGCCATCTGGGCAGCACCCTCAGGCAGCTACTTCGGAGAAAGAAGACCAGATCTGAATTAATGAGGGGATCGCCGTAACTTCACTTTCAGTGTCACTGGGACATAAAAAGTTCAGTGACTTTGAGCCAAAATGAGGTTTAAAACAAGTTTTTTGGCGGGTTACCCCAGGATTGCGCTGCAGAACGGCTGCATTGCGTGTCCGCTCCGCGCTCCCCCGTCCGTCAACACCCACCGGCTGCATTTTTAGAGCTTACAAGGCAATCAGCTTGAGTCGCAAAACTACGAGATTTCGCGGTAATTAAAAAATCACATGCAATCTCAGTCTCTAAAAACCTCTGATCTGTTGACTTCGGGCCTGCTTCCAACCATCATGAAGTTTTGTTAGTGTGGTACAGTGAAATATGATCCGCTGTCAACACAGAGTTTTTTTATTTTGAAAATCCACCAGATGTTTAATTTTGTTTCTGTACCCGACTTCCTGTCCCGCACGATCTGCTCTGCTCTGTGCTGTGTTGTGCTCCGCCATCCGGCAAAAATAGAAGTCCTGCGTATCTGCTGTGGAGGGCTCCGGATCACCGGAGCTGTGACGGAGTCTGAACACAACACAGCCGCTGCAGGTGGAATTTAGAGGTTAGACTTCTACATCCTGCATGAGCAGCACATCTGCGTCGCCTAACCTGTTGCTTATTTTTTCTGCGCCTATGTTAACAGAGCAGCCCCTCAGCGTGTGTGAGAGGCCTGTGATACACACTTCTAATGCACACCTGCAGCGATGCAACACTAGAGCTCAGGAGTCGCGTCTACTTTTTCTGTGAGCCATGGGCGGTTCCCTACTAAAATAGACAGAGAAATAATCTGTTGACCATCATACTGACATCATACCAGCAACGTTCGTTGTAGTTTCAGTGCAGACATGACTTGCGAATACTTTTTTTAAACAAACTGCGCTAAGTGAAGAGGGATTGCTGGATTTTTTTTTATTATTAATCGATACAATTGAGCACATGCTTTTCTTTCAAAACTCAGTTTGAATTAAATTTCCAATAAAATGACATGAGACATTTTATATTTAATGGGAAAGAAAACTCTACATAGAAAGACAGGGCTGGCAGAAGCAGTGCTGCAGCAGAAACGCTGCCTGTATGGACGACACGAAGCGAGACGCTGCAGCGCCACCACATACACACACACACACACACAGCTGAAGTACATGCAGGATGTGCTAATAGATTGGCTTAGAGATTGGCTGTTCGGGGAAAGAAGTGGAATATGCGCCATCTTTGTTGTTACTTCAAAATAATTTAAGTGATCTGTCTCTTCTGTAAAACATCTCTGATGATAACGAAGCTGTCCCAGCTTACAACAGTTTACATGGACAAACTGATTCAAGCTGCTACACATAGCACCTTTAAAGAATAGCACAACAGTTGTTTTGCAGTCAACTCTGAATGGATTGTTCTTTTTTTTACATCAGAATGTATAAATGTCAGACTATCAGTGGATTTTATTTGCCAAAGACGAGTTTTGCAGCTGCAAGTCAGAGCAGGAAGTCAGAAATAAACACACAGGGAGTTTACTTCACTCATTTTCTTTAATGTTGGTTTGCTCAAGGTCATCAGTGTTTTTCTGGAGCGTCGTCGCTATACAGAACACACTCAGATGTTTATCAGACAAATAAAGCACCTCCTCTGCCTTCATCGCATTTCAGCTTTACTGTTACTGTGTAGACAAACATGCAAACCCATTGAGATGTTCAACAAAGAGTCAGGGCGGTGACAGACTGACTTTGAAGTCTCTAAAACTGTCAATAAGCGTGAGCAAAACTTATATATAAAAAGCTGAAAGGCTAAAAGCCCGACTAGAAAAAACTTTGCTGTAATGTGCATGGGTTAATGTTCCAATGAATGTATTGCCTTTTCTTGAAACGTCTATGTCAAATGAGCTTTTCATCTTTTTCTATGAAAATATTTTAGATGAAAACATTCTTCTTGCTTGTTGGACATTTACCAAAGCAACAGAGGTTTCCTTGTGTTGAACCCATGCATCTAGAGGTTTATTATTTTCTTTTGAAACAAGGACAGATTCAGTGCCTGTGCTTCAGGTTTGCAAAACCTGTGCATGGTGAGATGAAAGACATATGCATAGATAAGTGTGGCGTATTTATATACAGTATAACCTACTGTAAGCAAAAACAAGTATATGTAATTGTACATACTGGAAATAATACAAAATCATGGTGCTTCTGGCGTGCAGGGTTTTTCCTTAAGACAGAATTGTTTCCAGAATTTAGTTATGAAATGATACATGTTTGGAATGAGTATAACTACATTTACTGTATCAAAATAAATCTAATTTATGAACTAAACATTCTGCGAGACTCATCTTTCTCTTCATGTGTGAGCATCTTGTGCAGCAGCACTGGCAGAAGAGGGATCGCCAGGGAGAAGGTTTTGTTGTTTCCGCTGTGGACTCAGTGTCACCCTGTTTTTAGCGAGATGTTGCTCACTGTTGCTCTCGGCTGTCGCTGCGGATCCCGCTGTGCCATATTCAGCCCATCTTCACCGGTGATCGGCCCTGACGGGTGCAAAGCAGCACTGCTTCAGAACATGTCGCGAGCTGGTGAAGAGGAGGTGGGTGTGGAATCAGGAAAAGGGCAACGTCCAAAAACATCGCCTTCCGCGTCCTCTCGTTGCCACACGCTGTGACATCCCAGACATGCTGCCGGAACATTTAAACCGGTTGTGAAGCCGCCACCAACAAAAAGAGCAAATCTTCTCTGAAATGTGTTTGTCTATTTTTAAGCTGCAGGGGGCGGCTTTTGGCTGGAGGACATGCTGCTGAAGCATTAGATGTGATTTA
>JAPXVT010000028.1:31682231-31692790 GCA_029823135.1 Acanthurus reversus
GCGTTTTCTCTTTTTGCGTTCATGTTTTTCTATTTGCAGTTGTGCTTTTATTTTGCTGTCACGTTTCCCTATTTGCGATTGTGTTTTGGGGTCTGTTGTGTTTTACTTTTGGCAGTTGTGTATTTCATTTTGTGATTGTGATTGGCACTTCAAGGCCACCGTATTGAAGCTTGTAATTGCTAGTGTTTTGGTGTTGTGCATAAAAATCATCAATTTACAAAAGCAGTAACATTACACAGTGACAGAATAAATGAAAATAGTACATCATAGATTATTAACAAACGGTCACCCCAGGACGACCTGCCCCGTGTGAAGGTGGAGATTGAGGCCATGAAGAACCTGAGTCATCAGCACGTCTGCCGTCTCTACCACGTCATAGAGACCTCCACCCAGATCTTCATGGTGCTCGAGGTAAGCACGCATACACTGAGACTGTGTAAGTGTTAGTGTGACATCATCATAGAATTCCTCTGCCTCTCAGTACTGTACAGGTGGGGAGTTATTTGACTACATCATAGCGAAGGACCGCCTGTCAGAGGAGGAGACCAGGGTGTTTTTCAGACAGATTGTGTCTGCGATGGCCTACGTCCACAGCCAGGGATACGCACACAGGGACCTCAAACCGGTAAAAGCAACCACCGATTGCATGTCAAAAGCTGACTCATGAGAGAAACTACAACAAAAAGTGTCTGCTTGACTGTGACTGCATTTTTGGTTTTAATGTCTGCTGCAATGCTTGTCTCTCTGAACTGTAGGAGAACTTGCTGATTGATGAAGACCACAACTTAAAGCTCATAGACTTTGGATTGTGTGCCAAACCAAAGGTATGTCACCACATTCCCAGTATTATTGTGTTTGTGTTGCTCAAACACAATAATACTGGGAATGATAATAAATGATAAATAAATGATAATGATAATAAATTAGTTGTTTATCCAAGCTATGAGAAAGGAGCAAAAAATGACAAAAACATCTTAATGGGTGGAGTTTTACATTGTAAGTCACGGGATCTGTAATTAACAGGCTAGATTTTTTTATCTGTCACCTAAAAAGAAATCATGGAATAAAACTAATACGGTCGATTTATCCTCTAGCAGGTAGAAGCTGATGCCTGTGAGACATGTTTTTACCTAGTTAATAGTGCACATAAACATGATGCGTACATGTATATCTCGATGATCTAAAAATCATGTTATTCTCTCTCCAGGGAGGTTTGGGTTATGAGTTGATGACCTGTTGTGGGAGCCCTGCATACGCTGCCCCTGAGCTCATCCAGGGAAAAGCATACATTGGTTCAGAGGTGAGAAAAGCCTGCTGTGTGCTGTGTACATCTTTAAGAACCAGCTGGGGTACAAATTAAAGATTTGTCCTCATTAAAAAACGCAAACCTCGCTTTTGTTTTCTCACTGAAAGTCACCATTATCTGCCTATTCCATAATTCTGCTTTTTCATGGTGTCCTGATCATATTCGCTGATGCATGACTCAGTGCAGCTCAGCTCTGTGAAATCCCAACTGTAACACTTGCTGCTGTGTGGTGTGTAACCTTCAGGCTGATGTGTGGAGTATGGGAGTGCTGCTGTTTGCTCTGCTCTGTGGATACTTGCCCTTTGATGACGACAACTGCATGGTCCTCTACAGGAAGATTACGGTAAGACATTCTTCCAGCCATGTAATTCTCTGAAAATTAAATACTAGAGGCTCTGATCCCCAAATATGTTTTAGTCTATGCATTATTCTATTGAGTTAATTGAACAAAGACAGGATACTGGATGAATTTATAAAGTGATGTTCCCAAATTGCTACTTAAAGGTTGAGTCAGTAGCATTGGAGCACCTGTCCAGCAGAAAGCAGGCCCACTCCACGTCGCTCCTCTTCCCCCGCCTCTCCTTCTGTGCTCGAAAGCGAGTGAAAGCCAAACTGAGATTCACTCCCGGTCTAAAACAAGCTTCAACTGCTTGCCATTTTACCTCACAAGGGCTAAATTTTCTTTGTCTACCCTGCTACGTCTGCACCTACAAGTTTTTCCGTTCTGAACAGCATCCAGTCACTATGTTTTATCCACTTTAAACCTAACCTGCACGCTGTCACTGGCTGGGGGAAACACACCCACTAACCGGCCAGAGGCGTCCAGACTAATCCAAAACATCAAATTACAGGCAGAGGGCGGGGATTTGCAGATAGAGTCACCACATCACATGTCTAGGGGCCCATAAGTGATGACTGATTCATTTTGTATAAGTTTATACTTTGTTTTTTAGGAAAATGCTACTGACTCTACCTTGAATAGATAGATACGACAAAAAGATAAAACATAAGAGAGCTGATATAGATAAATAAAGACAACCAAATTATATTAATGTAATATCAGCTTTTAATGACATGGAAACTAAAACGTGACTATTACCTTTTATGCAATGTACGTGTCACTGATTAGTCAAAGCATTGTTTGTGCAGGATGGCATGTTTCGTTGTCATACAGAGGCAGAGAATGAAACTACATGTGCATTTATAGTGTCTTAAAAAGACCAAAACATACCACAAAAACTTTTTTCTTTTTCTCTATTTGCATAAAGGCCTGTTTTTACTCGTCTTTTGTTTGGTTCTTTGGACTTTCATATTTGCACTGTCCTATTCTTTACTGTGATCACGTCAGATCTAAAATAGCACTTTGGTCCTCACTGCCTCAATAACATTGTCCAGTCCATTTCTGTCATTCTCGTCTAGTTTTCGTCAACAAAATTGCCCCAAATTAAGGAAAGAAGTGCATTCGTTCCTGCACTGGTGATTTAGGGAAAAAGTAAAGAAGTGAGTGGTCCCGAAGAGATTCCTGTTTGAATGAAGTGTGTTTACTGTTGATACAATAACTGATTTTGTAAATTGAGTCTGTAGGATTTGACAAGAGAGGAATAATAACTGCTAAAACAAAAAGGAACCTACTCTTCTAAGAAACAGATTCATCTCTTTCCATGATGTTGTCAGACACTTAGTTCAACAAGCTAAACCCATCAGTGGGAAAACAAGCATTTTTAGTAGATGTACATTGTCTGTGCATAACAGATCTGTCTTACAGCTGCCAGCTAAGGCACTCGCACTCAGTAGTGAGCCTTTGTTGTCCACATTAGACACAAAAACATGAGAAAAAAAGAGTCCAGAAATATTGGAATTCCCCTTTAAATTCTGTAACACATCTCAAGAATTTAAACTATTAAAAGGAATTCTACGGTGGCCCCGGAGTGCTAATTACAACCACAAAACTGCAAAAAGAACACAACAACAGATAGATGAAAACACAGCAACAAAAAGGGAAAACACAACTGCAAGCAGAAAAAATACAACAACAAATAATTGAGACACAACCACTGAAAAGAAAAAAACACAGCAGCAAAAATAAAAACAAAAACACATCCACAATAAGAAAAGAAAGAGAATAAACATTACAGTGTTTTTTCCATTGTGTTATTTATTTTTGTTGTTGATTTTCATCTATTTGTTGTGTTTTTTCTATATGTGGCTGTGTTTTCTCTTTTTGGGCTGGGTTTTCTCAATGTGTTGTTACGTTTTTTTCTTTTTGTTGTCTTTTCTTTTTGTGGTTGTGTTTTTTCCATTTACAGTTGTGTTTTTGTTTTGCAGTCGTGTTTTCCTATTGGTGGTCATCTGTTGTGATTTTCTTCTCTTTTTTTTTTTGTCAGTTGTGTTTTCATTTTGTGATTGTGATTGGCACTTTATGGCCACCATAGCATATCACTTTAAAAGAAGAACAGGACTACTGACATCTTTGGCTGCTGAAATAAAATTTTGAATCAATAAATTATTTTTCAGGGATGGGATTGATGCCAGGAAAGATAAATACTTACAGTCCATTCTAAAAAATCTGACTTTTATTGCTAAGCAATTCAGTACACTTTGACTGCACCTGGTCTTACTCCATTTCATTGTCCAGGTATTTTCATATTTGATATTCTGCTTTGTAATCTGTCCTGCCAAATTCACCCATCGCAGCTCTCAAATTCCCTTTAGCATTTTAAAGCGTTTCATGAAAATAAGTATCTCTGCTTGTCTAGTTACTCACACACGCAGCTGGTGTGCTTAAGTGCAGAGCAGTTGAACGGTGAAAGGAAGAGAAGTGCAGCTGAGCAAAATAAGTCAAAGTCATCTAAATGTAGGTCAAGATGGGTTTTGACCAACTTGTACCCTCCATCAATGACAAATTCTTGTGGACATCCTCTCTTTTAAAGAAAAGCACAGAACATCTTTGGCTTTGCATGAAACCAATCTATGTCCACTGAACAAAGGATCAGAGATCTCTACAGATAGAAATTGCACAGTGTGTCAACCTCGCCTTGGGTTATTCTTGTCAGTGTAAAACATTTTCTGGTGTACATGGGGCCGCTGGATGCATTCTTGTTCTCGACCACAATTTGGTGACCCTAAACTGTGAGTTCAAGACTGAAACCACTCCGTTTAAGTAGCAGAGCGAAAGTCTGGAGTGACTCAGGCAGGAGAAAACAGATGAAGTCTGTCAGCAGCAGGCTGACAGATGCATCACTGCAGCCTCCAACAGAAGCAAACACATTGTGCGCATCTCTATGGGAGCGACCTCAGTGCATTGTGGGAGTTGTGTCTCAGCAGGTGGGGGTGTGTCACTTCCTGGTAGGAGAGACCTCACTGTTCGGGTAAAGTCTCCCGGGATGTTTTGCTTTGAAAAACTGATGCATTGTGGGAGCCGGGTGTATTGTGGGGAGTGGCAAGCCCAGCGGGTGTTATGCCTGTGTGTTGTCCCGAGGATTGTGAGAGAGGCAGTGATGCACATGCACACAGACCAACACAAATACACACAAATACACACACCTCTGATCTATGGATACACAGCAGCCCAGCAGGATCCTGCCTTTGTTGATTCGGAATACACAGAGAGAGTTCACTCTCGAAATGCGTGCATATATGTGCCCATAAACACATCTTGATTCACACACACAGTACACAGATTTAAACACACTCACTCTCACAGTGGGAGTAAAACTCCCTGATGCTCCTGCTGCAAACACATGGGAGAGAGATGAAAGACTTTCACATTCACAGCAAGCAGCAGAAAAAGATGGATCTCTTAAACTTCATCCACTGACTCCCAGCTTCACTATCAATACATGCACAGTTAACACATTTCCCAGAGCTTATCCACACCACGGCTACAACATCCTGAGCCGCCGCTCCCAGTCTTCTCCTCTCAAAGAGGTGGAAGTGTTGCTGGAGTCGAGCTCTGGCCATCCTCGGCTCCTGCACCATCCTCTCCCCCTTTCCTCCCCCTGCGATCAATGCTCTCCTCTAACCTGGACTTACATCAAAGCCCACTTCCTCTCACCCTCCAACACTAACAACACTGCCCCCACACACACACACACCCACCCCTCCTGCGCTGAAGGTTGGCTGATCCACAGGTAACCTTTTTCTCTTTCATTCCTCATCTCAGTCTTTCTGTCTCCCTCTCCCTCTTTCCCCCTCTCCTCCCGTCTCTCTCTCAGAACCGGAGAGCATCAAAGACTGCTGGGCCTCGCGCCAGGGGCTCCCTGCTAAGCAACCTATCCCGGACCCCCCGCCAACATCAACCCCCCTAACACCGCTACACCTCCGCCACTACTGCCTCCTTCCTGCTCCCCTACAAAACCTCATGTAACATACACACACACACACACACACACACACACACCAGCGTATCCACCACCCACGGGGCCCCCAACCGGCAGAGGCTGCCCCACGCTGGCTGCACATACTGTAAACAACAAACTGTCAACAGGGCTCAAGTGTGCCAGCCATCTGATGTGACCTATGGAACGTAATTCTGGCTGTGCTCTGGGCTCAGGGCTCAGCAGGGGGTGGTCCAGGGGTACTGTGTGAGTGTGTGAGTGTGTGCGCGAGTGTATGTGAGCGAGGAGGGGGCCTAGCTTTGACTCTGCAGGTGTAGCTGAGGTGGACGGGGTTGCTCTCAAAATATCATGCCAGTTTCTGTGACCGCGGTTCAGAACAAACAGCACATTGTGTTTAAAGAAGGACGTTAAAGGAGCTTCGAGAAGCTTTTTTACATAATCATTAAATCCTTCATAACACTGAATTTTAGGATGAAGGATAATTTGTAGCCGTGTATGTGTGAAAACAGCTTTATGAAGCTTTTTGTGGCCCCACAGGGAGCTGAGTAAAGCCTAATAACTTACCTCAGGTGACGTCATTTGAGACATGACTTTCAGCATTGAGGCTAAAGACTACAAATGTGTTAATGGACAAAAAAAAAATTTAAAAAAACATGGACAATGTAGCATTGGAAGAAAGCGAGTTATTCAGACCTCTGTGACCCGCTATTCATCTTTGCATGAGACCAGTGGCTTGAGGCCACATTAAGTACTATTACCAACCATTATGGGATTTGGGGGGCAGATGCCAATACTGATATCAGGGAGCAAGAAAAGTCTGATATTCAATATATTGGCTTACTCATATTTTTATGTAATATCAGCTGAATGTGGTTATTAAATGTTTGTGACAAAGATATGCAATGGAGGCAAGATATCTTACATTTTAATAAACTTTTTTCGGAACATTAGTGCACTGAGCAGTCAACGCTTCACATATTAGTTATTAATAACGGACCGCCCTCTGCTGGACAAATTACTGGTTACGTCATTTTAAATCACTACCCTGACCTTTTTTTCTGGCCTTAAAACAGTGGATATCAACGTGTACCTGAGAACATATATGCTGATGCCAATATATGTATCAATATATCCACCAATATCGGCTGTTAATATCAGCAAATCAATATATTGCTCAGGCTCTGATTGGCATAACCCACACATACCTCCAACTGAACTCAACAGTCAAGTTGCAGTATCTTAATAAAGGTGTTTTGACGGGGAAAAACATGTATTAAAAATGTGCATCATTAGTTCTGCAGCATCGATAACTTCTTAAAATTTGCAATATGTAACATTCACAGGACTATTTAATAGTCTAAAAAATGACCTTATCCTTGTTACATATTTTGTTGAGTTGTGTAGTTAAAGTATCCCAAATATTTCAAATAATGTTGCAAATCTGTAAAGAATCTGTTACTTCCACGGTAACACCAGTCAGAGTGAGGAAGGAAGTCAACAAACATGAACAAAACTTTACACCTCATCTGTTTTGGCCTGAGTCAGTCAGACAGAATTTGATCTGAAACGGTGGCTGTTTAACAATTAAACTACTTCATGACTACTTTATTTAACTATGTCTCTTGTTTTCAATGTTTTGATTTAGAGACTACTAGCAACAAAAATTAGATACTGCCTGTTCAGACTTTAAGTCTTGTGTCTGACAATGTTGCAGAAATGCAATGCTATATCTGTGGAGTAAATAAAAAAATAGTCGGCATATTTATCAAAATCATGTTCAGCGCAAACCCTCTGCTGACCCCAATCAGAGCTCTCCATTATAGAAATTGCAAGGCAGTGGTCTCTTATAGTAATCAGACAGGGTAAAAGACCATACATTATATTCTGCAGATCCACAGGTCCATCACACAGCTCCACAATATGTTGCAAAAAAGACGCTAACTGCAGGGAGTTACATCCTGAGGGTTTCTAAACTCACCTATATAACAGTTTATTGCTTTTAATATCTGATTTTCATGTACTCGTAACTTTATTTTTTATTCTGTGATTTATATGTAATTATATATTTTTTCATATGTTCTAATTTGATTTTTTTTCAGTGATTTATAATGTATATGTTCTGATATTTGCATTGTTCTTCTGTGCTTATCTATGTAAAGCGTCTTGCGGAACTTTGAAAAGTGCTCTATAAATAAAATGTTACTATAAGTAGCATTAATATTTTTATGAATAGTAATAGCAGTAGTATTAAAAATACTAATAATAGCAATTTTCAATCTGGGCATCCATATAAAAAGCATCACAACACGTGACATTTTTTACATAGTTTACAATAGTTGTTATGGATGGGTTTACAAGTGAGATGCCACCACATAAAGATGGCTTGTTGACAATAAACATAATCTGTGCAGCAATATGTTACTACAAAATGTTCTTGTTGTTGCAAATGAGTTTTATATGAGAGTAATTTCAGGAGACAAGCTGCATATAGCCTAGTAACCACAAAGTAACACATCAAAGAGGTAAAATGCATATTAAGTTGTAAAAACTGTGTAAAACTCGGTTGTAATTTTGAAATTCTTTGCCCTGAGTCACAAATCTCTATTAGTGCACCAAACAGAGCTGGAGTCACTTACAATATCCTGTAGCTAAACCTTTGCATACAAAACATTATCCAGTAAATTCAAACTTCACTATTTAACTGTAACATGCTAAAGGGATGTGGGATTGCTGGTCATGCTGACTTAGTAATAACATATTAGACCACTGAGGTTAAGGAAATAATATAACTGCATAAAGCAAACATTAAACATTAACCAGTACGAAGAAAAAGAATGGGAAATCCATGGGAAATCAGGAAGGGATAAAAATATATACAGTAACAGGCTGCTGGTGTGAAAGATAATTGAGCATGCAGTAAAAACCACAGATAGGAGAATTCACGCTGTGATTGAGATAAGACGTTGTGACAAAACTGTATTCAACTCCTCTCTTCTCAAACCTAGATTTACGTCTGATAGCCTTTTTGTCTGCACATCCTGTCTTTTGACACGACTTGTACGACTGCACTCAATCGCTGTCTCCCTCTCTGACTATTGTCTATATGCTATTATTACTGTCATCTCCCCACTCTTCCTCCCATCTCCACCCCCCCACCCCTTATACCCCCATGTCTCCTCTCAACTCACACTCAGATTTGTGGCTCTTAATATTGTATCTGTCTACCAGACGGACAGGAGCACGGGAAATGACATGTTTCCGCCTGGGGTGAAAAGACGCACACACGCACACACACACACACACACTCACTTGCACACATGCACAACCAGATAGTACACACTCAGGCATCGGAGACTGCGTCAAGCTCACAATGTAATTACGGGGAAACAGAGCAGTCAGTTACACACCTGAGTGCAGCTCGCGGATCAGAGCTGCAGAGTTCCTCTGACACTGACGGGGAAAGCCAGGAGTTAGTCTGTTAATACACAATGACAGACAGCTACATCTACTGACATGGCCGCTCTGACAGACCAAATATTTGGACTGGGGGAGAAACTTAAAAGGACAAGCTCAGATGTAGAACATGAAGGTGACATTGTGGTGCCTTTCGTGCATGTGAAAAGACAAGTATATTGTATAAATGTATGTGGAACAAGATATGTAAAGAAGGTGTCTGCAAAAGCTTATAACAAGTCTTGTGCTGGTTTTATTTTCTTATGGGCTGACGGTGTCTCACTGGCTGCATACAGTCTAAGGAAGACATTTACTGAGGCTGTAATGTTGTTTTCAGATGAATATGCAGTGTTTTTTTCCTAATGAGTCATTAAGTGCACTGAGTTTGCTTTTTTCAAGATATCTTCACCGAGAAAAATATCTCAAATCTTGCACTCAAGAAACCACAACAGTAAGCATCTTTACAGAAACTTTGCAACCTTAATAGAATAGATAATTTCTTTTTTTTAGACTCTTAAACACTGTTGGAAGTATGCTTTCCTTTCAAGTGTTAAACAGGAAGATCGATTCCACTCTCACGTCTGTGCATTAAGTGTAAGATGGTGCCAGGAGGAGATTAGCCTAACTTAGCATAAAGACCAGAAACAGTGGGAAAGCTAGGCTTGCTCTGCTTAGAGTGAACAAATGCACCCACCAACACCTCTCTATGTAACATATACTAAACTTTGTTTAATCTGTACACAACAAACAAATTTCTTGCCAAACTGTAAGCAGGTGCAATGACTTTCTTGTTGTCATAGCATGTTGTCAGGCATTCCGTGTTAATGCTAGAGACCCTGCACAGAACCATTAAAACCATATGTCGATTGTATATTCCCATTTCTGTACAAATTACATAAATGAGACTGAACGTATTAGTGGGTGAGCTTTAGAGGTTTTAGTATTTCTATTTTTAAACAGGCTTGCTGTTTAGTTTTAAAGAGCATGATGATCCCAACTTTGTTTCATATCTGCAGACATGCTGAATTCATGCAACATTGGCAGAAGGAAGAGAAACACGTAAGCCACCTGTCATTCTGACTTGATGTTCCAAAATGCTTACCCCTTCTTGTTAGTCTTGTAATAAATTAGTTTCTTTTAAAGCTTACTTAAAGCTGCAGTTAATGACTTTCGCTAACAAGCTAACGTTAGCTGTAGCATGAGACTCATTCGGAAGCAACTCAGTTGCAGCCATTTGTTCAGGCTTTTATTTGGCATGGGCATGGGAAAACAGAGAGATCTCGTGATACTCTTAGCCCACATCACTTAGTGTCTATGGGTATTATGACATTTTTTCCAAACAGAAAACAAAAAAGTTACTGATGTTTACCCAGAAAATTACCTAATGCATCTTTAATTAAAGCTGTTGATTAATGATTAAATCCAGATTCAGACTAACTGTGTCTAGCTCTTTTACTATAAGC
>JAPXVT010000028.1:31952701-31967815 GCA_029823135.1 Acanthurus reversus
CTCTTTCTTACTGCAAATCTATCCACTGTGTGTGTGTATGTGTGTGTGTGTGTGTGTATATGTGTGACTTGCTTTTGAATGGAGCCGGAAAAAAAAGCAAGCAAAGTACATTTCTGAAAGATGTGTATTATTTGTACTGTAGTATATAATATATATGTACTGTATAGGAAAGGCCTATTCACCACAAGATGGTGTTTAAAATATAAATCACATCATCCTCATGACAGGCCGTATGACACACATCATTTTGGGATAGATTCGTGTTTTTTTGTGAAATAGAGTCTGTCCTTTAGTGGCATCATTGGCTGGTGTATTTTTTAAAAATATTTTTGTTGTCCTCACTCTTCCAAGTAGACACACATTTTTTGGAAGATTATATTTGCTGGTATCACTGAAAACACCCTCAGTCTGAGGAGAGCGTATTAGAAAGGAAATTATTTATTGATCCCATGGCACTGGGTGTTTGTTTCCCTTAATTCAGTGCCTCGGTAAACAGCCTATAGCACATTTAAGAGAGTATATATCTTCCTGGTGTTTGCAGTGTGTGGTAGTGCTGGGTTTTTAGCTTTCTATTTTTAGCTGCAGGTTCAATGACTATGAAATGTGCAAACACGGGGAGAAATGGCCCTGCCCGAGGGCCACAGCCCCCAACCCCCTGCCTGCACTCAGCCGTGAAGAGTTAAGCCGAAGGGAAGTGCGTGTATGTGTGTGCATTTGAAGAGTCTTGGGCAGAACGGCTGCAGTGGAAGCTTACATACCTCTGGCTGTTACAGCTGCTTGACCTGTGTGTTTATCATTGTGCTTACATGCATCTGTCACGGAGCTCCTGTGTCTGTGTGGTTTGTTAGGGAATGTGGGGGATCAGTGTTTCCCGTCAGTGTGGGTTGAGCTCGCGCTGTCTTACGGCTGTGTCTTTCGATGGACCGTTAGCAGCCTCATGCTGTGTGACGCTGTGTGTATTTGCCAGTGTGACTTTATTTTTCCTTTTTTATTTTCATAAAGAAATTATGAAAATAAAAGAGAATTACTGTTTCCCTTGATCCTATGATTTTATGACATGCATTATGTTGAAGCCAAAGGCAAATTTTTAATTGTGCGGGGACCCTGAGGGGCAAGTGAAAAAACAAACTACTAACTCCTACTTATGAGATGAAACGCAAAAAACAAAACTGCTTTTGAAGTTAAATAATAGCTATTAGGACAAATCTAGTCACTGTCATTTTTTGAGTGCAAGACGTGCACCTAACCCTCCACAACCACAGAACACTTTTGATTTGCCTCTTCCACTCTGCTACGCGTTTTTTCATCGACTCCAGATCCACATGATAATCAGAATTGGAAGAATTTTTTAAATGTACATTAAGGCAGAATCAACATTGTCAAGGCTAATGTATAAAGACAGTATTTCCTTCAGAACGGATGGCAAAGGGGGCCTTAAAAACTGAGGATAAACTTTGAAAACTGAGGATAAGCTTTTGTTGTCTCCAATAACTAATTCAAGTCAACTTTTCAATACCACAGAGACTGCACTGACTTTGTATGTTACAGATCTAAATTGCTAAATTATTGTTTTTTGGATCCTAGTAAACATGGAGACACTTCAAAAGCAAAAAAAAAAAAGTGTTTTTTTTTTTTTAGATCTTGTACGTATGGGAAAGTAATACTGGCAGAAAAAAATGTTATAACTGAAACTGCATGTTTCTGTTACTGTGTAGTTCTGGGATACAGCATGATTAGATTTTTCCTTTAACTGAACTTGTGTCCAAGTTCTGACTCACTGGAGAATTTGTGCAGTCTTTTAGAATAACATCACTTAATGCTAAATCCTGTTTTAGCCAAGTTAGTTTAGGCTGCTCTTTCTTACCAAGAAAAACCCTAAAGCCCAGATACCACATGTTTCTTTATTAGTTGATGAAACTCTTTAACCTCTTTGACCCACAGTGCCCTTTTAAATCTCTTTGGATAATCTCCACATGTATTGTCATCAGCTCAAAACAAGGCTTTTTTTTTGCAATTCACATAATGTTTTGGACATGTAAGGACTTAGCCCAGCAGTGACGTTTTTCTTTACTTTTGCTTTTTCTGCCTAATGCACTGTATAAACATCCATTTTCATTCTGACTCTGTTCCAAAGTGCAAATCAAATCCAAGTATTGATGTTCTGAGGCTCAGTGTGCTCAATATTTACTGGACCTCTGCACATTTTTGTTGGCCTGTTTTCTTTTTTTCCCTTAAATACTAATATGTTATTGGGTATTCACTGATGAGATAAAGAGGCTCAACATGTGGAGTGCAAGGGCTGGAATGTGCTTAATTGTTATTGGCACAACGGAGAGTTGCACAAAACAGATTCTGTGTTAACTGCAGTTTGAAGGAGTCAATATGTTGGTCATAGGTGATTTTTTTGCTAAAATAACTGGGCTGTCTGAGAGAGAAGTGCAGACTTCAGTTGTTAACCACAAGTGAAACATAATCTGTTATATAACTAAAGCTCAGATTTTGAAATGTTGTTTTCTTATAAGCAAATAAAGGATGTATGAAGGTCGTGTGAACTAGAAAAGGTTTATGTGAAAATAAAATATACAGCTTGTGGAAGGTATAACAACTGGATGAGGTTAGGTTCATAAGTATATGCACAAGTCATATAATGTAAACCTCCAATCATATTAAATACATTTATAAAAATCTTTAAACAAGGTATTAAAGATGCTGGCTTGGCATTAGGGTTGGAGGGAGATATCAGTGATCCCAGTTTATTCTCATCAGTGTGTTACTTTATGTGATCTCCTCAGATTGTGACAAAGTTCAATCCTGCTTCTTTTGGTGAACAGGAAAGTCTTTAGCTAGAAAAAAAAATGACACTAAAAGAATTTTTTTTTTCACACTTTATTTTAATAGTCGGTCTGCTGACACTCTACAAGTTATCAGTATTCAACCAAAGTATACATTGACTGTCAGACACGGTGGCTCAGTGGTTAGCACTGTTGCCTTGCAACAAGGTCCTGGGTTTGAGTCCAAGTCTGCTCGTCTAACATCTAGAGGTCCCTGAGTTTGATACCCGGCTGGGGTGAGACCTTTCTGTTCATGCTCTTCCCATGTCTGTGTGGGTTTCCTCTCACCATCAAAACATGCATGTTAGGCACATTAGGTTTGGTTGGCCCAATGTGGCGGTGTGCTCAGTGGCAGCAGCTCAGGACCAACCCTCCACTCTGACCTTGCAGTTTCATTGTGTAATGACAATAAAGCTGCTTCACCTTTACCTTTTTTTACCAATATGTTTCGTTGCATTAGGTTATTAATCAATATTCAACTAACTACCTGTACATTGAGTCAACATCTTCTAAGTTGACTATCAACCGTTGCCAACTGAAAGTAAACAGTGTGATGTCAACATATGATCAGGAGCATGATAGTAATAGATAGCTGACTATCAGCAGACTGTTAATATGCATTTGTCTCTAAGCATTTGTAAACATGTTAGGACTATCAAAATAAAGTAAAAAACAGCTGAGAACTGTAAAAAGTCTATAACTTATTAAAAGAAAAAATCCATGCTGCAATTATAAGTGACACACACATCAATCGTTTTTATTAAATGAAATAGTTTAGGCACCAAGACTACTTGGTTAGGGTCAGGGAAAGACATCGAGGAGGTGTTTCTTGCACTGAAGTGAAGGTGTTTGTGGTCAGATGTTGTCGGATTCTTCAGCTGGACCCCTCTCAAATCTGTAGACCACCTGAAATGCTCCTTATAGTCAACTGGCAGTATGTTGAATACATTTATTTGTCTGTTAAAAAGGGCCTGGTTGAATATTAACTGACTCACTGTTGGCATGCAACTAAATATTTACTGATAACTTGTTGACTGTCAACAAGTGTTACCAATCTTTCTCACATATTGGGAAATGAATTCAGATGGTATGTACATCTTAAAAGAAAGGTAACTAAAACATTTCCTGTCTGTGGTGCAGTACCTGGTATCTCTCCGGCGCCCCCGTGTCTAGTAACCTGCGAGGGTAGACCCGTTCTGTAGAAACTATTAAAATGAAACAAAAGAAAATAGTGTCTTTTTTATAATCGTCTCCTTTAGATTGTAAGTTCTCAGTGAGATAAATTCCTCAGACTTCTTTCTTTAAGATGTTTTGTCAGTAAAACAACACTTTGTGTGCATGCTCATTCATGTATAAGTATGTACATGTGTGAAAATTCCAGGTACAGGAAGTGATGTGTACTTGATCAGCAGGAAAACTGGCCTTGGTGGGCACTGGGTCTTAGCTGGTGACTCATGGTTCAGTACAGAGCTCTCACAATGAGCCCAGTTAAAGAGGCGGCCATGGCCTCACTGGCTGCACTCCTCTGGGACACATAAAGCACAATTTGTAGCCTCTGCTTCCATTGTGGTTCAGTACAGTTATAGCCTATCTGTAACACTGATGGCTGGTCATAAATGACTCGTGTGTCAATATCACATAGAGCTGTTCATGCTTCCTGTGGTGTGACAGTTAACTTTATTTTGCACTTCATTTGAAATGTAACTATAATAATTCATCATTGCTAGTTAGCAGCTTTTACATGGTTGCCACACCCACATTTGTCAGTAGGAAGTAAGGCCGGCTGCTGTGGTGTTAAGTGTTTTTTGTTTTTTTTTATTGCATTCTGTGTTTTCATTCTCTGAGGCAGACATAGAAAGCACAGAACTCGGCTGGAATGTTGCTACATCCCTGAAAGGAAATACTTGGACAGGACTTTTCTAAAATACACAATATCTACCTACAGCTGCTGAGTCAAGGTGTCAGTCTTCTCCTTGTAAGCCTCAGGTTCTTTTTCATTGCATTGCTGCTGCCTCCTATTTCACCTGTATTGTGTTATTGTAGAGTGACTAGCAAGTAACAGCCTAACCTGACACCAAATGGCTGTGAATGAAAGCTTTGAGTCATAGTTGGCTGTGTGCTTCACCTGTGAATGTTTGCACGTGGTAACTGCTGAATCTAAATGTCCATTTCATCTTCCGTTCACTCACACATACACACACAGACACAGGGGCCATACACTGGTCAGGACTTGATGGATTCTGAATCACAGATACTGATACCAAACACACTTTACTCGTTGCTGCCGTTCGTCGGAGGATGTAGACAGCTGCCGGCTGGGAGCTCCAAAAGGAGGGTGTAATGTGTGGAGGTTCATGAAATCCCTCCCAGTTTTTGTACTAGTGCTCTTCCTTGACCAAACAGTAAGTCACCAGCTCAATGACAAGGACGCGACCTTGCACTGAACACTGACATGTTTGACTCAAACATTCCCATCAGGTGCTGGTGACTGAAAGTTGAGTTTTGCAGTTGGACGACTGCTTTTTCTTCTACTGCAACCAGACAACTGATAAAAAAATTTCATTTTATCTAGTACAGAAATTTGGTGGGCTACAGGTTGCTGACCCTGTGTTTCAGGTCTAGCCAGTGACTGAGATAAACATATGTGATTGAGACTGTGCCAACAAATCCAGCCTTTAAACTGTCGCAGCTGTACTGACACAGACAGTTAAAGCAGGTTCAACATATCTGTCAATTTTAATTAGAGTCAAAGCTTCCTTAAAATTGGCAAGCTACAGACTAACTGATGGTGGGTGAGGCAGCATTCACATCCTGCTCACACTAATAACAGTAATGCATTGACTCAGCACAGGGGCTGTGTAGACGGAGAGTGTGGTGGGCGGCTGAGGGGAAGGCAGCAGCTCTTGGCCACACTACTGGTCGTCTGGCCTGCCAATCATTTGGCAAGCTTCTAGTCCTCTCAGGCACACTTCGATATCACTTTGCAAGGCTTGGCATTAACTTTATGAGGCACTTGTCCTTCAGACAAGCAAATTTACCTTTCACTTGTCCAGGCTTACAATCATTTGTTCTGGTAAAAGTGATAGTAGTTTAAGTTTTAATTTAATTTAATTTATAATTTAAAAAAAAAAATCAGACAAACAGCTGAAGGGATCAAAACAGTGTCGACATATGAGTGATTGAATTTTATTAAAGTGGCCGATTGTAATATTCTCATTTGAAAAATTATTAATGAAAAAAAAAACCTAAAAAACAAAAAACCTTTTAGGCAAAGTAGAATAATACCAGTGGATTGTTGCTGGTTGTTTCTGGATTTTAATGATGGTTATATATCCTGCAGTGTTTTGTAAAATGCTACTCATAGGCTCATTGATTCATTTAATTTTAAGTTATAAGTAATAATGGACTTAATCTTTTTTTTTTTAACTTACTTGGAGCCATCATCTCGTTGTTAGGAATCTTTTTATTTGATCATATGCAAATTGTGCAAATGCACAGGTCTGTTTTAATATGAGATCTACAGATAAATCATTGGCAATTCTTCTGACATTTGAAAATCACGCTGATGTTAAAGCAGTGATACATGTTACATGTGATTAAGTAATGGTTTAGGGTGTATAGTAGCACTTCAGGTGAAGATGCAGGGACGTCCTGGACGAGGGGCCAAGCCTTGATGTTGAGCCCGTCCTGATTTTAAGTGTGTTAGTGTTAATGATACAGATGTGGTCACCTGGAGCAGGACTGAGAGAGATTCATATGTTACTGTCACAGTTATCAGTTGATGCAGTTTTTATAAATAGGAAAGACATTTCCCACACAAGATGATTTGAGATAGAATGCAGAGGTTTACCATGTTGTGTACATGTTTGTGTGTGTGTGTGTGTGTGTGTGTGTGTGTGTGTAGTGATCAGGGCTCCTGTCTGCTCCAGGATTTATGAGGCTAATGTGGTGAGCTGGCTGCTGGGGCTGCAGTGTAGAGCAGATAAAGGCATGACATCACAGAGCAGTAAAACCTCAACTCTCTCCTCCATGTAGGGCAAAATAGAGGCAAAATGTTGCTATTCTTTTCTTTTTATCTTAGTGATGCGCTCTTCAAACTAATGTTTTATTTCTGCTCACTGAATCCTCTTTAAAATGTGAGTAATCTCTGCAGTCAATAGCCATGGAGGCTCTGCATTTTGCATTTTTGCTAACCAGAAACACGAGTTTAATAATGATATCCTGCATCATAACGACTTAGAAAAATTCATTCACGTGCAAATATAGAAACCTTGGAACATTCGATCTGTTGTAAGAGATCTATGAGGATTATTTTGACTCACAGACCCAAAATGTTTAATAATAATAATAATAATAACAAACTGAACTGAAACTGAGCCATGATTTTAAAATGCTGCTGCATGTGTAAAACATTTCATTATTCACCCGCCTCATCAACATGAATTATCAATACATTTCTGAATATTGTCGCTGTGGGGAGAAAAATCCAAATTCCAACTTTGTTGTTTTCTTTAAGAGTGTAAATTCCTCTTCAGATCTAATTAGTAGGAATGCATGATAATGAATTTTTTTCAGCCTATACCGATAACGGATAATTAGTTTCACACTGCTGTATTTTCAAAAGAAGATGATAACCTGTCGACAAAAGCCAAGTCAGTGAAAGCATTTTGGGCTTTGTATTATCGGCTTTATTTATTGACTAAAATTTCATTATCTGTGCTATTAAAATAATGTCATATTTTGCAACATCGGGCTGATACTGTATCAGGGCGATATTTATTGTGCATCCCTACTAATTAGTTACAAATAGTCTCTGAAAAGTTGGCTTGTTGAGGCTAAAAAGAGTTTCACCCACAGCGATATGCTTTACAGTTAAGTTACAGATTTACATGACACCCAAACAGCTCCATTACAGCTCATCATAGGTTATTTAAGACAATCTCTGCCTGTCAGTCACCATTCCAAACCTTTAAAATCCCCCTTTTCTTCTCTACAGGTTATGTGGGTATGCAACTTGTGCCGAAAACAACAAGAAATCCTCACCAAATCGGGGGCGTGGTTCTACGGCTCGGGGCCTGGTCAGGTGCGGGGCGTGTTTGAGGGCGGGCCGCAAGGGAAGAAGGCCAAACTGCAGGACCCGTCCCTGTACCCCTACCCAGGAGCCTCAGGGGACTTGACACCAGCGTCAGACAGAAGCAGACCTCACGGCGGGCTCCTGCCCAGACAGGCGTCCCTTGACAACGGTTCGGGGTTAAGGTACTCGGTACCTGGTGACTCACCCATAGACAGGTCAGTTCTGTGTATTAAAAAAAAACATAACAGCGACTGTATGATCCATATATGTTATACTGAGTTATTTCTGTGCTTATGTGAAGAAAAACAGATGGTTTGATCAGGCTGTGATTCATTGAAGTAAAGAACGCACACATTGTGCCATTTCATGAAGGTGCATGGATGTACCTGCGTTTTAGCATTAGGACTGCGACATGTAGCCATTGTAAGTGTAGTGCTGGAGAATGATTCAAGCTTAGCATAAGAAATATGTTTCCTAGCCAGTCAGTCAAGGTCTCTTACAAAACTGCCTATACATGGAGGCCAATGAAGGAAACAGAGACACAGGTACTGTATCTGGCATTAACTTACCAATTCAACCCCAGTCATCCAAATACCTCTCTCCTTCACAAACACACACACATACAACACACAGCACACATCAACGCATATGATGGTGTTTGCAAGAATTTAAACTATCTCAATCTTTGAGAGAAGCTGCATTTTTGAGCTTAGATAACTGTTTTATTATTAGGAGTGTTTGTAGACCACTTCAGTTACCACGAGGCTAGAAAATTAAGAATTATGGAGATCCTTTTGAAGTAAAAAGGCTCGAGCAGGCCAAATTGCCATGCAGAACATTGTGTCCCATTTGTCACATGCACTAAAAGTCCCCTGGTTGTAGCACGCACTCAGCTGCTGACAACACAGACATGCTGTGCTTGTGAATCTTACATCCAAGACCTATTGATACTGCTGTCTAATGCAGTTGATACTTTGATGTCCACATGGGGGCTCCTTCTGTCTTCTTCCAGAAGGAGGAAGAGAAGCTTATTGTCAGTATCTACACTCTCTCCAGAAATGTAAGGCAGACGGCCATTTCAGGAAACCTCCCTCACGTGCTCTCAGACATACGTAAGGTAACTTGAAATTTGTTCAATGGGACTTTGGAATATACTTGATTTTTATACTGACATATACAAGATAATTAGAGCTCATAACTAAGACTCTCCCACTGTCTAAAACTTTTGTCCGTTTGGGACAACAAATCTGTAATCTGTAGAATGAAATTCCTAAGGTCATACTGGAAGCAGTAAAACTCCAGAAGAAAAACACGCTCTTATTTCTCAATCGTGTTACAGTAACGCTGTGATATCAGGTTTTGTTTTCCATAACCCAGGTCGGTCACAGCAAGCAGAGCCCACAGACTAACAGATGTCTTTGTCTCTGTGCTGGTCCTCTCTGCCCACGACTTCAGGCTTCCTGATGGGATGATGAGAAATGTGGGCTATGTGTCGAGCCATTCGGTAAAGAGCAAACTCAGCAGGCGGCCTAAATCCAAAGGGAGGGTGGATCTGAGTAAGCCGCGAGTCAATTACATCAATCCTGTACATTCAAGTACACATAAACAGGAGAGGTTCATGGGGAAAGCAGGAGTATGTGACTCTATCCCAGTCAGCCTGTGTCCCCGTTTGTATTCTCGTATGAGCTTGTCAATGTGTACTCGGTTCAGTGCAGAGACAAACCAGCATGCACAGGTGTGCGTCAACGGTATGTTGGAAGACATTCATTAGTTATGTGTCCTGCCATTTAAGGGTATTTACATATAATACACTTATAGAACAATGTTTAATGTGCTGCCTGATTTAGGTTCAACTGGATTCTTTAATGGATATATCCAACATACCTGCCTGTTTACCAGTGAGTGCGGAGAAAGTTTACATACTTTAAAGTGACCATGAGGAACTTTAAAGTATTTATGAAACAGTCTCATGATTCCTCTGGTGATTATATATTTTTGTAAAAGCAAAAGCAGTGATAAGACTGCAGTTTTATGTAGTTACTATTAACGCCTGTGATTGGGTCGGAATCCATGTGAACTAGGATGAAATGATTTTTAAAAAAAACTTTGAATGGTCAGCGCAATGACAATAACGAAATTATATTCTATGCCTATGGCTGTTAGTTTGCACCTCAGCATGTCACGTTAATACAAATGTCTGTGTAACATTAGTTTACAGAAAATAGAGGTTATAGGTCTCAAGGTAC
This sequence comes from Acanthurus reversus, assembly GCA_029823135.1. Taxonomy (NCBI): domain Eukaryota; kingdom Metazoa; phylum Chordata; class Actinopteri; order Acanthuriformes; family Acanthuridae; genus Acanthurus; species Acanthurus reversus. The sequence goes on from JAPXVT010000028.1 coordinate 31,962,853, forward strand.
ATTACTGCCATACATCTGGCTCATAACTTAGTTCTTAGTTACATATAAATACATTAGGCTACCTCATCGTGATCCATCCTGCAGTCTTTTTTTTCACTTGCCTCCAAAAAAAATGCACGCGTTGCTGGTGTTACACTGAGTCCTTTCCTGCCTGGCATGTGCTAGTAAAGATCTTTACAGTAGGCGTTTGTGTCACTACTGCTTTTGTCCAAAGGGGCTGCTAGAATCAACAAAAACTGAAAGTTCCTTGTAGTCACTTTAAATATACAATCAGTTCCCCCATGAGTCTCTAACAAAACAATAAAAAAGCAGAAGCTGAGTTTGGAGTCTTGAAGCAGTGTGGGATCATGGGATTTGTTTATTTCATTGTTAAACAGCCATCATTGTAGATAAAAATCTATCTGACTCAGACAGAAATGTTCACAGAGGAGGTAATGCAGGATAGTTTTATCCACATTATGTTCAGTCACTCAATGACTGGTGTTACCATAGAACTTCATCACACACAACAAAATAAACCCACTGCCATCACAGATTTCTCTGATTTAAATAATTTGGTATAGCGCAAATACACAACTTGTTACAATGCAAAAACAGAAACAATTTTCTCCCCTGCTTGGTAAAATTAGATTCCGGTGCTATCTTTAATAAATCTCTCATCCATTATGTTTCTAGACTTTGAATACACATTTTGCAGTAGCACAATAAAGAGCAGAGCACCAGCTGTAACTGCAAAATGTAATCAAAGCTATGCAACTAAAAACCTTTAAGGGTGATGCGGGATAACAGTGCTTTGTGTCTCAGTGGAACTGGAGTACATTATCCTTTTTTTCTCAAATGGCTCTGCTGCTTTAAGGTGGTTTTAATGGAGAATCAAACTGACTATAGATCAGACTGCTCCAAGTGTTCAGACATCCAGTCACTTTCTGTGCCAGTCCAAGCCCTTGACAGTGTATATTAATTGATTGCATGGCTAGAGAGGTTGGGATGGTAGATTCTTGCTTTGGCACTGCCTATGTTTGCAGTGACACAACAGGAAACTGGCTGTCTGGAAATTCAGGGGGTAATGCTGATGATGGATAGCAGAGAGTCCATAAATAGAACTCCCACTGCATAAGCACCAAGACCCACTTTCATTAATCTTAAAGAATGTTTAAATTAACTCCTGGATCTGTTCTGCTGAAGAAAGGAGGGGAGAGAACTGACAGTCTATTTATAAGGAGAAATAACTTGGGAAGACTTCTAATTTATCTCGGTCTCGGAGGTGTCATTTGAATGAACACACAGACATGCTGGGACAGCTGCAGTGTTGGGTGAGGCTGATGAAACAACAGTGATTACACTTGGATTGTCACATATTCACTGGTGGAATTTCTTTGGATAGATACAATTGGTATTGATAGGAACGCCCATAAACGTCACATTGCTTTTATGTTGTTAGAGAAAACAAAGCATTCATTGCCATGTTGAAAAGTTGCTGTGTGGCTTTCTGTACCTCAGATAGATGAAAAAATCCCAGTGAAAGCTTGTCATTGTACCGAACTAGAGACAGAACAAGAGAGGAGAATACGGTGGTACATACAATATGAATACAATGTGAAGCTTGTCTGTCAAAGTCACTGGTAAGACGGTTGTTGGCTTCCAAAGACTTGTTGTTTTTGAGGTTGCACTGCATGTAGCCTACATACCTGCATGATTTAGCACATCGCCAAAACAATCGTGTTAACGTTAGCATTGCTACTGTTGCAAAACTGTTGATGGAATTCACTAGATAATGGCTGGTCAGTCACAAAACAATGTTGTTGTCTGTAGGGTGTTGATATTATGGTAAGTTCAATTAATCATATCTGTGGTAAATTTAATGGTATCTCTTGCCAGGTGACTCAACCAGATAGTAAAAGGTGTTTGGATGTGACACTGCAAGCCAGTTGGATCATTTGCCCAGTCATTTGATTGATATGAACAGCAGTTCGTCCCTTCCCTGTCAAGTGGCAGCAAGAACCCAATGTAAGACATGACTGCAGTGTTGACAAACTAACTTTAACATACCGCGCTTTCCAAGCTTGGGGGAATTTACGACCATGTTTACATGCACGCAATTTTACAGTTACCAAGCTTATCCCACTTATGATCAGACCGAGGACAGACTTGTTTACATGGACAACGACTGGCAATATCCCGCTCGTATTCTTGTGTCCATGACCCACCACCCAGCTAGCCCTGCTAGCTTTCGCTGAAAATGGAGCTAGTTTCATCCTCTGTGTGTGCCCCGCTTTTAACTATTTTTACATCATGCTATTGCAAACAATTCACGTCTTATGTGCTGGAAGACAACAGTGACAGGATGAAGACACCAGATGTAAACTGCAGGGCCAGTGTGTGCCAGCAAACATTAACTTATAACAACAGTAAATGTATTTAATTCTAACATTACAAATGTAAAGTATAAAAATAAAAATCCTAAAAAGTGCTAATCTAAAAGGCATGCTAGGCAGGCCGGCACTTACCACTGATTACGAGTATTTGAGCTAAGCTAACTGGTGGTGGGCGAGCTCTGCCCCTCTTTTCCTTGTTAAGTCTGATTTGTGCTATGTTAGCTTCCAGGCTAATGACTAACAGTGGGCTAAATAAGACACGGAGATGAGACTAAAGGGACATTTTGTTGCTAATAGCAACTACACAACAGACATGAGCAATTGAACTCTGATCACAACAGACAAAACATAGAAGAGCACCGAGTGCTTGATCAAAACATATATCAAGGTATTTTTCATTGTTCTGGATTGCTGCAATAATAATAAACATTTGCATAAAACAAGCGTATTTGTCCACTCTCATGTTGATAAGAGTATTAAAAACTTGAAAAATGTCCCTTCAAGGTACGTTTAGAACTGAGTAAAGAGATGTATGATTAATTTGTGATTAATGGCGATTAATCATAGAATTTTAAAATGATTAACTCAATTAAAATTTTTTTAACTGATTGACAGCACTAAATATTATACGTATCAAACAGAGGCAATTGGTAATAAAGGCCTTTACCTTTTGCAGTTGAAGTAAATAAAGTTCAGAGTGACTATTTGAAAAATAATGTATGTCTGTAAGGGTCATAGGACCTTTTTTAAATATATATTTTATTATTTCATGAACCTTTTGCAATTGCACCATTGACCACCAGGGGTCCAAGGACTCCCGTGGTTGTAACATCGGCTTTGTTTTTATTTTTACATTTTTGGTTAGGTTGATAAGATCAATCAGTTAACTTATTTGAATCTTATTGCCTGTTAGTGACTGTGTGCAGTTGGTGATGGCATCTTTTCACATCACCAGATCCCCGCAACAGAGTTTTTACAGAAGATATTTTGACCATGACACAGTATGAAAAGTAGTAAATGATAGTGTTAATAACGGCTGAATTCTATTTAGCTGCTTGAATTTTCAGGGTCCTGGCTCACAGTCAAACTGTCATGGTTTGCTGGGACACTTAAAGGAACAAAGCGATTCTAACTGTTATTAGCAACACCTGTGCTTGTCATAAAGTCTGCTGTGAACCTGTCTCTTATCTAATTTTACTATTTTCCCTACCTGCTCATGTGTTGTAAAGATTTAGCCTTTAACAATTTGATACTGCCTGAAATGTAAAGTTTCACACTACAAAGGTCTAATTTAGAATTTTTGGTAAGGATGCGGCTCTTGAAAGGTAGAACTGATTGTGTTCTGTGTAAGAGGCTAGATATAATGATGACATTTTAAGAAAGGAATTTAATGGAATAATGTGGAGATAGAGATCTGTGAAGTGTTTTCATCACAATGACAACAAAATCACAAGCCTATTAATCTCTACATGCAGTGGTCTTATCCTTTTATACAATACTGCATGCTTTATTGTGAAAAGTAGCTGCTGAATCGCTTCTTATTTTAGAGTGAAGGGTGACACACGTGTCATCTTCCTGTCTGTCTCTGGGGACGTCGTCCTTGATCCTAACTGAATTCTTTTCAGCTAATTTGATGTCTTTACAGTTCATGCAGAACCACTGACTGAATAAAATGGAAAACATGGAATGAATAAATAAGTAACCCCCAGGGAAGCCCCCACCCCTCCTTTAATGTGTTGCCCTTTTCTCACATGCAGACACTATCTCCTCCCGAGGTATGAGGACTGTTCTCTGTCGTTAGTGATGAGGGGCTGATGCTCTACAGCCAGATATGGAATATGAGGAAAAAAACTGAGGGCAGCATCGCCTCTCTTACCTATATTGTGCTGTGGTCTGCTGCTGTGCGCGTCCCAAAGAGTGCATGAGAGAGGATGAGAGAGATAATCGAGTGCGCACGATTGCATATCGGCCCCATAGTGAGTGAGTGAGTGTGTGTGTGAGAGTGTGCGTGCGTGCTTCTTTTTGTGCGTGTGTTAGCGTGAGTTTGTGCTCTTCATAGGCGACGGGAAATATGAGTTGGATGTGAGGCAGCAGCTGATGCGCCGGTAAGGGATGCTGCTGCTGCTGCTGGCTGCCGTATAGGATGCTTCTCCGCTTTTTCTCTCCTCCGGGCGCTCCTTCGCCTCTTCCTGCACACCGAGTAGAGATTTTTGTCACAGCGAGAAGAAGAAAAGGCTCGTTACCGGGACCGGCACTACCTCATTTTCCTCGCTTTAGGTCCGAAGCATTATGACCGAAGGATCCCGCCCGGAATGCGTCTTGTTTAAGGACACTTTTCACAAGGAGCGGCTGGAGAAACATGGAACTTGATCGGCGTCTTTTCTGCATTTAATGCGCCCCTGGAGAAAATAATAATAAAAAACTGAGGAGGTATATGCGTGGAGGGGGGCGTCCGGAGACAGCGCAGGCTTTGGGATGTATTGTTAGTGAAAGGAAAGAGGGTGATCATTTACTGAGGATAAAAGAAAACGGAGGGGGAAAATGCAGTTTGAGACATTGCGTCAGTTCTGTAGCTCGGTTTTATCACA
>JAPXVT010000028.1:32000185-32013295 GCA_029823135.1 Acanthurus reversus
ACAGGGGCTTCCTGCTTGATCTCAGGCCTTTCATCATACAGCTGAGGCAGAGTTACACACACATAAACACACACACACTCCCACACACACACACACTGAGAGAATGACACAGTTAGACAATCTAGTCCATTTGCAGCCGGGGAACTGGGCAGTGGCTGAGGATGTTTCTGATCGGATCTTGTCAGTAGGTCAGAGCAGGAACACGTCTGATGAAGCCGAGCGGGCCACCCTCGCCACAGACAGACCCACTTCTCATTACACCGCTATGTAAAAGGGAATTTCACCAATTTATTTTCTGTGTCGTGTCGCGAAAAATGACAGCATATAAAGGTTTTATCATGGAGAGCATGTCGGGTCACTTCTAATCTTTTAAGGTCACACTTTTTAATTTTTCGTTGCCATAGTGTAATCCCATGATTTTTGTGAGCCATGGATTTGATACATTATGTTGCTTTTGATAAGAAGGGTTTACTTTAAAGTGATGATTATAATATTAGAATTACCTGTAAAGCATTGGAGGTGTATAAGGCTGTGCTGAAAGCAAAAACAGGAACAATGTTTACACAGCATCTTAGAGATAAGGTTTTTTTTTTATTTTTTTTATTTTTAATAATTCACAGTGGGAAAAGGTTTTTCCCTCTGCTCCACAGACATGCTTTATGAAGTCGTTTGCTGTGGATGTCAAACCATGATACTTTCTCTCACTTAGATGTCAGAAATTACAGCCAGTAGACCCAAATGGACTTTCAAGCACTCAGTTTTTTTTGGTGCATGAATTTTTTCCTCTATAAAAATCTTTCAAGTCATTGAAGTGAGACCACTGTCACCTAGTCTGATTTGAATGTTACTGTCATCACTGCCCTCGTCGTCAGCTGAATGAGGGCTCCTGCTCCATACACTTCAACAGCAGAGGATTTCTATAGATAGCTCAGAAGAGGACAGCAGCATTACAGAAGGGCTGCTGATATTCCCACAGCAGGAATGTAAAGAATGACACACGGGCTCTTGCCTGGATTCCCTCACTGGACTGCGCAGACAATGAACATGCCTCTCTATTGTCGGTCTGTTAGGATGATTTACTGCTGCACATCAAGCTGCCTGTGCTGCGGCCCAGTGCCACGTCTGTGGTGACATCACAGACGCATCTTTCTATACAAGGGGATGTGATGGAGGGAGTACGTCACTGTGTGGTTCGTGACTCAATCGTTGCAGTAAGCAGGACTGTGCGCAGCATCACAGGCATCACGTTCCCATGGTGTTTCATCCTGTCACTTCATGCCTGACAAATGTGGCTGAATGCACCATACACACCAGCTGCATGTTTAGCTACAGGACACAGTTAACTGGCATCGTATGTTTTATTTGAGTCATACTTGTTCTTATTCACGAACATTGTCGACAATCTCTCCCTTTCCCTTTCAGTGTTATGTCTTCTCTCTCGATCTCAGTCTGTGTCACTGAGGATGGTATGCAAATCTAAGATCAGCAGAGTGTGACATGGCAGAGCTGTGGAGAGCTCAGAGGTATCTGCAGAGAGGCTATTACAGTAGCAGTGGCAGCTGGAGCAATGGGGGAATAATGCACAGTACAAAATTTAGTGCTGCGCCACCGCACTGTTGTACTTACTGAAGGCTAGTTTAGGGCTGACAGTGTTAGCATCATGATGCAGATGCTGATGGAGCAGAGTGTCGTTAGCTTCCTTGCTAGCCCCCATAGACATTTCTGTGTTTGGACAGGAATGACATACAAGGCTAAATGGGAGCAGGGAAATGTGATACTTGTGTCGGGATGAGTTAGAGCTCGTCAAAGGGCAGTTTGTTAATGTATGTTGTAGTTGCAGAGTGCATGTTCTATGTGCATATGAGTGTTCAGGGTGTAGGATTTCAAGACAACATCCCAGAGGGAACATTAGCCTGAGGCCCTGAGGACATGCTCAGAGCCAAAGTGTGGCATTTCTTAGGCAGCCAGTGCAACTCACATAAAACACACAGACAGTTACAAACATGGAGGCATGCACAAGTGAAAACATGTACCCATGAACATGAGCACACATTATACGACCCTCCATCATAATGGAGTGACTGTAAAGAGGTGTTTCTCATGCTCGTCACACACTCCTCCATCCCCCGACTCCACATTTTCTCCCCTCCGATTCACAGTGCCTGTCTCCTACTCCAGCACATAATTTTTGCTGCTGCTTCACTTTGGCTTTGTGAATGAAGTGCTGCTCGGTTAGTGTCCAGGAGCAGATCATGAATAATGCAGCAACCCTCATGTGTGTCTCCAGCTGCATGTAGTGATGCTGCGTTTGGATGCTAAGGTGATTGGAGGAATTTGTTTCAACGTGTAGCGGGGAGGAGAGGTCACTTGGGTGAGCTAGTGGCAAATACATTCTCCAGGTATTTGTTCTAAATAAAAATGTGTTCATTCAAGTCCAATGGTCTTGTTTTGTCATGTACATGTTTGATGTTCAGTCAGCCATTGGATTAGCTGTATTGGATTATCTGTGAATGAAGTACTATAGTAAGTAGTAGCTTTTTTTTTTTTTTTTTTTAAAGTTCAGATGCTGTATCTATCCTTTCAGAGTTAAGGAGTGCAGCACCCACTACGTATTTATTGTCTTTGGGAAAAGATTCCTTATAAAATGTATTTGCAGTAGCAATACATTAGTGAATCAGCATATTTTATTTTTGAAATCAGGCAGTTATCAAAGCTATATTGAAAGCTTTTGACTGCTAAAAGTAAGCAAAGTAAATTTAAAAACAAAGTCTCATGAGCAGCCACAGTTTTTTGCCTAATGTTACCTACACATCCAGCAGAAACAGGTCAGCTCTGCAGTCTGATGGCTGACTGGTAATTGGCTGAAAGCTCCATGGAGCTGCTCCGAGATATTAATCCTCAGGAACAGTTGTGCAAGTAGTGCTTTTCATATGACAAGGAATTAATTTAATTATGATATTAAAGTGTATAGTTTTGATATAAAGATGATCATTTAGTAAGTATAACACCAGTGGAGCATCTCTTGAAAGATGTGGGAATACTTCTGTGTCCACATGGCTCCACATGTACGTGTTGTTGTTGTTATCAGCCAAGTTTTCATGCATTTGGGGTTATCCTCAAAGATAGCAGAATCAGCTTCTTGCACTGCTTTAGCCTGCTACTTCTTTTGAGGAGCAGAAACAGCAGATAGATAGTCACTATGTCACAACTGTTTTTCGACAATGGCAAAAACCATCACGAGCGAGCGTAACAACTTTTTATGGGAAATAGCAGATTTTACTTATTTATTTATATGAATTTTGCTGTGTCCCCTTACCATTTCTACTGCGATATTTCAGAATGCACATCAAATACGTTTAGGCTTATGGAAACAAGGCTAATGAGCTAAAAGACACTAAAATATGTTGTTGAGCACAGGTGAACTGCAGAGTTGGTAGATAATTTTCATTGCGATGTGAATTTTCTAAAAGTTATTGAATTAGTTTTTAAAATAAAAATGGTGATGAGTGCTGCTTAGAAAAAATTAAATTTGTTAATTTGATATTTGGGGATTTTTTTGTAACTTTGCCACACATTTATGTTATGTTCTCTCTGCTATTAGGTAAATCTTGCTTTTATGAACAAGTGTTGCTGGAATGCATATTTTGAACCACACTATTGCTTAGCCTTTGCCTCTCCCTAACAGCCCATGTTTTAACTGTGCAGTTGATCTTGTACTGTACACAGCATTCATGTGTCATTCTGTCTCTCCTTGAAGCTAAACTTCACTTTAGTGAGAGTATTCTTTGTTCAACATAGAAATTTAACACAGAGAAACCAAAAGCATCTTTTCCACACACACCTGACCACAGTGACATGTTATATCTATCGTCATAGTCAGACTGACTCAAGTGGGCTGTGATCCACCGGGCAGAGACCAAACCTCCTCTGTGGTTCAGGGAATTGGCCAATCAGACGTGTTGAGTCCTTACCTTGGCCAGTGAGCAAGGCTGGCAGCAGTGATTTATGAAGCCCTTTGAAATTTATGGAAAGTTGTCATGAACAAAATTAAAGTGATGCTTCACAGAGCTTTTTCTCCACCAAAATGTCATTATTATTTTGGAGGAAAAGTGGCAGAAATGTAGGAGAAAAGTGGCTCATGAATAATTGATTCTTAACAAAAGAATAAATGCATTAACTCACAGTTAGCCTCTTCCAGGCTTTTCATCCCCATCCTGACTGGTTTCCTCTCTGACAGTCACACAATGATGAAATTATTGATTGCTAGTTTTAGAAATATGGGACTGTAACCATACCTTAAAAAAATATCCGTCTTGGCTGTGCTCGTTTCAAGATTTTACTTATCTTTTATTCTATTTATCAAGAGCAGAACACATAATTAACAGACCATGTTTGAGAGGAAAAGAAAATGAGTTTAGAATGAGATGAATGACATTACAGTCTCAGTGTTTTCCATTTCTAAGTGTTTTTCCTTTAATGTTTCTGAAGTTCTGAGAGACAGTAGATGTTTCCACCAAAAGGGAAGACGGTGGTGAGATAAATTAGTGGGTTATTAAATTCAGGTTAATAAATTTAGACAGAATTCAGACACTTTGCTTTGCTTGCTTTACATGCCTTCATGTCCGTTGTACAGAGCACACAGATACAATCTGTGAAACCCTGAATCATTCATCAGAGTGCTATTTTCAGTACACTGTCTGCTTCCTCATCTCCCTCCCCTTGTGCGCACATATACATACACACTATAAATTTGAAAGTAGAAAACAGGTCATATCCAGGCAGGCTGTATTATTAAGCCTGTGTCATTCTGTTTTTTATAATGCATTGCAAATAATGATGAGCACCTATATCAGCAAAGTGATCAGCTGCTATCACAATGAAAATATAAAAGATTGCCTATGGCACAAAAAGAGTTACATATCGAAAGTGCACTGTGTGCATGAAGACTGCAACCTTCTTAATCAAATCTGATCATCAGAAAAGATTGTAACTGCATGATTTTTCTAAAATGAGTTCCTGTTTTGGAGAATGCAGGTTTTTGAAGATACCTGCACTACGCGTCACACTGTTTAATTGGGCCAGCTCGAGAAGTATGTTTCTCCTTGCACATAAATTCTGTAAAATCTAAAGGTAACATGCCAGCTGCATTAGTCAGCCATGTTACAGAGCATTACCAGTATATTGCAGTGAGGAGAAGCAGTTGTGCTGCATCCTGCTGCTCAATCTCATCTCTCTCTCTCTCTTTCTTTCTGTGTGTGTGTGTGTGTGTGACAGAGATAGAGCAGGCTTTCATCAGGTTTTGACAGGGACTGAAGCCTACGCAGTGCAGGGCAAAGTAAATTGAAGCTATAGACTACAGACTGACTGCTTCAGCCTCAGCTGAGTTGCACAGAGACTGTGATGAAGCCCTGTGAGGCTAATGTCTGACTAATACCTCACATTTCCACCTGCACACTGGCAGACACACTCGGTGGAAAAATATTTAAGCAGTATCAACATGCACCAGAAAAAACCTCAGCATTATTATACACATGGGCTTTTACAAAGCTCAGAAAAAAGACATTCAGTTCAAAGAGGAGCAGCCCTTAAATCACATTCTTTTGTCCCCTCTCATTGATCTGCAGGAAACGAAGCCCATCTGCATCCAGGGATCCAAACCAAAAATACGACCAAAGGGAAGGGGGCGACCACTCACAGTATGCCCCGACAGACGGCGGCATGCCCAGATCACCGTCTGACTATGGGGATGGGGACCCTCGGCGGGCTCCGCGGGGCCCACACATGTACTCAGATGTGGATGCGATGCGGATGGGTTACCGGGAGCGGCGGGGACGCTGGCACTCCCAGGAATATCCGCTGGACCAGGAGCTAGATGGACCACCCAGTGACTATGACCTCCAGCGACAGCGGCAAGAAGAATTCCAGGCGCGTTATCGCAGTGACCCCAACCTGGCACGCTATCCTGTTAAGCCGCAGCCGTACGAGGAGCAGATGAGGATGCACGCTGAGGTGGGACGCCTGAGGCATGAGCGCCGCCATAGTGATGTCTCCTTGGCTTACACGGAGCAGGATGACCCAGGCCCCATTCGATTGTCCCGTCAGCATCTCACCGAGCGCCGGCCGCCTATGGTGGGACAGCGCTCCTACTCCGTCGACCGCTCCTCCCCTGGGCCAATGGGTCCAGGGCTTGGAGGACACAGAACCTCCAACCACAGCCCCCCGACGCCGCACCGTAGCCCTGTGCTGGGGGACCGATCTGGGGACCTGCGGAGAGGTGACCTGGGTATAGGTGGTGATCCCATGAGGAGGCAGCAACACCACTTGGACCCCAGTTCGGCTGTCCGCAAAACCAAGAGGGAAAAGATGGAAAGCATGTTGAGGAATGATTCTCTGAGCTCGGACCAGTCAGAGTCGGTGCGCCCGCCACCCCCCAAGCCTCACAAAACCAAAAAGGGAGGAAAGATGCGGCAGGTGTCCCTGAGCAGCTCGGAGGAGGAGCTGGCCACCACACCCGAGTACACCAGCTGTGAGGATGTGGAGATAGAGAGTGAGTCAGTCAGTGAGAAAGGTAGGTGCCACACACACCAACAACCTCACTCAGTCCTCTCTTTTGCTGCTACTTTCTCTGTGTACATATAGCTTCATTTAGTGTTACTTTATTTAAATGCACATTTCTCAGATTCTCTCTCAGCTATTTCATACAAGCATGAAGCCTTTCTGTCTAGTATTACTGATACAAAGTTGTTTCCAGGAAGGACACATTTCATGTAACTATAATTATTGTTACTGTCTAATACTGATTATGATTACAGCTGTTGATTCAAACATAACCCTCAGGCCCCCAAGCCTACAGTCTCTATATGTATTATGTATGTTTGTATGTATAAATGTCTTTTTGTGTACATGGGGCTCATTTTTTTTGAGAAAAAAAGAGCTTCTTTTTCAATTTGGAAAGATACTGCTGAAAAACTTTTAAAAACATTAATGCTCAGAAAACTGATCTGAAAGATTATGAAAACTGGCATATATTCGTGCTAACACTGTAAATTTGCGGTTTAGTGTTTTTTGCACACCCACACATTTATATTTTTTTCCTTTTCCATTTTTTCTATTTTCTAAAATTAGCACTTCTGTAGGTTCTTTGTTAATTTTAAACTGTGGTGAACAGTGAATTATTTCAGAAAAAGAAAATACTTGTATTCTTGATATGTGCGATAAAATGTATTAAAACAATCTGCTTCTTGTATGAAATCCAAATTTCATAAAAATTACATGAGTACAAATTTTTTAAAATCAAAAACAGTGAGCCTTTCTAATGTAGGAAGAACTACTGCATTTTATGTGTGTTATCAATGAATCCACTCTAACAGCTCTCATGCTTTTGAGGAGGAGGCTTGTCAGACACCGTATGTTCCAGTGTGGATGAGTGTTTATGTGTGTGGCTGTGATGTGAATAAATGCAACGCTCTCTTTTTGCTGTCATCATATGGCAAACTTAGTAAGGGTCTACAACAGATCTTTCACAGTACCAGTCTGTTCCAATATACCATGTTACATAACTGACAGACAAAGGGGAGAGGGCTGGGGTGTGACTGTCTCATGAAACTAGGGGAGCCGAGTTAATAACAATTGCTCTATATGAAGTGATAGAGGTAATAAAAGAGCAGAGGGTGATTATATGTTTTCCCATTTAAATAATACCTCCTCTGTTAGCCTTGAGTTTCTGACCTCTTTCTGACTGTGTGGTAGACATAGACCATTTAACTATTTGGCTGATTAATCAGGTCAATTATGTGGCATTTGAGATAATCGATATTGGCTGATGACTGCGCTCAGGCTGATAAACCAAAAATGTCTCCTGACACATCTGCAGGCAGCTTTTCAAGCATGACTGTTGTGAAATGATGTCAGCACTCTACCCTTTAATTTTTCGGAAGGTGCTGAAAGAGTTAGTTTTTAGGTCTGTACTATAACAAAGGCATTTTGTTGTGTAAATATTTGACTATACTTACTTTAGTCATTACTGTATTTTCTAAATTTTGACACATTCTCCCATCCTAAATGACAGCAAAACTTAACTAAAACAGTCATCAGCTAGTATTAATCATATTATAATGTTTAAAAAAAATACAGGTGGTCAAATACCATCTCATCTCACTAATACTGAACCCAGTGCCTAAAATTTGTATGGCTGATCCTGAGCAACACTCCAACTCTTCAGTGTTATGTTATAGGTGATTAGTTACACAAGTAACTAAGTTACACAAGTTGCTTGCTGTTTTTGAATACCGGATACATGTCCAGCATAAATTCTGTTAAGTTGCATACAGGTAAAGGGACACTTTTTGGAATTAGCAGGGTCCTGTTTCTAATTAATGACTTAGGTTAGACATAGACTCATATAGCCACTGATACCTGATCCAGCACTTTAGGCAGTATCAGAGGCATTGCTGATACTGTAAGTTGCCATCCATTCCATGCTTGTGGAGTCATTCTTGGTACAGTGGTCCTGTACAAGGTGGTAATAGGGTAAATGGTCTTGTCCATTGGGGCAGGGAGCAGAACCTCATGTTTGTTGGATGTTGGGACTGAACATTGAACGAGACAAGTCACGATCCATAATATACTCAAAAGCAGTTTTAACTGCATTTTCTGCTGTTGCCATTTTTTTCAGTCAGAACTATTACTTTCATTTAAACTGTCAAAGACTTTTCACAATTTAAAATAGCAATGTGAATCACGTCTTCAGGCAGTAGGTTCAGTTTACTGCAGTGTACCTAAATGGAGCAGCATGCTAGGTATTGGCTCAGCCTGGCCTGTCCTGTTACTACAGCAGGAAAATAGAAATGGACATCAGATTGCTCATGGCAAATGTCCTACCTGCTTGGAGACACAAGCACACTTGTCCAAGTCTATAAACACATGCTGGCAAGCAAACAGTCTGAGTGACTGAATTAAATGCCACTTTGCATAGAATCAACATCAAAAGCAATTGTTTAGGCTGTTAGCTTCTTGACTGCTCCACCTGGTTGACAGTTGTCGTAATTGCAAATTGATTTTGTTGTCAAACGTGTAATTACGGAGGCCTTTACCTTAGACATGTTAGAAGCACTACACCCACAGACAGGAGAAGGGGCAGTTGACAAATGGAGGAAATAAGGATAGGATGGAGAAAAGGACAGTAGCGTTAGACCAAAGTGCCTGTCAAGTGCTCCAAATGTTTAAACTAGAGGAGAGGGCAGGAATTCAGTTGGTCTGCTCTGTTATATAACTATTCTCCTCACAAAAGGAAGCAGCAGCCCAGCACTGGTGCTACATAATTGATGTGGGAGTTTCCAGGTTTCCAGGTAGCCATGAAGCAAAAATAGGGAGAGAAGCAGGCTGTTGTAAGGGTCAGCTTTTCTGTTGTTTCTGTCTGTTTCTGTCTGCCTCCTCCACAGGTCAGCTTGCATAGAAGGGAGAGGACAAACATAGAGAAGAGTTGAAGTGTTGACCTGAATAAGTGTAACTTTCTGCACTAGCTACAGAACATCGTGGATGGATGATTATGAGAAGCAATCTTTGGTCTGTATAATTTGCAGTTAAATTAGTTTATGACATAATTAAGGATGCTGTGATATGGTGCATGCAGGAAGTCTGATAAATGGTTCAGTCTGCACTCAGAAATATGACAGCAGCCATAAGGACACATCAGCTTTGGCAGTACATAGAGTTCACAAATGGAGCAAATTTAGCATGACTGTGGAAATGCAATAGATGTGTTGCAGCTGAGCCAGGTTGCACAGGTGTTTTAAATGCTCCCCAACAGACACCAATCACGATTTACATCCATTTTTTCAGTCCCCCCCCAAAAAAGAAAAAAAAAAGAGTCAGTCAAGGAAAGGGATCTTCATGCTTGTACTATACTGTAAGATGCAAACCAATCTCTCTGTAATCAGCTACCGCAGAGTATTTACTCTCACCAGGAGTGAGAATAGGCAAAAAAAGAAAAAAAAAGTCAAGAGCAGCTAAGCAAAGAACATCAACTGTAATTGCATGAGAGGCAAGAGCGGGAGAGAGATGGAAAAGAGGACAGAAAGCACCTTTTGGCCATATGTGGCCCGTCAGCGTCTTCGGCTTTGTGCACTCAGCTCGACTTGGCCAGGAGATGGGTGAGTAAGAGCAGGGCACGCAGGGTGCATGTCATGCCCTCAAATCTCTGATACGCTGAGGGGGATGCTGAGGAAGGAGGCGGGCTTGATGGGATGAGAAGGAGGAGAGGGCTAGGGGAGGAGGAGACTAGAGAGAGAGGGTGCGCCCGCTGTAATGGGCCTGCCTCTGCCTGCGAGCGCTGGATACTGATTTATCTTGATGGTCCTCTCCCTGTGTTTTCCTCTTTATTGATTCCCCTGACATGCAGTCTCATAATAGTGCCGAACAGACAAAAAAGGAGAGGCTGGCCGGCTAACTACAGCAGAGAGGTGGATATTGTGTAGTGACAGCCTAAGTTACATCCTCGTTAGTGGTCTTTGGGATTAGTTTTTTCACCTATAATTGTAATCTATGCTCTCAGGTTGGATAAAAGAATATACAGATTTAACCTTTTATACCTTAATAGGAGATGTTTTTTTGTGCTTAATAAAAGAAGTTAGTTTAGCCTTTTATTTTAAAACGTGTTCTGCCAGGAGTTTACCATGACACTGTATCACCTTCAAGCATAGTGACTCTGTTTAAAAACATAGACACTGTTTCACCCCTGCCTCTTTTCTGCTCTTGCCCCTTGAATTGCAGTAAAAACAGCATCAATAGTGAATGATCCAATTAATAGTTTACACTGGTTTTTATTGAGCTGTCAAAGTGATGGAGAGCCTGCTGGTGGTGAACTCCGCCACTGCCTGCGCTCTGCCTTCGCCCTGAATCAGCGCTTTGTGGGGCTTCGGAGCCGGGGCGAAACGGCAGGGCTGGGCGCAGACTGCTGATGCTCACAATTTATGGCCATCATGAGTTTCCTGCTCTCTGAAAAAAACCACACTGTACCTCACTGGGGATCTGTGCCCAATTGTGGCATGCCACTGGTAATAAAGCCTTGAGGAAAGAAAGGGGAAAGGCCGAACCATGCAGGCACTGACTTAAATTCTCTTTGACAAACATTCAGGGGTGTGATGGGAGGTGAACGGAAAACTATGACTGATCAGATTTAAATATGGGCTATCTGTAATTACAAAAATTAGAAATGTCAGCTTGTTTCTGTCACAACATAAGGTGTTTTACATGTTTGTTTCTTCCTTCTCCTGATCATTAATGCCCACCTTGAGCTGTTTGGTCTAACGTGGCCACATTACACAGTGACAATGAGAGCGTCTACCATGCTGACAGGGCTCTGGTGTTTATGCTGCAGACACAAAAGCAGCTGGGAGGCAAAGAGGGTAATCACTGTTGTCAGCTGTTGGTTAGAGGGCCACAGAGGGCAAAGCCTGTCTGAGGACATCCATAATGTTTTATCACAGTGCATAACTGTGTACAGTAAGTAGCTGTAGCCCTTCCCTAGACTGATGGATGGGTGGTTACAGAGGGAGGAGAGGGAAGGAGAAAAGTTTGTTAGACAATGTTGTCACAAATCTGAAAATGAAGAATATTGTGAGTTAATGTCATTGGAGAACATTTTGCTTTGGCATAAATGGATATGATAATAATCACAGCAGAAGCCAGTGATGCTTAAAATGGATCAATCCGACACCAAAGAAATTCAACATTAACATAAGTTAACAATGTGTAAAAGCTTGGTCCTAATTTACTTTAACAATTTAAAAATATGTCAGATCAAAAACTGACAGAAAAATTGCTTTATTAAAGGACAATTGCAGTTCAGTAAAATGTAAAGTTACTGGCTGTGACTTTTGACTGGTTATGAAACTGTCTGTTCCATATCAATGTGCTCGGAAGATCCAAATAATTAAATGAAACCAACAGCGAGAAAATTTGCTATTTACAAATCGCTATTTCTGACTCCCTGCCGCAGGTCGGAAGCTAAGAAAGCCAGACGATACAATTTATGGCACATGTAACAGAAGAACCCCGGAGGGAGGGACTTTCCATATTCTGTCATTAACTATGGCCGATATAATAATCATTCCCACGCTGTATCAGTTGTGAAGGTCCTACACACGTTGGATAACAAAGTCGTGTCTGTTACTGGTAGTCACAAAAGTGTTGTGTCTGTCTCACTCTCTTTCAAAACAAAAACGTGGTAGTCAGTGGGCGGATACAAGACTTTACAATGCCAGATGGTGTTGGTCATACCGCTTTTGCCCAGAGTGGGCGCTAGAGTCAACACAAACTCAAAGTTCCACGTCTAGCAGCTTTAAGTTGTATTTAGTTTATGTCCGTTTACGTTAGTCTTATAGTTTTAGATGTTATTCTTCTCACTAATAAATATTTATTAAGTGCTTTTCAAGTTTTTCAACCCGTCAAACTGCTTTTTTTGATTCAAGTCAGGATTCACCCATTTGTACGCTAACGGCTACGGACATATACATGTTGTGTGTATGTATTTTTACATTGTTAGAAGAGCTGGCTATATTCACAGTGGCACTAGTGTATCCTCAAACAGCATTTTTCTTCTGTGGAGTTCTTCCTTTTGTATTGAAAATCACTCACTCTTTACCTTTGTGTGCTCCAGCCCCCACATTGCCTCCCCCTCTCCATGTGCAGTCTATTTTTACGCATTTCCATCAGAGTTCCCTGATTTTCCCGAGATTGAATCCTCAGCCAGATAATGCCTGAAGGAAGCCCGTCCTGTATGGATCCATTAGGTTCTACGACTCTTTGCAGAGGAAGTGAAGTGTGGGAAATGTGATGTATGTGGCCTAGGGTTTGCACAAGTGCAGTGTCTTCAGAAGACCTTACCTGTCCCTGCAGCCTTAAGGTTCACGAGCCACATATAGCTACATTCATGCAAGCACACAATTATACCAACAAATGTTCTTCTAAGAGGGCAAGACCAGATCCTGCTGAATGCTTGTCAGTACCAAAGAGGATTTCTGTATTGAATAAATCAGTGGTTCCCAACCTGGGGTCCGTGGAGCAATTGCTATGGATTCCTGAAATAATAAAATAGATATTTCAAAAAGG
>JAPXVT010000028.1:32066030-32082187 GCA_029823135.1 Acanthurus reversus
TCAGAGCTAACTAAGCTAACTGGGAAGCAGTAGGGTACCGTTAGCAGCTAATAAATCACATGGTATTAGATCGGTGCACAGACTGGTGTACTCATTGTTACCGATACCAACATTTTTGGCAGTATCAGAGGCAGTTTATGATACTGGTATTGGTATCAGAACAACTGTAGTTTGTATGAAATTTGCAAATTGAGAAATTGAAGTGTCAAAGTTAAGTTTTAATACTCAATTCAGTTTTTGGTTTCTTATTTAGAGTTTCTTATTTAGAAATGATGTTGTTACACCAAATAACAGAGAAACCCTGGCTCTGTATCGTGGTGGCATATAATGGACAGGGTCAGTAAGACCAAACCAGACATTTTTAATAAGGACCACCTAACAGTTAATCAGCTGTTGGATATTTAAACTGGTAATGATGCATCAGGTGTTTGTTTCTGGCGATTTAATCAGTAATGTAATCAATGCCAACAGGAGCAAAGCCGTACTGGACACACCGAGTTCCCTGACAGCATCTCACGTTGCAAAAAACCCTTCAAGATATCAACCATGAGCCTTTTAGATTTCAATGATGTCTCCTTCATGGGCTTGACTGAGGTCATTCTGACCTTTCAAAAGACACAACGAATACCTCTTATGTAACAACAACATCCCTGCTCTGCCCTCATGTGCTCATCTGAGAGCTAAATCAATGAGTCTGCATTATTCACATTCATCTGTCCACTTCTGTAGTAGAAGATCTTGGTCAGGACTGGTTGTCCTTCAAAGCTGAAGGCATATGAGCACTGTTTGCCCTTAAAGTCACACTAATGCCCTTACTTCTCAGTTTGTCAGGTAGTGAATTTGTATTAGTCTCTCAATTTGTCTAAAATTAGTAAGATGTCTCTTTTTTACAAGTACAGTATGAAAAACAACAAAATATTTGAAAAGACTTAGAATTGTTGGACTTGTCAGTAAAACTGCACAAATCAAGCAGCAGGTTATTTTTGTGATATAAGACATCACTATAACAACTTTAAATGTATTTTTTTGTCCTCTCTTGTTTTTTGTGCAGCGTTCGGGCAGAGATCCACGGGGCTCAGATAACCTGTCGGCCAAGTCTTCAGACAGTGATGTAAGCGACGTGTCCGCTGTGTCGAGAACCAGTAGTGCGTCTCGGTTCAGCAGCACGAGCTACATGTCTGTCCAATCAGAAAGGCCGCAAGGAAACCGCAAGATCCGGTAGGCTGACGTCCACAGCAGGCGACAGTGAACTTTGTCTCACTCTTGAAAATCATCGTGCTGTTACCAAAAATGGACAAAACCCCTGCAGCTGTCAACTTGTCTTTCCATATGCGTTGCCATGTCCAGACAATTTAAGCTTTGAAATTGTTTGCACCTGGTTAACCTTAATGAGGAAAATGCACCCGTAGTGCTGAGTGCTATTTTCTCACTGTGACGAGTTCAGGTTTGGCTCTGTTTTAAGAAAATGTGGAACCAAATGATGGAACTCTACTCATATAAGCTGTGGGGGAAGTTTGTCCATATCTGGCAACACACATTAGGACATAAAACACACTGCATCTCTCATATCAGCGAAAAACAAATTATTTTGCATGGCGCTTTGCTGTAAGTGTACATCTCTTATTTTTTGTTATTTTCCATCAGTCTGCTTCTGATCTTGGCTGCACTGTGTCTCTATGTTTGTCTTTCTTTCTCTTGTTGTTGACAATATTCATGCTTTGTGTGGTTTTCTTTCTGCTTTGCATGTGCTGCTCTCTTGCTTCTGTCTCCATCATCAGCCAGTTGCGATCAAGGAGCCAGTCTCGGGAGGGGGATGAGCATTTAGGAGAAGTGCTAGAGGAAGAAGAGGCGGGTGGGGGAGGAGGAGAGGAAGGGAGAAGGGCCTGTAAAGAGGGGGAATCACAGGGAGGGAGGAAGGAATTAGAGGGGAGGGTAGACTCAGACAAGGAGCATCAGGAGGATTTGGTGGAGAAAGAAGAGGACTTGCACCAGAGGAGTATCTCAGAGACTGACCTCAGGTAACACGTGTGTGGCAGCCTCTAACTGTAGACTCCTACTAACAATAATAAAGACCCGTGCGTCCTAATGACCCACTGACTCTTGCACGTTTATGAGACCATGTGCAAAGTGGAATGTGGTGACTGTCCTCCACCCACTAATCTTGAAAATCACATAACTGTGGCCCTATTAACCTGTACTATCACCAAAGTAGAGTAACATTACCACCTGCTAACTGTAGTGAGGCAACAACAGTTTAGTAACGTATACAGCCGGTTTACAGGACATAGAAACAACAGCAAGCATTTAGAATAAAGTAGCAGATCACCCAAATTGCATTGTGAAAAATCCCACATACTTTGTGTTGCCATGCACACAGGTTGAGTTGCATCAGCTGAGGTTTTAAAATATATACTGCAGGAATACACTGCAGTGAGTTTTCAAGTAAAGTTTAATCAATGAGAGTGACAAGGTAGGTGTGCGGTTTTAAGGCGCTAACTGGTGCGTTGTGTTGCGTGGTTTCCTGACTTGAAACTGTTCAACACACATCTACAAGTTGATTACACGATGGTCATTTGCAAAGAGTACAAAATAAAAGCATTCACAAACTTTTGGCCGCACCGAAGGGAACAGCCCTAGGAACATGTCAGAGGCCTAACCCTTAATTCCACCAGATGCATGTTCTGTCTGTGTCTGCTCTGCCACGGCAGCAGAGCTTATACATTTTAACTCTAGCCAATGTGTGGGCTTCCACCAGCTACAGCAGTCCGGAGCCCTCCGCAGCAGATATGCAAGGCTTTTTTTTTTTGCCGATGTAGGAGCACAACGCACAATTTAAACCAGGTCAAAGAATATCTTGTCTCTTTCCACTGACTACCGTTTATATATTTTGGGTCCCATGGACCAGAAGTAAAGGAGCGGGACTTAGGCACCCTATAGTGATGGAGGCTTACTGCTTACTCAGGCTGATCCAAGGACCTCATTAGGTATGTTTACATGGACACAAATAATCAGAAGAAAAGCTTGAACACAGTAAAAATGCTTCATGTAAACAAGTCATTTGGAAGATTCTGATCTCATACGGCCCATACGGAAATTTTTTTTATTCCGAATGAGAGGGGTGGTTTATGCCGATCATTATTCCGAGCGGTGTCCATATACACACTCGTTCCGATCGTGTCTCCCTGGTTGGAGTGAATTTCTCCATGTCTGCCGTACATTTCCAAGACGGGGAAGCTAATATCGTATTCCTGTTTGCTCTCTTGTGAACTGTATCGCTTGCCATGATGGCTTGGACATTTGCATAATTACCGTCCAGCTGATCGATGATTAGTGCAGCTCACGCTGCGCAATAGCACCCATTCTTGGTAGCGAGAAGCAGGAAACTCCCGCTGTCCCCTGTATATTGTTATTCGCGGTGATAATGCTTATGTCCGAGACATGGCAAGCAGTTCACAGGTATATCAGACGTTGGTCAAGTGTGGAAACTGTTGCCACTGAGGTCTTTGGATAATCCTGATGAAAGAGGACATTGCCTGGTTTGCAGCTGTTTTTGAAAAAGTATTTTTTATTAAATGAAAAATGCAATATAGGACATGGAAGTTACATCAAAATTCCACTGCGGGGCTGAAGGCAGACATCTCAGAGATGAAGATCTCAGACCCCTGGTGAAAAACAAACAAAGCCAGAAGTCTGCATGGCAACATACCACTCGGTGTAAGTGGGAGAAAATTTAGATCCTTTCAAATATACCTACATTAATGGGCTGTGATATTTGACAAAGTCACACAAAAATATATTGCATTGCAATAACAGTAATCCTCTTGTTAGCAACATCTCTTTAGTTTACCTGTGTATTGCGTGAAAAATCTTTAGAATAGCATTTAGCTCAGAAATTTACCATTAGCATGAAATCTATTTTTTTTACTGTTCTGTAATCAGTCACACATACATGATAAAATTCATGTATGGAAATATTTTCTTTTTAAGTTGATGTATGCAAACTTTGGCTTCAACATTTTAGGACCATATTTAACACATCACTACTTTTTTGGCCTCAAGAAATAACACTGTCATTTCTCAAGAGTGTACATCAAGCAGGTGCAAGACGTCTGTCGAGAGCAAATTGAAACAAATTGATTTAGAGTCCCACAGCAGGATAAAAGTCCAGCTTACTCTCCTATCAAATCATATTCTCAGCAGGATTCAAGTCAGCGCTTTTTACTCACGTTAGTGCTGCTCAGTGTCTGCCTGGACTTGAGAGAAAACACATTAAGATAAAAGCTGTACCTTCTTTGGTGTGATTAACACTGCACCAGTGTGTGCTGTCTGATTAAGAAAACACATTAGGTAGTATGTGTGCAGTGGGCCAGATGCACATGCGAGAACCATGAGCAGATCCACTGAAGGGTGAACAGGTATAGTATTTACACAGTGCAATTCAAGGTATAGATGAATGCTAACAGCAGATCTGAGAAAGCTTCCAGAGACAGAACTGTGTTTTCTAATAAGGCTGCAGTCTGTGTTGCTTTACTGTTGGTCTGTTCTGTTTAGTGCTGGGATGTTGTGTCAGTATTTTGTCTGTCTGTCTGTTTTTTGCATTTTGTCTGAGTTCTTCGATGTTGCTTTGCACCTGCAACCTGTCATTCCAAACCTCCCACATTGTTCCAGATCCTCCCTGCCTTGCCATTTCTCCCTGTGTAACACTGCAGCCCTCTTACCAGAGCTGTCATCCAGCAATCAATTTACTTTCAGTGGAGTTACTGGAAGTAATAGTTCACGTGATAAAAAAAAAAACAAAAAAACCCTGCCTTTCCAAATACACTCCGAAGATGAATTTGAATTTAGCTAGAATGTTCCAAAGCCAAATACTGACTTCCTCCTTGACTGAAAGTGAGCTGGATTAGTCCTGCTTCTTCCTGCTGACCACTCTGACCTTGTTACAAACTCAATCCTTCATGACAGCTACAGTATAAATCTATAATACATGTATAACTACTTTTTCACCACAATTTAGTCATTGCACTTCTTGCTTTTCTGGTACAACAACACATTGTCGAGGAGACAAAAAAAACACTCTCAGGTATAATGAGAATGATTATGTGAGCATTGTACCTGGATGTGTACTCAATAAATAACTTTATAATGAATAAACCTCAAAAGTGCTTTCAGAGCCAACAAAGGGTTAACAGTTTCAGGGTCAGTGTGCTAACACACCGTGCAACTACTTGACAAGCTGAAGGAAACACTTTATGTTCAATAGCCTCAAGTGAATCAAATCTTCAACAGTAATCCTATTTTTTACTATGTATTAGTGTACTGATGTATTTACACAGCAAAAAAAGCCAAATACCATTCTTTAAGGGACCTATGTTATTTATGCTAGGGGGTTATGATTATATTGATATGCCATCCCCACACGCACAATTACATTTTTTTTTTTAAATTGCTGTAAAATTGTAAGCGCTCTACTTTAATGCACTTCAGTTTCTTTAACTGCAGAAGAGACAACACGCAGGATTCAAATAATGAGATGCTCGAAACTCTGACTCAGCAGTCAAGCTCGTCATCTACATTAAACATATAGTTTTCAATTCAGGCAGGTGGTCCCTATAAATTGTGCGACTAACTTAACACATGGTGCAAAGTGTTCACCACAAAAACAACTGCAATCCACCGTAAACACATGTACAGAAATGCACTCCAGCGGTGCTCAACAGGCAACATCTGGGTGACTAAGAACGCATACGCTTATACTCAGAACACAGTTTTTCCTTGGCTATGGCCATCTTTGCTTTGAGAGGAGTTTCAGGCTCTAGCAGACCAAAAACCCCTTGTCATCAAAAACTATGCAATGTTAAATAAAAGGCAAGTTGCAAGTACTGTTTTTTTTTTGTGTGATTACATGTATAGAAAAGTAGGGGCCCTTAGTAGGATTCCTCTAACGCTGTGGGCGGTATGGACCTGAGACTCAGCTCTGCTGAGGCTCGCGTTGAGTATGAGAACAGAGCTGATGAAATAAAAATCCACGTGGATGTTGTGGCTGTCCTTGGGTGCTCACGTAGCCTGTAGCACATCTACCAGCACCATCACACAAAAAAAACTGCCCCACCCCCATCTCAAAATAAAGTACTTTGCCCTCCCCCCTCCCCCAATCAGCCCCCTCCTCAAAAAAATATCGCACAGTCCCCTTCCCAAATAATAAAGTCCACACACGGTAAACAGTTGTGAAACTACTATTAGCTAAGTAGCAGTTAATGTTACAACTTAAGTGGATGCACCTAACTCCAGATTGTAAAAATAAACCTATAGGAACTATTTTCAAGTCATAATATTTCAGTATGCAGTCTTTTCTTGCCCTCCGTGTCAGTTTAGCAGTACTTGTTCTAAGCTGTTATTTATTTCAGTGTATTTCATCACCTTGATGCTGCCTCATGTCATTCTCTTCTTTTTTGTAATCAAAGCACTCTTATAAATAAGCTCTGTATGAATGTGCGGCACATGGTGCTGAAACCACACGTTTCAGTTACATATGTCGCTTTCAATGTCAAAGCTCAGCCGTGTTGTATGTTCAGGTGGCACTGAGATAATAAAGGCGACCATGGATTCTCCATGTGCTGTTATGTAAGCTCTGTTACTGACGCCACTCGCAGCTGCCTGTACAATAAACTTAAACACTCAAGTGGACTGAGCTTTAGTGTGAGAGCCACCAGATCAATACTGTACTTGCTGAAAATAATCAATACTGCATGTAAAGATCAATCGAGGAGTGAGAAAGTGTAACGAATGTGATGCCACCTGCCTCAAATGACACATGGTTCATTGTCAGCTCTGTTTATCTATGTAGAAGCAGTGTGATTTCGCAGAAACGTAGCTACTAGCTACATTTACTTATGACTCATCTCCTATGTATTGAGGTCACAGTGCAAATATACATGTGCTACACATTAAACAAGCCTGTACACATTGGCTTGGCGTACAAACACCGTGATAGCCATATGTGGTTTTAGTCCATGAGCGCTTTCACTGCACACAGAGGCAAATGCACACACACACAGCTCTAAGCTGACGTGTTCAGTGGTCGTCTGAATGTACAGAAAGAAGCACGTTTAAATCCCACACCTCACCTCCTCTACATGTATTTTTTCATCCAGTATTGTTGTCTGGGCAGGGGCTCATCCTGTTAGAGAAAAGAATGACAGAGGCTAATCACTGCTTAAAACAAAGGATTTAACTCTGTGATCCACCAACCCTTAAGCAGCTTATCAATTGATCTGATTATCTCTATGGCTGATAATAACTTTTCAATAAGAGCTTTGGACGTTAATTATTCAAGTCAGTATGGAATAAAAAACTTTGGGGCCATGTTGAAAGGCATGTACGCATGCTAATGCTCTGGCTAGGGGCACAGTTGCTATGGAAACCACCTCTTCTGCCTCACCTTACAAAGAAGCAGTGTTCCTCTCTGTGAGAGGCAAATAAGATGAGGTAATAAGTATGGGATGACAGGATGCCCTTTACCTATAGGCACAGCATTTGTGGGCTTTTTTGTTTTGTTTTGTTTTGTTTTTCCTAGGTTGGTTACCGAAAACAGCATGGTGGCTTAGTGGTTAACACTGATGCCTAACAGCAAGAAGGTCCTGGGTTTGAATTCAGGTTTTTTTGCCTATCAAGAAGGTTCTGGGTTCAATACCCGGCTGGAGTAGGACCTTTCTGTGTGAAGTTTGCATGTTCTCATGTGTCTACGTGGGTTCCCCCCGGGTACTCAGGCTTCCTCCCACAGTCCAAAGATATGTAGGTTAGGTTAATTGGTGACTAAATTTCCCATAGGTGTGAATGTGAGTGCCCCCCATGACCCTGCAAAGGATAAGCGGTTCCAGATAATGAATGAATGAATGATTAAAGAAATTGTTTAGCCTTCAAACTTTGGGGTTAACAGAGCGTTTTTGTAGTAAGGTAATAATAATAATTCATCTTTCTTGCGGTGATATAATTCCTGTTTTTATATGAAGATTTAGCTTTCCAGAAATCAGTTTACACTTGATGAGTTAATGACTTCTAATTGTAACCAAGTGAGAGTCAGAGAAAACTTATTATTTTGTCTAGTAGCTGCATGTTAGTGTTGTGTATGAGCCCTTTAAATACAGTATGGTGTCAACACTTTCGCAAGACAGTAAATTTCCGGGTTTTGTTTTGCCTCGGGAACATCTTGGCCTGGATGAAAATGCATGGTGAGCAGTCTGCTTGATGAGGAACACTTTGTTCTCTGGGCTGAGGTTGAAAATCAGAAATCCCCAGAGAGTCCCGGTTTTCCAAGCAGGCACATTTACGCAGTGAGATCAGCCTGAGTGCCAAGACCTGCTCAGAGAATGGAGGTGCATTAATGGGAGGTAGTGCTGGGGGGAACAGTAAGTTCAGGCTGGTCTAGATGTATTTTACAGTTGTGTTTATTTTCAGTCAGGTTGCTCAATACAGTGCGTTGGTTAGACACTTACCAGATCATTAATTTGAAACAAGACGTTCATCTGTTTAAATGAGGAGCATGGTCGACCATTTAACATTGCAAATTTTATTATCGGCCAGCATTCTGGGCACAGATTAAGAAAAGTCCTACATTTGATACGAACATGTTGACTATCACAGTGTTTTTTGTTAGACTAGAAGAACATTTTGTAAATGTGCATAATTTTCAGTTATTGAGTATTTTGTTGTAATGTATCATGCATCATAAATTTCTATTTGAAGGGTCTGTGCTCGTGGGTCTCTGTGCCATTCCAATTTGACCTCAGTGGGCAATAATTTGTAGAGGCAACAATGCTGCTGTTTAGTGGACTTTTCCATTATCACCGCATTATCACCTTGTGTTGGCCTGATGAAGTGCAGCCTCACTGTGGTGATAGTGAGAGAGCATATTTTAGAATGTCAGCTTTGCCACACATTGACCAGTGGTGTTGTCAGGAGTCAAGGCACTCGACGTCCCCTTCAAAGCGTGTGGGCTGCATTAACTGATCAAAGGCACTAATCTTCCAATAAGCAACCAGTATTTATGTATGAGAGCACAGGCTGATCCATAACAGAACCCAGTGGCTTTTAAACTAGAATAAACAACAGGCTTAACAGGCTGAGGAATGAGGTGCGAGCATTCTTTTAAGAGCAGGTCTGACTTATGTCGACGGCAGCTGGCAACCTCACTAAGATGTAAAGGCAACCCAGACTTGTAGATGTAGGAGATGAACTGTGTTCTCGTCTGCTGTGAGAAGATCAATATGAACAGCCATTTACTGAGTTCACATAGACTCATTAAACGTTGCAAATATTTTTTATAAATTATATATTTTTTAAATGCTTGATAATATGAGCCTCTTTCTGTCTTTCTAGCAACATAAGTCTAAATAAACCAAGGGTTGGAGCTTTGAATGCCTGTCAGACTTGTACAGACACATCACTAAGGCTCTAGCATGGGTTAAAATTTAAATTAAAAGCATTGTTCACCTTCAGTGTCAAAAAATGCAATATAGTTGCCTCCTCTTGAAATCTCATCTGGAATTTAAAACATAATCTTGATTATGCGCGATCATTTTTTTATGCTGATACAACTTTGTTGAACTCTAATGTCAGATATATCAAAGGGCAGAAGTTGAAGAAGCCAAATGGAAGTAATTGATGGAGTCAATTGTCAAATTGCATTGATTCTCCTCTCCTTGTAGTCAGCATGTCTCTCCATAAGTTGTCTTCATACAGACAGTTACACAGTGGAGGTCAGGCAGTTTAATTAATGAACAGTAGCCTGAGGGCACTGCACGTAACTCATCCTATTAACAATGCACAGCCTGTGATACAGAATGTAATTTGTCTCTTAAAGATAATTTTACGAGCAGAGCTAAAATAGGAGCCTAATTTGGACACTGGCCTATTTTCTTTCATACGGGAAGAGCTTGAGAATAATGCTGATGACAGACAACTTTTCTTTTTTTGCACTTTAGTTTAAAAGTATTGTATGTGTAGGTATGTGTATGTAACACACATGAGTACAACTGGAATTTTTTTGTTCGAAGAAATGAGTAATTATGGTATTTCTTCTTAAAAACTGTACTTCTACTCCTACTCAAGTATATTTTTGCAGCAGTAATCCACTTTTTACTTCACTACATTTGCCAAATAGCTTTGTAACAACTGGTCCGTTCTAAATGTGAGATTAAGTGGAGGGTGAGAGGGGGCGAGGGGCACCCCTGCTGCAGATGTCAAGTCACAGCTGCCTTAAAGAAAATATAGCAACGCCTGTCTTTTGACCACAATGTGATGATGACGTAGCAAAAACCTAGAACAAGAGCAGCAATCCCTGACGTTACCTGACAATACATTGCGTCACACGTAAATACCAAATTTTAAAAAAGACAACAGCAGTGTGATGAAGCAGGCTGCTCGCTGAGCAAATGTTGCAGTTTGTTAGTAAATTCGTAAAAGCTTTTAAAGTCAAATTGAGCCAGATTTGCTATTTATCATTTCAAACCCCAGTTGTCAAAACAGTGGCTGATTGTTCCATTTCTAGCTTTTAGCTAAACTTTCAAAATAAGAGTAATTCTGTGTATAAGCTAAAACAAATCTCGCTCATAAAGAACGGGGTTGGAAGGACTGCTGCTGCGCGTGTCACTTATATGAAGTTTGATACTACAACACGACTGTTGAAAATATCAAGACCTAACTAACAAAACTAAAGCAGACAAATGCTAAAAGACTGAGCACTTAGTGCTAATCATAACAGATATCCTACAGCTCCCGTCTGTGTATCAGGTCACAAACACTGTGATAGTTGATCTTGCACCACACGCGCAAACTCTAAGCTCAGCTATACTGTAAGTCATGAACTCCTGTACCTGAACTCTGTCCTTCTCTCCTTTTCACCCCACACCTTCTCATCTTCTGTCCTTCTCTTGTCCTCTCTTCTGTCCCACTCTATCCTATCCTCCTGTCTTCTTCTCCATCATCTCCCCTTTCACACTTTCACCGCTGGCCTCCTCTCTCCTCTGCCCTGTCCTCTTCTTTCTGTCCTCACCTGCCCCCCTGTCAATGGCGGTGGCTGACAGTGACTTTGCATCCAAAATGAAAAACAGGCAGATGGGCTCGTCGGGTGGGATGAACATGACCAAGAGCACAAGCCTCAGCGGTGACATGTGTAACCTGGAGAAGACGGACGGCAGCCAGTCGGACACGGCGGTCAGCACGGTAGGCACTGACGACAAGAAGAGGCGCTCCAGCATTGGTGCCAAAATGCAGGCCATGGTTGGCATGTCACGCAAGAGCCGGAGCACCTCTCAGCTCAGCCAAACAGGTAGGGCATCCAAGTGCACAGCCAGGGCACTGTCTGTGTGTTCATATGTGCATCTGTGTTTGTTTCCGTGTTGTTTTCTGTGCTGAATGTTGTTGTAATACCACAGCTCTCTCCCTTCCAGTTTTTCTTTCTCCCACTTTTTAACAAGAAAGGCTTTGGACTCGCAACAGCTTGACTTTTTCTCCTAACTCTTTGTCTCTTTGTTCTAGGTAACAACTCCTCCGGAAATACCTTTCTGTTTTACCTGCCTTCTTTTCTTTTTTTTTTAAATCATTATTATGCCTCCACAGTTCAGAAAAATGTTACAGCTGTAACAGCTTTGTACTTTCTGCCACATCAATGACCTCAGTTATTTATGACACGTCACATTTTGTTATCTTCCCTTGTTGTAATGCTCTTATGACTCTAATTTTTCAGTGTCAGACTCTACCTCAAACGTGGGTGTCTGCATGTGGGCGTTTGTATATGTTTCTACAGTACACGTGAGAATGTGTGCACATGCAGTTTTATAGACATTATTATGTGTGCTGCGTCTGTGTTTAAAGTAATGTTTTCCTTTTTGTTAATTGTGGCAATATGGTTCTTTTGCTGTGCTAAACATTATAATTTTTCAAAACATTACTTTTTTTTTCTTTCTTAAGTCTTTTTTTCCTGCCCTACTTTTTTTAAAAAGAGTGCTCAATGGCTCTTTGAGACAGGTTGAGCTGCATTACAGTAGCTGATGGCAGGCAGTGTGGAAAACAGCCTTGCAGGTGGCGTGCAGCGAGTCTCTGGCTCACAGATTGGGGTCTGGTCTGTTCATGTGAAGGTCAGATGATTAGTCCACTTCCTGTCACTGCTGCGTCTCTCTGTGTGCTTCTAAGCATTCAGCACTCATTCTTTTTTATCTATTCAGACTTAAAGTAGTCAATTATTACTTCTTCCCGCCAGCGCTCTCAGTCCACTTGCGACTACGTGGCATGTTAGAGGGAAGGAGACATGAATGTAGAAATGGATAAATGGTGAGTGAGGTGGTGCGCTCACGTGGCCCTGCTCTGCCCCACTGGCTCGTGATTTGACTTGCACATGGGCTGCTGCCAAATCTCCATGGGTTAATAATTTCTACTGATTGTTTACCACATCATTATGTTGTATAGTTTTTTAGGCATTTACTGAGGGTATTGTTTAAAATATGGCTGCTGGAAAACAGAAGTACATATCAGATCTTCCCTGTTCAGAAATGGATGTCTTTATTGTGAAGCAGCTTTCCAAGTCTTGTGTTGTTTTCTATTAATGATGGTTTTTTTGTTGTAGACTCCTCTGGAGTTTATGTTTGGGAACTGACTAAAACCAGCCAACATTTGTTCAGATTTTTATTCTAAGGTTCTCATTTTGGTAGTTTAACACAATTGCAGGAACAAAATCACATACACAGACACACACACACTCTTTTTCCCCATGCAGATGCTGAGCAGCCTGAATCTCCTAAAGCTATGAATATTTCACTCAGGCTTCTAAGTGCATCAGATGAGGTTTGTGAGAGCGTGCATCTGCCCTCGGTATCTAAGATCTGCATTTGGTTCTGCACAAACACTGCCAAGCTGCATTTTGCCCTACTTCTCTCTGTGTTATCTTGAGAGGCTCACAGCCCAGTTGAAGGGTGCATTCAGAGGATGGTCGATTTTACGAGGCTGCTCAACACTTTGTGTTCACTGCCAAGTGCTGGTGGGACAGAAACGGATCAGCCAAGCAGCAAGAGACTGCCTTTGACAAACACAAGTTAGTCAGATGGAATGGATGTGCTCCCAGGTAGCTACCAGGAGAAGTGTGTACACAATGCTGTTCTCAGCTTTAGGTACTGTTAGTTTTGTTCAGTCCTCAGTGGAAGACACCTAATTTTTCAGGAGACACATGTGCTTAGTTCCGTTCCACCATGGACATAGTGACAGGCCATGGTGAAAAGTAACTTATTATGTGCTCAAGCCATTTTCAGGTGTTATTTCAAAGGGTACTTATGTATTTCCATTTGATGCTGCACTACAGTAATACTCCACTACATCTCAGTGGTAATATTGTGCTATTTAATTCACATCCAGCCTACAAGGGCTGTGGCTCAGGAGCAGTTTTTGTATAAAGGCACTAAAAAAGCGCTGTTCATTGAATGCGCCCATGTTTCTGGTGAACGGTGAACTGAATGCACCTCTATGAAGCTGCTGAACGTGGCAGTGAGTCTGCAAAGGTAAGCGTTGCCTTGGTAACACTACAGCATACGTTTTGTTTTTATGTCGCTGCTAGGGCTTCATACGAATATATATTTAATGTAGTTTTATCAAAAGACTGGTAACGTTACCTATGGCACATTTTTCAGCTAGTGACTGTAAAGCGTGCGCTGCAGCCCGAGCTGTACCTGCTTGCTTTGAAGCATACGACTGTAGAATATGTTTTTGAACTGCTCCATGGTAATTTGGTTCATGTAGGCTAAATAAAATATCCATTGCATCTGCAGTATACCTACACTGCAACTTTTTTCACTTTCTGCATAATAAGACACTTTTGACACATTGTTTAGGTGGTAAAACATACATTCAGTGGTTCCTCTTGACTTTTAAAAGTAATCTCTGTGATTCTACAGTAAAGTGAGCTGTGGTGATGATTGGGCAGTTGGAATGAATAGAAGGAGATTCTACTGAAACATAAGAGCTCAGAGCTGCTCATTTAAAGGATGAGACACAGCACAGTAACACGCCTTTGATAAAAAAAAATAAAGTAACTGTATGCTCTAATAAAATACATCCAGTGTTTGTACACTGAGATAGGACTTGCTCTGGACACTAACATAATTATTTTAAAAAAGGAGGAAATTAATGTTGAGCTAATCATTTATTATTGGCGTTACACTGGTCATCATGAGAAAGCTACAGCATCAAGTTGATTTATAATGCTCAGTAGTCTCATCCACCAGTCAGCAGTCTTCTCTGGTACATTATGCATTGAGTTTAATAGAGAGCCGCTTTATTCCTAAAACCCCCACACCGAACCGCTGCTAAATACAACATGACTCAGCTAAAAGCACACAATAACACTGAAATCTTGCAAGCTTATTGAAAATCCATCTGCATGCATTCATCAGTGCGTATCCTCTTATCCCCCCCCCCTCTGATTGGCATCAGAAAAAGAGGCGTATTAATTTCAGTGCAGTTACTGTCTGTGATTCATATTCTCAGTGGGGCGGCTGTCATAAAAAGTACGCTGACAGAACTGTTGTCAGCAGTTCACAGTATTGACCTGCTGGTCACATTTTCTGTCTAGTTTCACTGTGAATCATCTCTGGTTGTGGTACATTCTTATATTTGTCACTTATAGGTGTTAAGTGATTTTTCATTGTAAACAAAAAAATATTGTTTACTTTCTGCATTTTGGACTCACACACAAAAACACACTCATTACTTTTACAGTCTGTCACAAGCATCAGCTAAAAGTAATATAAATGCATAGTGTATGCTGAAACAAAAAGTTTTTAATGTTTTGAAATGTAGATTTTATACAACACTGTTTATGAACTGATATTAATTAATTAGTATAATCGTTAGAAATGTGTACTTGCTTGTCCGTTTGCAGGAGACAGAAACTCTGTGTACATGTTGATGAACACATTGCTCTGCAGCAGCACTAGTTGTCAAACACATCACAATATCTTTTGCAGAAAGTATTTGAAGTTTTTTCATAAGGCAGTTTGCTGAAAAGAACAATGCTTTTTGGGATCGTATGTCCAGAGAGGAATTTGTTGTATGAGCATTTAGTGAACTTAAAATGAACTTTTGCTTGCAAAGATAAAGTCAGCGTCTTGTCATTGTTGGGGGGCGGAGTTGGCGCTATGAAAGCCCGGTATGTACACTTCTAAAACCCAGCAAGGCATAAGTTTACTCTTAAAATTAACCTGAAAACTGCAGTCATGTCTTCTGTAGAGCCATTGCTGCTACCTGACAGGGAACGGTAGAAAAAATATCGTCAAACAGAATCGGACGGGACTGCTGTCCCTATCCATTAAATGACAAATGGGCGAATGATAAACTTTGTGGCCTGAAGTGTCATTTCCAGACATCTTCTGCTATCTGGCTGAGTCACTTCGTGAAAGTCACCAATATATTTAGATTTAAATTAGATGAATGAAACTTAGGCTACCAGAATATCAGTACCCTACAGCCATTAAGGTTATCATGTGTTCGACCAGACTTCTTTAAGTACGTGTGCAGATGTTCGATACCCAGTGGGCATAGGCTAATTTCATCACTTCAGGAGCTTAAAGTATGTGGTTCTTTATCTTATCATTGCATTTTTTGTTCAAAGCAAAAAAGGTGCAAAAAAACCAAAAAGACAATTATACCAAATACCAGATATAGTCCACATTTTTACTTAGGTAAAATCTGTACAATTCAGTGTAATGTGTTATAATGTGTTATTCTGGGAACTGCGATGGCGTGTTGTCTGGGTAATTTACATTTTCATTTCATAAACCCACAGTAAGCCAGTGTGAAACATGGCAATAAATAGTGGGGCTATAGCAGTAACGTAACGTTAACATTAAATTCCTTTACTGGAGGGAGCTAGTAAGCCACCATTAACTGTACATTTGCTGTGCTAGCTGTTGAGTCTTGTTACTTGTAATTTGGTGCCGACTATACACATAAACATGTTTTAGGTCAAATTCCATCAGCGACCGAGCTCATCCCTCTCTGGTCCTGTATTGTGATTTGGTACAATTTAAAACTTTAACTCTGAGTTTTTAAATTTAGTTGAGGTAAAAAAAAAAAGAAGCCATACAGCAACTTCTCAGCACTGCAGCAAATGGTTT
>JAPXVT010000028.1:32223387-32243214 GCA_029823135.1 Acanthurus reversus
CTGTTTGGTTTGTCCCCGGACTGACGACGAGGTCCTCGCAAGTGAGAGTCTGGCGTTCATTGTTGTCGGGGGGGGTGAAGGTGATGGACAGCTACGGGTGGAGGAGAAGATGGGCAGCGATGGGCAAGTCGGACAGAGAGGGTGGAGGGACAGGGTGCGGGAGTAGCCTCAGCTCAGCCCTGCTGGGGTGCAATCTCACCAAAGCACCAAGAATGGGCCAATCTCAGTCAAAACCAAAAAAAAAAAAAAAAGTGCCAGAGGGGAAAAGAAAGGGAGGCCATCTGAGAGACGGCTTGAGAGAAAGAAAAGGGGAAAGGTGCCACCAGTGCCAGACTCACCTCTTTATCCTCCCTTCATTTCATTTCTTTTTTGATAGGGTTGGCAGAATGTAGCCCACAGGGGAGGAGGGGGAGGGGGAGGGAAGGTAAATGTTCGATAAGTGTGCCAATACACTTTTTTTTATTCCCTGTATGAGGAAAATAAAGATGGTATTCTAAAATCTCTTGTCTAACATTTAACCAAATTACGTTTACTCTCTCAGAGGCAACAGTGTTTAGGGTTTTAACACAAAGAGGCTGTTAATGAACCCTGTCTGTGTAAAATACTGCCTGAAGTCAGCAATTTTATGTTATCAATATTTAAGCAAGGAGTCAGTACACAAGGCTAAAATTTGACCACACTTTTAACTTTTGATACTTTGTCTAAAAGTACAAGATTCAAATGTATCTTCCTCATGCTTGGATGCTATGGACCTCCTTCTCAGCAGGACCTCCTGTGCCTTGCAACATCCAACAGTCCTGCAAGAGTGTCCACTAAATTAAGAGATGCGGTACAAACTATTCCCAGCATACCGTGCTGTATGTTTTTCTAGTTCAGAGAGCACATCTTTTTGGATTTGAGTGCTTTTTCTAATGGTATTATCCAGTGTATGAAAGAGGTGTGTGTGGGTGGGTTAGAGGGGAGGCTGTGAGGCTGCTGAGACCCCGCCGTTATCAGCACCAGATGCAGGTTGACTTCAGACTTTCAATGGAAGGTAAAGAGAGAGAGGGGGGGAAATTAATGAGAGCCATAAAGCCAGCAGGATAAATAATTAGCCAACTGTTCCTAAGATCCGTCCCTTCATTTGCAGCTACAAATAAATCCCTCCTTGCAAAGTTTGCTCGTCAAAACTGCAGCCTGATGCTGCTGACTCTTTTTTTTGTAGTTGTTGTTGGGATTGCATGCATGTGTGCGTTTTTAAGATTCATTTGTTGGTGTTTTGCTGTGCTGTCCCTTCCTCATTTGTCATGTATATCCGAGTGACAGGTTTCTCTGTCCTGCCACCGATAATTGGCCAGACCAGTGCTTCCTCCAAATGTGTGCAGCACTGACAGACTGAATAAAAGACAATTCAGCTGTCATAACGTTCTTCATAAATCATCTGGATGAGAGGGTGTCATATTTTCTGTCCACATTTTTGTTTAGAATAATCAGAGGGACATAATGTTGCATGTGTACTCGGGACTGATGTTCCCCAGCTGAGCTTCTAGAAGCAGTGCGGGCTTTGTACAGATACCGAGCCAGACGTGCTTCACACCACATTTCTGTCCGACAGGTGATGTCATTTCACTGAACTGATTGCTACTTTGCAGTGCCCTCATCAGGATCAAAGCTAATTTTTGCTGCGTTAAAGGGACACTTTGTGCCAGTGTACTGTGTGTTGATCTGGAGTGTTTACATGCAGTTCACTCCCTGAGGATTTTGTATTATTGTTGTCACACTATATGGAGCACAGCCACTTGTATTGTTCTACTACTCCACCGGTAGATTTGAAAAGAGCTGAGCAATCACTGAAAGACTTACATTATCCTCTAGTCTTTGATCACTATTCATGTGTCTATGCTAAGTAATCTTCCCCTCTAATCTCATTCACAGATATAAATAAACAAGTAATGCTCTAAACGAGAGAGAGCACACGAGTGAACATCCAGAGGATTATGGTAATTTGTGGATAAATAGAGGTGTTTCAAAAAATGTGACTTTTTAATAAGAAAGTTACTTCTTTGAGAAAAAAAAAAAATCTGTTTTCTCTCCGTGAACCCGGAGAACTTAATCAGTTAATTGTATTTGACTAAATTATTCTGCATGAATAAAAGATCAAGGGATGATCTTTCAATGTTTTTTGGCTGATTTAAAAAACAAATAGCCGTTTGTATTAATCTATTACACTGATTGTTCAATAAGGTGTTGTTCATAAGTGTCAAATTCCCATGGGAATTATTTAGGTGATATGGAAGGTTTAAGTATTTGCTCACTATTGATTAACAACTTTCAAATAGAAGCTCAAAATACTAAATACCATCCAAATCAACACGCCCATGTTGCCGATTGATTTTTAGGACACTGCTCTTTTTTCTCATCTCTTCCAACTTGACATTTGGAAAGTCAGAAATCAATTATGTCTCCTTCCCAAATGAAAGGCGGAAAAAAACTAGTATATGACTTTAAAGTCAGCCTAGCTCGCCTTTGACACGGCACATTACAAAGGGAAAGGAAAATCACACTGCATACCTGATCCATAAAAAAAAGCCTTTGAAATGGATTGCTGGGTGGGATCCAGTCTGGCACAAGTCATGGCATTGATGGCACAGCCCCTGGGCGCAGGGATACTTGGCCTGGACAAGACGGTTGCTGGGCCGGTATCAGTGGGCACTGGCCCATCCTCTGGGAGCTCCTAAGCCATGCCGTCTGAAGAAGAACTGATGGGGTTGGCAGCACATATGGGCATGCTACGGGTTTTATTTCAGTCAAAAACAGCCCCGATGTTATCGCCTTCAGTCAAAAGCACAGCAGCATCAGTGAGGCTGACCGAGATGATTGGGCTTCACAGGAAAGAGACGAACCCACCTGCAAATTAACTTCAAACGAAAAAGTGTTTCTTTTGTTCCATCTGCACAGTTTCTTTAGTTTTACACCGTACATACATTCCAGGTGCTCAAATCTAATTGCAAACCGCCATTTTTTAAAAATCTTTCATTTTGTGTTGAGGTGACAATTTGTTCCAGCTAATTGGAAATTTTGCATCGGCCTTCCTTGCACAAAACATCGGCCTATCACAAACGCCACTGATATGATAAGCTTGGATTCAGCTGGCCTCCACTGTTTTTCAAGGCAGGACAGGACGTTGACAGCTGCAACAGTTTTCAGTAATAGTTAGTTGATAACCATCCACGAGGTAATGAAACTTCCACCTTTGATGAGAAGTTGAAAAGAGAGTGTTTCGCTGTTGGCTTGGCAGAACATTAGACATGGCTGCAGGCAGGCGGGGGCAGGCAAGGGATTGAGCTGTTTTAATAGGGCTCATCCAAAGGTGACGAGAGCACTGCATGCACTGAACTGGAGGTGTGAGCCGGGGCTGCTAGTACATATCTTTTGTCTTTCATTATCTTTATTTCCTTATTATTTTAAATGGCCGGTGTGTGTGTGTGTGTTTTTTCTTCACTAGAAGCTTTTTTGATATCCATTTAGATTGGAGCTTCATTAAAAAACCTCAGACAATGGAGTGACTTCTAATTAAGAAGCGCCGCATCTGGCCCCTGGCACCCTATCCCGTTGTTCCATCTATTTTGCTGGGGAGAATTCATTTGTTTCTTAATTAAGAAAAACACCAATAGCGTGAAAAATCTGCTTATGGTACCTGAATCCTAATTAGTTAAATAGTGAGGGGAAGGGGAAAACACATTCCAGTAGCCCTAGAAATGAACTCAGAGCTGATAAAAATGAACTAACTAGCCTTGCATAAATCGAAGCTGGGGAGAAAGTGTACCATCATTATGGCTAAGACAATATGCAAACTATCTTCAAAGAAATCAAATTGCCGGAATGTTTTCATTTGCATGTATTAACCATTAACATAATGAGGAGAAGTGACATTGGACCCGGATTGTGTGTCTGTTCGGATTGATAACTCTGCTGCATCTGCAAATAGTCTCCTCTGCAAAATTATGCTAGCAGTCAAATCAGTGTTGAACTGTGGAGGGAGAGGGAGAGTGATGAAGAGAGTGAGAGAAAGACAGAGACACACGGAGAGAGGGAGAGAGAGAGGAGAGAGAGCGGAGGCTTTTGCTTTTTTTCCGTTTTATCGGGGAGCTCTGTGCAAACCTGCTGCAGTGTTGAATCGGAGCCATCATCCTCTGACAGCTATCCTTAAACAGGAAGGGGCCGCGAGTCATTGTCTCTAAGGCTCTGCGGAAAGCTGCTGTGTATGTGTGTGTGTTTGTGTGTGTGTGTGTGTGTGTGAGTTAAGGGCAGGGGGATGTGCCCATGTGGCTGCTAGCTGGAGATGGACCTCGAGTGGGCACACTTCACACTCCTCGCAACCCCCCCCCCTCACCTCCCCTCCCGACTTGAACATATCGGACACATGCACACACACGCCTGCACACGGACTCACGCATACATGTGTCACCCCCACACTCCAAAACACACACACACACACACACACGTATACACACACACACAAACACACATCTGAGTGCTTCCAGGATACCAAAGGCTCACTTATCTGTTCCGTAAAGACTCACCATGGCCCACATTGGCGAGTTGGCGGGCAACCAGCCAAATCCGCTGTGTGTTCTCCTACTGCAGGCGTCATGCAAAACACTGAACTGTCTTCAATATTCAAAATAATTTTTCCAACATGCTACTTCCCAGGATCAGCCTCTTAGGTCAAATTATTCAATTAAGTGTCTGTTTATTACTGATACCAAAGCTGGGTGGCGGGTCTACTTATCACCTTTTTTGCAGATTGGTGTTCTCGCAGAATACCACCATAAAGATTGCCTTGGCTGTAATTAAAATGGCACAGAGACAAATTTGGCGCAGGGCTAAGACACGGGGAAATGAAGGAGGTAGGGGGAAATTGCCGGGGCTACATTCTGTCATCCAATGAAAAAGTTGAGGCTGTAAAAGCAGCAAAATTATTGTCAGAGCGCTACTGTACGCCACAAAAGTGCAGGTATATGAAAAGAAAATGGAGCCTGGTGGTGGTGGCGTTGTTGTCATCGCGGTGCGTTCATGTGCAGAAAATGGTCAGGAAACGGCGGCTGTTCTTTGTGGCTCTGACTGAGGCAAGTAAACAGGAGTCAGTGGTGGTTTGTGTGGCAGAGCGGATACTGTTTAGACGTCCTAAATGCCAGCCGGGCTTGCATCCATCCACAGGCCTGTGTGTTTGATGAGCTATTGGCAGGCTATGGGGACACGTGTTCCCGTGCCTCGTGGCAAACATACCTTTCACCGTCTTTGACTCCACAAGCCTGTGTGACTTCTCGGGGAAAAAATATGAAAGAAATCAAAGCGCCAATAAGCTGAGGGTGTTAAGCCAGAGAGAGAGAGAGAAAAAAAGAAAAGAAAGACCTGAGCGACTTTGGATTTTGACAGAATCTCCGTACGCTCTCTGACAAAAATTTGCATTGTTATCGCAGATAAGTGGTGATGTTTTTACTTGGTTGTACATTTTCGTGAAATATGTAAAATGTAAACCGAGCCTCTAACGATTCCCTTAATGACGCGGATCTTGCTTTTTTCCTCCGAATCGCGTCTTAGCGGGCTTCTCAGTGCAGGATGTCTGATATCTGAATATTAAAAGGGAGTTTCAAGCTCATCTGCAAATGTGATTTGCACATATCACACTTCTGCAGTCGTCAAGCTGCTTCATCGCCAAGCTTCTGAGCAAAGAAGGCTGGGGAGGGGAGGGAGAAAAAAGAAAAAGAAAGATGCACATATGGGTTGCTATTGATGTATTCCATTTCTGACCTAATTTAAATCCCTGCCAACAAGCTCATATGCATACTGTACATTTGCTAAATTACAGAGTGTAAACCTTGCCTTCTCACAGAGACAGGTGTAAACATCAATGTTGTCATAATGCACCACCAGTAAATATGATAATCGCACCATGCTGCAATAGAGCACAAAATAATTTGGACATCATTTTGATGCCTGAGGGGCCCAGGGGAATGCCCTGCAGAACGAAGGTGGCCCATTGACATGCCATACACGCCAAGATATAATTATGGCTGCCTGTCTTTGTTCCTCCCAAGCTTCCTCTCAGTGCGCTCGTAATTTGCTTGTGATATTTTGGTATTCTTTACGATTGAGTTATTCTCTGTGGACTTGAGTATTACATGGGTGTAAATGAAGATGCAAAGAAGCCGCTCCACTGCCAAATCCCAAGTTCAGCAACTGTAAGCGTAATATCGTGACGGCAAAGTTGATGCTGCCTGTAATAAGTTGTTTTGCAAAGCCTGATTTGAAAATTTATGTGGCATTCTGACACATAACGACTCCCATCCCCGCCGATTTTTTGGTGTCATCGCTGGCTATCTGTGTGGGACGTTGCTGATAACAAGGGGCAATGCCAGAATATCTTTAGGGTATGCAATGTGTCGAGCTGCGGTTTGTTGTCATGATAATCCCCTCATTTGTAATGTCGGGATCAGCAGGTTACGGCTCTCCACTTGCCTGCCATGTCAAGACTTGGGACTGGCGAGGTGGATTGTCATTTCTGAAGCAATATTTTGACAGCGCCTTCACTTTACTCGCATGCTGCGGCTCAAAGGTCAGAGCTGTGCCACTTCCATTTACTGTGTGTGAACACTCAATCCCTGAGGAGTGGAGCTCTCTACATCTCCCCCTGCAGTCGCTCTGACACACACACACACACATGCACAGAGTCTTTCTTTCTGCCTCTCACCATTTAACTCACTTGTTTTAGGAGATAGATGTCAAGGCGAGTCCCACACAGAGCTTTATAGTGGGTCTAAAGCTCCCAAATTGAAGGGCAATTACAACTTATAAACCTTTATAATGGAGTGAATGGGAAAAGGCAGCTCTGTTCAGCTGATGCCTGATTTCCACTCCTGCCATCATTCCAATTAGTGCATCGCAAAGACTGCTTCCTCTCACTCAGTCACTGCTGTTGTCGCTTGCCTCATATCACATACACACACCGCTGGGTATTTTTTTAAAAAACATAGTCTGGTATGATTGTTACAACTGCACAATGTCTCAATGGTGTAGCTGTCATCCATTTTCCTGTGTGCTTAGTGCCACTCCTCAGACACCGAGGCAGGTTATGTCAACCAAATAAGGCACTTGTCAGTAATACAAAAAGACATTGTTGCTGCTCCATTGTTACCTGCTCTGCCAGCTATCATATAGAAAGTGATGGAGTGACGGTGTTTTGGAGCGCGGTGCAGCGCCAGAGCCCCAGGGGTATTATGGGTGTAAATCTCCCTCACACAGTTCTGCTCAAGGCCAGCGAGAGCATCATCATTAGCCAGAGCAGATGGAGGGGCTTCAGCACTGTTTTCCTCTGTCTTCTGTCGGACTACGCTGCTGGAAGCTGGTTTGATACAATGCGAGTGGATGGCAGCAAGAGCCCAGCTCAGACAATGAATGATGAAATCCACATGAAATCAGATGAAAGCTACAGCACACACATGTAAGAAGGCAGTCTGATTCATCGTTTATTTGTGAAGTGATGATAGTGGAGGTTTGCTTAAGCGCTGTGTGTGCTCAAGCATTGTGTCTGTGCTCTTTTGTGTAGGTGGCAGGAAAGTATCACACAAGCTAGGCCAGAAAAGACATCAGAGCTGAAATTATTAGTCGATTAATCGATAAGTAACACATCAGAAAATGAATGTAACTATTTTGACAATGGGGTAATCATATTAAGTAATTTCGCAAGCAAAAAATTTCACACAGTCTTTGTTTCCAGCCTAATGGGAGGATTTACTCACCACATTTACTTTACATTGTAGTAAATTAACAGTATTTTGGTTTTGGTCAGACAAAGCAAGGAATTTGACATTTTTCACTATTGTCTAATGTTTTACAAAAGATGAATCCATATAATATTTCAGCAGATGACTAAAAATGACAGTAATAGTAGAACAGTTATGTGTTTGAAATGGTGTTACTGATAAACTAAATTCTTGTGCTCATGTGAAATATCTTAACCATCGTCTGCAGTTGTATAATTAAGCCCAGGTTATTATTTCTAGAACGGCAGTTTTTAGTGTCATAAAATCCTAACAGTTTATGAAACTTTTCAAAAAGTTAAGATAATAATTAAATTTGCAGTTATTGTAGAGATTTCTGCGCTGCATTTGAGCACATGACCAACATCAGATATTTCATAAAAAGCGATATTAGCCTGACAAAACAGTTTAAGCCTTATTTCAAGCAGCTAATCAGTGCAATCATTTATCAATGAGGAGTATTTATCTCCAGCAGCCACTAGCTCCCCATTGATGCAGCAGTATTTCACAGTGTGCTAGAGGCCTGCTATCCAGGGAGCAGGGAGTGTGTGTGTGTGCGTGTGTGTGTGCATGTGTGTGTGCTGTCTGAAGCACTGGCAGAATCCTAATCTTCCAGCAAGAAGCTTCACATGGTCAGATCAAGAATTAGGAGGGAGTCTGAGGGGGGAGAGGGAAAAAAAAAAAGCCCATCTCAGTCTGTGTTTTAAAGGACAGTGCTTTGAATGTCATTTGACAATTTCCTTTTAATTAGAACTAATTTACAGAAAGATGCCCACCAGCTAATCTTTACAGGATAATTAACTTCTATTTTCTTTACTTTTAATTAAAAAGTGGAAAAGATTTAGCTGATCCATAAAGAATTGTTCTTTTGAAATGTTCATCAGACTTCACACTTCTTTTGGCATTGGTAATATTTAGATCCTATCTGCTGCTCACAGTCTCCACTGAGTTATTGCAATGATTTTCTCCCCCCTTATCCGAGGTATTAAGAAGTGGAACTATCAATAGTAGAAATAGGAACCAGAGGAAAATTAGAATTGAATTAATGAAGAATTTATTGCAAAGGGAACCCCCCATCCTTCATAATACTGGAATGAAATTGACATCTTAGATATATCCATTTCATAGAAATTCCTTGATGGGAAAACATTGTTTTATCTACATTATTTGATACAGTAATCATTTTTCCTTTTCTGAAGGCTCCCCATTAAATTCTTTGAAATGACGCTCGACTAAAAACTAATTGTTGCAGAGGCAGTTTTATCATTTGCAGTATTGCTATTTGAGCCCCCACAGACTAGCAGGCCGCTGGATGTTATGAATACGGTGCTTTTCAGGTTAAACAGCAGCATCTTATTAAGCACTTAAGACACAATGAAAGTGTCTGGTGCCTCTACAGGAGGAAATCTCCCTCAGCCTCGACAGAGCCGGTGGAGAAAAGTATTTTCTTGCCAGTGTTAGCACCTTCCAACAGACTTTACTTAGTGGAGATAAAGTGAGCCAATATGAGGTGAGTGTGCTGTAGACAGAGCCTCCACTCGTCTGCAGACGAGCCAATGGCTGAAGATGGATGCCCCCACTTAACCATGATAGCTCCCTGGAGGAGCCTCAGTCAATGGCTTCATTAAAAGTGAACGTTCTAGTGAAAAGCTCGCTTATAAACCAGTAATTAAGACCACACATATTTTACCTGCTTTGTTTCAGCTGTCACATCCGGTGTACAGGCACATGGTTAACTTTTATTTCCTTATAAGTAACAGAATGACACTAATAAATCATTCAGCCAGAGGACGAGCAAGTGTGTAACAGGAAGGACTCGAGGATGCTTAAATACAGCAGACTGGCCATTTTAACA
Organism: Acanthurus reversus; assembly: GCA_029823135.1. Taxonomy (NCBI): domain Eukaryota; kingdom Metazoa; phylum Chordata; class Actinopteri; order Acanthuriformes; family Acanthuridae; genus Acanthurus; species Acanthurus reversus. Next base: position 32,233,045 of record JAPXVT010000028.1, read on the forward strand.
GCATTTTAATCTGCTCGTCACCCCTGCTAAGCAAATGTTACCCTGCAAGAGAGGCATTAGCTAAGCCCATATTAGTTGGAGGACAAGCTTTGTGACTTTTATGGACCAAACGTTGTACCAGTGTCCACTTGGACTTGTGTGTCCCTGTAAACTCTAGAGAGGCAAGTGGAGGCAGTAGAGTGAAGCAGGACCCAGCTAACTCCACAGAGAAACTGGCTGGCATCTGCTGAAGCCCTCGGGCACGCTCAGAGGTGCCTCCAGCATTTTAATGGCATAGTCAAATGCCAGCATGTTTTCATGCCATTCCAATTCAAATTCATTGGATAAAGAAGTAAGAGCGTGTTATTCCCCTTCAACAGTCCAGACAGAAACACTGGGCGCAACAACACAGAACTTAGCAACTCTGCAAACATGCTGGGATCCAACGTTTTGTCTGATTGGAATAAGATACTCGACTAGAATTATGTTAAAGGTATTTGAGAAACGTGGACCAAAATAAATCTCTATCTGACAGAAATAATGTTACCCTACCCTGTGTCACAAGCCGAGGATGAGGAGCTCAGAGGCAGCGCTACTTTTCCCCAGCCGATGGGTGTGTCTCAGTCTTACTGCATGCAGCATAAATGTACAGTAATGTAAACTTAGTGGGCCATCTGAATGCATGAAGTCATCAGATCGAATTTAGATGCCTTGTCATCTTCGAGCTCCGCAGCCTCACAGAGGAGTGTGTGTACGCTCACATGTGTGTTTTGTTTTACCAGGACGTGAATACATTTATTCAACCTCCCACCCCCCCCACCCGCCCCTCCTACCTCCCATCCCCACCCCACCCCCCCCTTCTTTTCACCCCAATTTCCAGACGAGCGTTGGTGCTGAGTTCTCAAGCAGTTTGTTGACTGTTGATTGTAAGTGCCCGAATTTAGGAAGGCAGCCATTTCTAATCACGAGAATTACATTGCTTAGCAACCGGAAAATCTAGTTAAACAATAGCATTGCTTATTCTTGGTCACAGACTGCAGCTCTGAGAACACATCAGTCTCCACTGAAGCTGTTCCACGCTCCTCCCAGCACACACACACAATCACACACAAGCAGCCATTCCCAGACAACATACAAAATGCTAATTTACTTTTCACTTGTGTTACAGCATTAGCTCCACATTTAGTTTGATCACAGCGTACAACTTGAAAAAAGGCTTTTTTTTTAAAGACATTTACGCAGCGTTAAAAAAAAAAAAAGATGTTTGAAATGAAAAATTCCTTTGAGGCTTCCTGTAGCACATTAAGCTATTAAGAGTTGCGTAAATGGTATCTATTTCATTACAGTGATCAAGGATTAAATTAAAGGCTTGAGCCCTGTAACATATACACTAAGTCTCCTCCAAGGCTGAGGGAGCCCTCTGCATCCCAAAGGTCATTAGAGCTGAGGAGAAAGTATGGCCCCCAGTCTCTTCTTGCCTCTCTCCACTCTCTGCCATCTCTTTCTCTTCCCTCTCAAGCCTTTTATGCAAGATGAGATGAATTGTTCTCTCCTATTCTCACATTCTTTCAGTCTGAGAGTGTTTATCCATTCTTTTTCCTCCAGCTGTGGAGGTAAACATGTGTATCTAAGCCTACCTGGCTCGCAGCGCACAGCTACTTGCATCCTGAGACAAAGTCTTTATTTCTGTATTTCTTCCCACGCAGAAGTTTAAAGAGTCCTGCGGAGTATGTGTGTGTTCACCTGGAAGTGAGGAAGGCCCAGTATCAGTGTTGGCACAAAGGGCCAGTCACAGGGAGCGGAGTTGGCAGGGGTTGAGCTGCACGGCCCTGCTGGATTTTAGGGCTGCATTATGCATTCATGTTTAGTCTCAGGTGCTACGTTTTATCCCCAGGCCAGCTTGGACACATTTTCAATGGACCTTTTGGATGAAAAACTGTATAGGTGGGAGCAAAAAATGATTTCCGTGCTTATAGAGATCTGCCGCTTTGTTCTGTCAGATTCAATTACCTCACCTCTAATTAGGGAGCTATAGAGGAGGCTGGGTTTGTGATCCACACATCACACTGTGGAGCTTGCTGATAATGTGAGGTATCGCTATCACAGCCCAGCCACAAGCTCCCCACATTGTGGACGGCTGAAAAAGCACGCCGTGAAATTAGCAGTCACTCATACAGTTTTGCACATACACACATATTTGTTTAGAGCTCTTCTTTTTTTTAAGTGTGAGTTTCCAAGGCAAGGTTGGCACATCTGTGTGATTTTTTTTTTTTCCATTTTCTAGTTTGGCCATCTGAGGCACAGACTCGTGCATGGAGTGTTTTCCTGAAAGATATTCTCATACCACCACCTCTGTCCGTACCCCTCTCTTCCCTGCTCCCCTTCCTCGGTGACTCATTAATCCTCTGTCCATCATATGGTCTCAGAGTATCACCCCATTTTATAGACTCAGTGGGGGCATTACCATATCCCTCTCCGGAGCTCCACTCCGCATGGCCGATCCCTATCAGACAGAGGCCATGCCATGAACAAAAGAGCCACTGTGATCAAGCCTGCATTCAGCTACCAATGTCTCTATTAGCATTGGCTGCTCCTGCCCGCTGCTCCTGCTGCATGACTGTTTGAACAGGGCTGAGATTTCTCTCTCCAGTCGGCAGAGGAAGAGTCTGATGAATGCGGATGATACAGTTCAGGGCGGAGGGTGTGGATGACAGGGCTGTGTTGGTGCAGGGATACCTGGACACTGACCCTGATTGAGAGGAAGTTCAGACAGGGTGCAGTTTCCTAAAACATCCTCTAAAAATTGAGCAGATATGAGTCTTTGTGCCGGGATGATCTTAGCCAAGCGAGCCTTTCTCTCTACAAAGTAAAGCTTGTGAATTCCTGAGTGCTCTTGCATTCTTGGAAGTCTGAACAGAAGAGGACTTAAGGGTAAAGATGATTGTTGTTGGATTGCAACTAAAAATCATCATTCTCTTAATTGTCATGATTAACTGAATAACTGTTTGTTAAATTGCTCCAAATGTTTTTGGCTTTATACAAATCTGGTTAGACTCAGAACTCAAAACAGAGGTTTTGACCTTTTAAAGGACATGAATCTTGATCAGTTTAATCAAAGAGTGATTTTACACTCCCAGACTGTTAAATGTAAATTGTTTTTTTGTGTCCGATTTTCAAGATATTCAACTTCAAATGATATACAGCTGAGTAAAGAGGCATAAATGACACTTAAGAGGCTGAAATCATTAAATATGTTGTTGGAATCCTGTGTGCTAAATAAATGAGTGACGTTTTTTTGGTCAAGCAAATATCAAGAAGATCTGATTTCTTGTTAATACAAGTGCAAATTCCTGCTGCGAGTAGCAGTCTACGAGAAATAGTTGATGAGTTATGGAAGAGGCGGGGCTAAGGTGAAAGGGTCCAGCAAGCCATGAATAATAAGTGTCTTTGTGTTTCTACAAAGTTTTGCCATGTTACATGAATCCATTAAAAAAATATATACACCTTTTTGTTACAGGCCACTCCCACTGCCACACCCCCTTTTTGCCAGACAGCTGAACAGTTAATCAGCTGTCCTTTGGATCATGACCAACTTTTCCACAAAATCTTGTGCTAAATCTTTGAATTCATTTGGAAGTCTCTTTGCAATAGACCACTCCCATTGTCACGCCCCCCCACAACCACATTTCAGCCTCCTAGAGCTAAAACTGTGGCGAATTCCCCCCAAAGAGTGGGGAATTTCTGTGGACCGCCGTGCAACAGAGTGACCCATAGAGCAGCTAATAACTCTACATTACAACCAGTTTTTTGTTTATGTGTGGATTTAAAAATCGGGATGGATGTTGTAAATGCTTTGATATGCCTCAAAAGAGGGACCATTTAAAGCTGACATTTTTTGATTGTTTTTTTTGAAGGTGACTTGTTTTTGTTTTGTTTTGCTTTTCTTTGTTTTAAGTTTTTGTGAACAGTAGAATAGCCTTCTTTAAGACGACTAAAGATTTCCGGTCAAGTCTCCAAAACAGCGTTTCCTCTGTGTTTTTTCCTAGACCACCTCTCATGTGAACTTTTTTCACAATCTTTTTACATATTTCCGTGTGTGTCGTAATGAGCGCACCATTTTAAAGCAGACTATGTTGTTTTCTGAGGCGATGCAAAATGCAGACGCGCTCTCCGCGGTGTCATTGGCCATCTGAACTCCAGAGGAGGCTTGATAAGAGGGTGAGGCAGCAGGCATTCCTCCGGCCCAATTCGTCAGCAGACCCTATAGAAATGCACCAACAAGCGCGGGTCACACAGTGAATGTGACAGGATTTTAAACAGTACACAACTAAATATAGCAGGAACGCCACTATCAGAAAATGAGTTAGGAGTGTGGTGCTAGTCGTTTAGAAAGTCATTATTCTTATCATTGCTGTCTCTGAAATAATTTCAGGTCTCTCCATGCAATGAATACTGTATAATAAACTAAACATGTGAGAATGCACACAAACTTTGGTAATCTACGCAGTCTCCAAGAAGTAGCCATCAGACCCCCTTTAATGTCTCTGACTGGGTGGAGTATTTCATTTTTCCATATTCACCAAGGCCTCCGGTATCTCTATCAGTTTGAAAATGCTCCATTTAGTTACTATCTGTTAGAGTGGGGAAGTGAGATGCCCTTATTCTGAGTCTATTAAACCTCAATTCTATCTCATCTTATCTACCTAATCTTTGTGTCTTATTGACCATGAAGTTTATCTTTAATCTCCCTTTACCCTTATTATCGCACAACACTGTAGGTCTATTTTCCATGGTGCAATAGTGCTGCTGTATTTGCCGGCAACAGAGGAAGAATCGTTTAGTTGTACACACAGTTCTTATTCAGCTGTGTAATGGAATGTGTACAGAGTGTGTGTATAGAAATGTATTTCCCTGCTTTCTTTCACACTGTCTTCAATTGCCTTGGCAGGAGCTTTTAACGCCAGTCATACAATCTCCCCTTGATACTGCGATATTTATCTCTCAGTATCATCTTAAGCGATGGTAGACTCATCGAGTCACTTCACGCCTCACTTCACTCCTCAGCGAATCAGCAGAAGGCATCAGATAAGATCATAAAACTGTATCCTAATTTAAAAGCAGCACTCTGCCTCCGCAGTGTCTATTAGAGATCTGTGTGCTAATTCTTTTCATGTCCGGGGCTCCTGCAGATGTAGGCCTCTACAAAGGAGTAATTTATAAGACTAATGAAAAGAGCAAGCAGTTTGTGGACATCAGGGGGGTCTTTTATGAGACTCGTTGCAGGAAGAAAGAGAACCAGGAGAGGCACGCCAGCCCCACTTTCTGAACTGAAATTATTGCTTTATTAAGGCTGAGGGGCTCACTCTTGCTACAATAGAACAAACATGTTGAAAGGTGTCGAGAGGATATCAGTGCAGTCTGTTTGAGCTCCAGGATGATGCACAAGAGGCTGCTACACAGCTCATGTGTGACAGGCTGAAATGGAGACAGCATCCACATATAGCACGCAGCGATGGCAGCACTTTGGATATGATTATTCAATTTAAACACCTTGCGAAGGATGTTTTTCATGAAAATGACGCAGGCTTCTTGCTTCAAGTGTGTGATTTTAAATATAAACTAATCTTAAACTTGACGTGCTGCATCACGTCTTTGCTGAGGTAATTCATGTGCAGACGTCGGAGACATGTTTTGGTTTGTAAGACGTGTTCGTGTGCAAGATGCACATTATCTTAATAACATTCAAATGCCGAGTGAGATGTTTTTTAGAACTAATACAATTCAGGTAGCAGTACAGTTATTCCATCAGCGCCCTTGATTGAAGCAAAATGGTTATATGCAAATACCAAAAGAGATGTACAGCTACAAGCAAAACTCTGAAATCATTTAGATTTAAAGAAATAATATTGCACAGAGGGGGAAAAACATTAATCACACAGAAAAGTGTCTCCTTTAAGATTGCACTGGTGTATTACCCGGAGGCATGGAATGTAAATGGAAAATCAACATTGTACCCTGTGATAAGGCTAACAAATTAATAAAAGTATTTTCTTTCCTCCTCCTGTGCTGATGCCTGTATGAAAAGTCTGGAAAGGAACTTTTTTTTTTTTCTCCTCCCTCCATCTGTGCAAGGTTTTGTCTCGCAGGTAGCGGGATTATAATCAACGCTCAGTTGGCTGAATGTCAGCTTGTTTTTCAGAAAATGCGCATTCTCAATGGGCTTTTTCAATGGTTTGACCTTCGTAAAATATGGTACAATACTTTTCTTTATTGATTCTTTGTCTACAAATATCTAAACATGGAGTAAATAGACAGTAAAGTGCTATGCAGGATTTTGAGTTGCTTCTGCATTTGTAGATCTCAACAAAAGAAACAAAGAGAGGGAGAAGTTTTTTTTTACTTAAGAGCCTGAAGGATGTGATGAAACTGCTGAACATCTCCTTTGTGTATGTGTGCATGTGTGTGTTCCCTCAGGTCCTCTGGAGGATGGCCTGGAGGAAGAGGAGGAGGAGTGCGTCTCTGAGGAGAACGAGCTCTTGGCCAAAGACGAGTTCTCGGTGGAGGAGAACTTCTCCGCCGAGTTCGAGACGGAGAACATGAGCTGTGAAGACATGGAGTACTTCTGCAACAAAGGTGAGAAGAATCGTTTACTTACTCTGCACCGAAACTTTAAAAGCTGCTCTCCACAAGCAGTGCACAGTGCTCTTTTTAATACCTAATCTGAGACAATATGTTGAGCCACCCCTTTGCCAAGCATCAAAAATAAGTTAAACTCCTGCCAATGGTGTCTAATAAAATTCCTCAACATGTTCAAATCAAACCTGGCAGAACTTGTATCCATGTGAGAATTTCTCCGCATCACTGCCTACAGTTGAAACTATCCATTTTGATATTTGATCCCAGCCATCCACCAAGAGCAGTGGTTTGATCTGAGAGACTGATGGCATCGGCAGCACCGGCTCTCCCCCCCTGTGATAGTGTTGTGAAGGTGTGCTATGGTACACCAATGCACTGGAGAGCGTAGCACTTCCCTTTGAGCCAGCGCAAAAGCTCTGTGAACACTCAGCAGCACCTGCTACTGCTCGGAGGTCCAGCACTATAAAGCGCCCGAGCATCGCCAAATGCGCCCGACTCCTCTTTGAACTCCAATTCAATTAGATTGCTTCTTTGTATGTTTGTTTCATTTCGGTCACACCTTGCCATCACAGGAGCTAATTTGTGGTCTGCTCCAGGTTACAGTGTGAAGATGACAGACTTGTCCCGCCTCCCTCCCCCTAACTCCCCCACCCCCACCCCACCTCTTCCTACCCCCCGGTCGCGTGGCTCTCTCTACCCCAGGTGTCCCCACTCTTACTGGCGCACGGATGCCATAAATTTGACTTTTTAATGAAGAAACAATGCTTTGAATGTCTGCCTCTTCCTTCGCCTTTCAAAGGGAAAATTGTTTAGAATTATTTCTTCACACTTCTAAACTGATGTGCCTCGTGGGATTACATTATTGAAGAAAAAATAAATCTTTCATGTTTCAGGTAGGCTATGCCCCAGTAATCGTATCAATAATGTTTTCCTTTTGTTCTCCGGGAAAAGTTGAACGGCACAATTGTTCGGAAATTGCAATTACCAGCGACGCCTCGTTTGCTTTACCCTTTGTCTGCCTCGTAATGTGCCCTTCCCCAAACTTCAAAGTAGAATATATGGTCTTGTAATAACCCAGTAGCTATGAAATAGATGGTGCAGTACACATTGGTGGCTAGAGCGAGAAAAAGTACAACTTCTACAAATCTTCAAAGAACCTTGTCAGGGCAGTTTGATATTTCTATTGTTTTGGATAAAACCATGTGAGGACTGGGCCTCAAATCTTCTTTCCATGTTTATGAATAAAGTCAACACTAAATAGCAATCCCAGATGTCAAATACTATTTTTTGGAGACACGGGTAATCTGCTCCCTGTCACACACAAGCCTTACTAGTCAGATTTTTTTTATTACTATGCTATCTAAGCTTACAGTAGCTAAGTCTCCCATTGCCTCCTAAGACCCAAATGATGTGCTATCCGAAATTCCTTTTTCCTCATGGCAAGTTGTGCGCAATCATCAGGTGTAGCCATTCTCCCCATGATCCCTTCCTCTGTTAGATCTATTTAAAACTAATGTCGGCGTGGCTTAAATTTACCCCACTTATGTGAAACTGCCGTGAATTAAACAGGACGCAATCCTGGCGGCATTAAATGGTTTAAGTGTGTTATTCCTCGACTATAGGAGGAAAAAGAGAGCCCCCTTGATTAACTAAACCCTCTCAAATGTGATGGCGTGCTGTAATTAGCCCTGTGCGGACTTGAACGTGGGTTTTAAAGCAGCCACTCATCCCATGGCCTTTATCTTCTGCTGCTTCCCGGAGAATAAGGTCTCCCGTGTAAGGTTCCTCCACTGTGCAGTGACTCTCTGGTCTTAGCTTAGCCTTGTATCTGTGTAGTCACTCTCTGAAATGGGCTTGTCAGGGGGACCTAAAACCTCCATTAAAAGTTTCAGTCTATAATAGGTATTAAAAAGCTGTAGGAACACAAAGAGGAGTACCAATTTTCATTAACATATGAAGCACTTATTAACTTTGATCAGAGTGCGGTGAAGTAGCAAAGCCGCTTAAAGGCGCAAAGGTCAAGAAGTTGAATGCCACCAAAGACTCAGTCATTTGCCTTACCCTTGCAGAAAAGGGACTCCCCAGATAAGTGCATGGAGCACCTTGACGTCCCATCTTGGCCTGAGACTTGGGAACCTCTAAATTGGGTGGTGGTTGACTCTGTAACCTGTCAAGTTTAATGGTGTCAGGGCTCTCGATGTTTTTTGTGCTTTCTTGATGCTGGTGGCAACACTCACAGAGGCCTGTTGGTCTTTGAAACATAAATGTGAAATCTCACAAATGCTAAACTGTGAGTATAATACGTTTTTCATGAAAGGAAAAATAGCATATTCCAATACATTTTCCCACAAAGCTCCAACTGTGTATTAAAGGTTCATAAACTTTTAGCTTTTAGACCAAATGTATACAGGTTGGGACCAATTCAACAGCAAAGAGTAAAGCTTTTCCCATATTCATTTTTAGATGGTTAAAAGGAAAAACAATCCAGTGATCAGAGAAACAATCAGTAAACAATAAAAGAAATTTTTAGGAACTTTGTGTCAAAGAACAACATTGTTTCAGCTTTTCTCTCTGTTCATCATCTCGTAACATCACAGCTGTAGAAAGAAACCAAAATATTGTGCCTTCAGTTGTGACATACTTGTATAGTTATGCAATTTATTTCCATTTTATGGTACTTTAAACTATAACTGAATTACATTTCAGAGGAGGATAAGATATTATTTACTGTACTGTTGTGCAGTTTTAGGATAGGATTCATCAACAAACAATATCAATGATGATGCCTTTTTTATGTTAGACTTTCAAACTACACTTTAGTTAATGAAATTAACTGCATCTAGACCAACCATAACATTTAAGTACTGATCAATGCATTAGTAATAATGTATAATGTAATAAATGAATGGAAGATTAGAACACTCTGAAAAAATCCATTTTTACTTTAATAATCCTTTGATAATAATGTAACTGTAACTTTGCTGGAGTAAAATATTATATGACAGAGTACTTAGTATTTTTAGTGCTTTTACAGAAGTTAGGGATTGCACTCCTTCCGCCATTATCTCTAAAAATTTTGTTTCAACCATTTGGTGTGGGAACCACAGATCTGTATTGTAATTGTAAAGGGAAAGTGTGTGCTGAATGTATGAGGAGTCAACATTATGTTACTGAAACAATGTGCATGGGTACATGAGACACGAAGCAGTTTGGTGGAGCCACAGAGATGAAGCTCTTTTTCAATATAAGCATAGTGACCGAAAGCTCTTTGGAAAAAAGCCACATATCTAAAGAAATAACCTTGGCTTTTCCTGCGATTAAAACAGAATCTTACCTCAAAGGACTTCTTCTGCTCGGTCAATTTCACATTTATGGAGCTGTGCCTGTGAAGAGCCCACAGTTGAGACCCCACAACAAAGATTTATACTCTATTGACACACCTGGCTCTATAATTGTAAGAAAGATACCTCTTTTATATACACGCAGTGGCACCTTTTTTTTTACTGAAATTGTGAAATTTCACCTTGCTGTTTTACCCCCTCTTTTATTGTTGGC
>JAPXVT010000028.1:32281344-32291541 GCA_029823135.1 Acanthurus reversus
CTGACTGATCCTAGTCTGCCTTGTGTGGTTATGAGAGGAGGGATTTATTGTGACCCCATTGACTGATTGACTCTTGAGTTCCCTTTCTTCCCTCTTTGAAGAAATCCCCCATCCGCATGTTTATTCCCGACAGAGAACGAGTGGATCTGTCCAGAGAATATGCCACCTGCCACCTTGACCCCCAGGGGCCATGGTAATATCCATACAGGTGAACATTACTGGCTCCGGGTTCCCTATTATGTTCCTTCACATAGCTTTTTGCTGCTCGAGGAGTCAGCCCTAACTTACATGCAAAAGATCAAACAAGTCCTTCCCAATTGAATTCAAATGGGATATTTCGAGTAATTCAAACAGTGAGTAGTGAAGCGACAGAGCTGCTCTGTCCCCTGACCAAAGCCAAACACAAGTGGTACACGTGTGTATATGTGCACTCTACCTGCAAGACATGATTAAGTCCTGGAGCATATGCATTACAAATTCAGCTTTCTCTTGTTTACAACTTCAAATAGTTCTCAGGACATATGCATTATACACAGTTATGGCAGTACACATGCGTTTGCTTGTGCAGTTGAATTAAACATTTTCCAAACATTCTTCATTACAAAGAAAGTTGAGGGCTTTGTTGTATGATGCTGAAGGGCTGAGGAGGGAAGGAAGGAGAGAGGATTCATGCAGAAGTTTGGACTGAATCAGTAGAGAGTGGTGTTGGTGATGTACAAATAATAGTGGAAGGGAAAGAGGAGATGAGAAAATGAAATTAGAAGAAAGGAAAAAATGAAACAAAAGAAAAGGGGATGAAATAGTGGCAAAATTAATACGAAATAAAAGAGAAAGAAAGCAGTGGAAGAAAAAAGAAAGTGTATCAAAGGAAGAGCAGAAGAAATGAGGAGGGAAGGGAAGGGGGCAGGGGTGGAAAAAGAGGTTGCTTGTCTTCAGGGCAGGTACAGCTTACACTAAACTGTTTGGCTTTAGAGTTGGAGCACCTCAGTGTGCCTGAAGGTCCTCAAGAATGGAGTAAAGATTGAGCACCCCCTCCTCCTGAATCTCTATTCTTCTCTCTTCTTCTCCCTGATTTAGTAAGCAGAAGATTCCGCTTAAAAATGGAAAAAATAAAATAGAAAAAAATAAAAAACAAAATAATTTCCAGATGTGCTTTGAACAATTAAGCATCGTCTTTAATCAGAAGCCAAGCAGCTGATCACTACTGCTTTATCAACTCTCTGTTCTGTCTTATACAAACAACTGAACATACAGTAATCATGCAATGCCACCCATACTCTGTATAAATACAACCACTGTGAGCATTGCAATAGAGAGAAATAAGTAATAGCCAATGCAGCACATGAACTTTGATGCTTACAGTCCAGTCAGCAGGATAAAAGGTGATTTAAATGAGAAAATATTTATTCCCCATAGCGCCGCCATGATAGCAGCAGCCAAATAAAGGCACATGCGCACAGTGATGGGTGTCCCTTTAAAGATTCCGGGAACAGCAGTGACTCTCTCAATTTAATCGATTTTAAAATGAAAAGTCAATTTAACAAAGTTGAAAAGAGAAAGATGGGCTAAGGGAAGAAAAAAGCATTCTCTTGCACTCAAGCAGTAAACTAACTGCTGCACAGAGCAGGCAGAGATTTCAGCTGAATTATCTCCCACCTCACATTTGCTCTTAGGCAAGCAGTTTAAAAGCCAAGCGATTGAGCCAGTGATCCAATTTGAAATGCAGAAATGATTAGAGCAGCTTGCCTCATTTCATATCGAAATTCTCTGATTTATGACAGGGCACCAGCCAAGATCTATCTCTAAAGGGAATTAGTGTGCAATTCCTGCATATTTCTGTTATTTAGTCTCCCAATAGCAGATGCTATAGCCTTAGAGAGAGGGAGGGAGAAAGGGGGGGAGGAAAAAGGAATGAAAGCAGTATGTAGGTATCTTTTCATTTCAGCAGATGTAACCGTAGCCATTCAGAAGAGGAGAAAATGACACAAAAGCAGACTTGAGAAATGAGGGCATTTCCCACTTTATGTAGTATGTTGACCGAGAATCTTATTTCAGGGTGCAGTGAAAAATATGCAGCACCTAACTAAGCATATACACTGCTTCTGCAAGCGTGGATAGCAGTGGAAGAACACAGACTGTGAGGTTTTCTCTGGCCGTTTCATTCGACAAAAGAGACCCTTGCAACCCATCCATCCTTGAGGCTAAGAAAATATTAATACGCAGAGCGATAACGAGGGCTAGAGGAAAATCTCCCTTAATGAAATTTCCAGTTGACCACATGCAATTTGTTTCATCGCAGTGAACAACTAATTGCAAAGGACGTTATCAAGGTGTGAGTGTGCTGTCTGCTGTAAACTGACTGGTAAAACAGGTACAAATCCTTTATCCTTACTCCCATGTTAGAAACAGAGAACATATAAACTCGACATAACCCGTACATAAGCTCGCTTTTTGTTATATTTATACTCCTAGTAGTGCCTGAAAAGAACATGGCACTTCAAAATTATTGGGGACATTTTTGCTAGGAGGCTAACACGGGGTCAAATAATGCTAGGGAGAGAAAGTCAAATGTATTTATCTGGATTTTAAGTAAAAAAACACAATATCTGCAAGCAGTTTTTTACTGGGGAAAAGGGAAAAAAACATGCAATATTCAAAAGATGTTGATACCATTATTTGACTGTAGTATTTTCCCTGGTGTTTTTGTTTTAAAATGGCTCAACTTCATATTGAGTGGGTGTTAAAAGCGGGATGTATAAAGCCAGTGAATGTCTTGAGATATTCAGACGCAGTGGTTTTGATCTCTCAGTTGTCTAAATCCTGCAGCTGTGGGATCAAGACGGATACAGTGCCAGTCAGTGACCTTGGCGGAGGGGGGAAAAAAAACATGCGATGAGGAAAATAATCATTCCCACCAAGGTTTGTATCGATTTCACCTGCCCTGACCATGAAGGGGGTTGAGAGTAGCCAGTGGTGAAATGGTCAGCGGTGATATCATTAGCTCGTTGTTTACACAGGGAAGCAGGGAGTTAGAAGAAGGCTGAGTGTCACAAGCCACTTTCTTCTTCACCTCCTTCAGCTGATCAGAGGATCATGGTATCAAGGAGGGATTAGTAGCGACTTGGGATTTGTGTGATTGGTTAATTTATTGCGGTGATGGCAGGTCTTTCATCTATGGCAACATTTAATCAGCGCAGCCACAGAGGCTATTACAGGTTAGCTCCTTTCTGGAGTCAGTCCGGCTGTGCCATCAGCTCTATCACAATTCCCCTGAAATTTCCAAATTATCTGGAACAGGCTTTAGCTTCTCAGTAATAAAAATTAGAACAGATTCCTGATAGAAGCTTTTGCTCACACAGGGCCAATTATAAATAGTACAGCCCTGCCTTGGAAGAGGGAAAGGGGAGGGAAAAAAATCCAACTCTGAGAGATGTGCACGGAACTTATCGTTCAGCCCCTGCTCCGCTCTGATCCAAATCCGTGTGGCTGAAAATTTATATTAGATTTTATCACAGAGGCCTAAGTCTAGAAAAATCAATGAAGGTTATCTTTTATGTTGCAGCAACTTGTGGAAATATTGATTTTCATTTTATAGCGAATTTGGAGCATCAGTTTGTAATCACTTCCTCGCTGACTACACTGTTTTGGTCACTGTATCTCTTACACGAGGAACGGTAACAGAGCTCAGAGGGAAAAAAAATAAAAATAGCGGCAGAGTATTGAAACCACTGGAGTGAAGGCAGAGGGTGGATAAACCATAACACTAGTATAGACAGGGAGGCCAGAGGGGCTTTTACAGGCTCTGACAGGGATGATAGTCTGTAAACTGATATTAAACACTGTGTCTCTATAAACGGAAAAAGCATTCACTTGTTTTGTAAAAACTTTTTTACGTGAATATCTTGAATATCTATTAAAATAACCTACAGTAAACATATGATATTAAAATCAGAAATACATGAGGGTTTTTTGGTTTTGTTATTTGTTTTTTGCATTTGTAACATAATAAATATTTTATTAGAATAAGGTATTAGTAAAGATTCCACTTACTTGCAGAATGCATATGCACAGATTTTTCGGAAAATGACGTTTAACACACATCACAAATCTTCTCAGTATTCTGTTTTGGACAGGAAAGAACTTTCATACGTCACTTCCCCTGGTTGTGTGATCATTTCGGAGACGAGGAGTTTGTGTCCATAAAGCCTGTTCGTCGTTTGCTCCCTTGCTGCAGGGAAATCTAAATTTTCTGCCTGTCAATCTGCATTTCTTCTCTCCTCTGCCATTTTGGCCAACTGATTTGGTTGTACAAATTTTTCATTTGCATTTGCAGGCGCTCCTCCCTGCAGTGAGGCCAGCGTGTCTTAATCCTAAATATGTCGTCTGCGGCTACTGCATTTCTTTGTCTCTGTGACGGCTGCTACATGCAGCATGCTTACAAAGCACATAGGCCACTATTGTCACGATCGATGCATTATGTAAATCTGCATTGAGAAATTGTCATGGGCTGCTGCTGCTCTGTTTCCAACAGAAAGGAAGCAAATAAAATAGTAGTAATTAAGAAATAAATCCAAATATTGTAAAATAGGTTTCTTTCTCAGAAGTGTCATAACTTTAATGATTCCTAGCAAATTTCTACTGATTTCTAACAGTGGGAGGATGTCTAGTTAATGTGGTGTTTTGTCCCCGTTGGCTACATTAAGAGCAGCTGGAATATCATGAATTCCCAGAGGCTCAGAGGGACGGCAGAGAGGCCTCACGCTGCTGAATAAGAGATGGCTCCAGTCTGGAGATCTAAGGAAGGGTTAATCTGATTCCCATTTCAGATAGTCGTCCCTAGCAACAATCGGCTGGTCTGCTCTGCTCCTTTGACAGGGGTGTGAGATTTTCAGGTTAGCCAGATAGAAGACTTTATTGTGAGGCTAATTTGAAATGTGAAATCGAGGACGACTTAAATTACGGAGGTCCTCTCTGTCTCATCTGCTGCCAGGACGGGATAAGAAGATGCCAGGAGAAGGAATAAGAATATCAACAGACACAATTTACTGTCTGTGTTTGATCAGTTTGGCAGTGCAGTTTGCCAATGTGCAGATATATGTATATATATAAGAACTATTTAGAAATCTGTCTTTATTTAGTTTCTGTATTTGTTTTCCTAATTTGCAGACAAAATCCAAACAGATTGCTATCGTTTCTCTGAGATGTATTTGCTATTTGTAAATAATGCTCCCTCAAAAATCAGTTTGTCCTCCAGCCTCAGACTAGATAGAGTTCATGGAAAGAGAAATGGGCGGGTGGAGGAGGAGGAGGGGGCATGCAGGCGCACTGCCGGAGCACAGTGCTCATCTCTTGTGCATATCTGTGCCAATTCAGACCTTTAACATGCTCAAGTGACATTTGCATTTATCCTTGAAGGTTGTTGCCTTTTGCGGGGGAGAAATAAGTGAAAAGCACGAGAGAGAACTAGTATTTTTCTGTTGCATTAGGCAGATGGACAGTGTCCTGTCGCTGCCTGCCTCAGATGGAAAAAGAAATGAAGTGTCGAGATTGCACCCCAACCCATTTTCTCTTAGCTAAACTATTTCTGTAACATCCTAATGAAGGAGGGCCCCGAGGTTCAAAAGTAATGGCCTTGAAATGCTGACATTTTGCCTTTGAGTAATAGGCTACTGTACCCAGCTGCCTGAGATGTTGCCACCAACCCCCAACACACTCTCAACACCACCAACACACCGTTTTGCAGGAAGAAAAAGGAAAAGAGCTCCAAAATAAAATAAAAGACAAGAAAATCATCTGGCACTGTACCATGTGAATCTATTATGGCGGATGTTTTACTTTATCTCCCTGTTTTGTTTTTTCTCTCCAAGAAATAAACTCCACACTTGACCTCTGACCAAGAAGAAAAATGACCTTACACATTCAGAATAATTTTTCCAGCATATTATAAAAACTCTAACCTCAATCGCCCTTTGAAATGGATACTGATTCTTTAAATTCTTCCCTGCTTGTTTCAGGAAACAGTGAGATCCTGGCGATAGCGAGGCACAATGTGCCCAAAGTTCACCGCTGAACACTTGCTTCCTTCTCTCTGAAAGTCACCAGCTTTTTCTTTCTTTTCTTCTCTTCTTTCTTTCTTTTTTTCACAATTCCCAGATACCTTAGATGTTCTTTTTAATCTAAGAGATCTGTTGCTGAATCACTGGGTTCAATCTGGGATGATCCTTCCTCCTGTTTGACACAAAGCAGGCTCTTACATTTATTTTCACCACTCCAACCACTGTACAGCCTTTGTCTGCAGTCCACCACACACACACACACACACATACATACACACACATAAATCCTGCCCTAATTCTAAAAAAAATGGATTGGGGTGGACTTGAGTTGCATGCTGTATAGTTTCTTAAATTGTCTGTTTATGGCCATTCAGAGCAGCAGAAGAGCGTAACTCAGCGGTTATTAATGTTTCTTTAATCACCAAAATAAGCAAATGATTAGTGTTTGTTATCTGTCCCCGTCCAGAAGACGAAGAGCACGGTCCCGGTGGTGCTGAGCGCCGGCCCCAGGTGGCTGCTGGATGTGACTTGGCAGGGAGCAGAAGACAACAAAAACAACTGTGTGGTGTACAGCAAAGGTAAGCAAGCAGCGCCGGCATCCTGTTATCTCTCCCCAACGCAACACACCACGCCACAGCAGCCACCGCCGCAAAGACACTGACAATCCTCCATCCACTCCACTCCTGCCTGTCTTCCTCTCTGTCTCTCTCGCCGTCTTTTCTTTTACTTTTCCCTTCTTTCTTTCCTGCTCTCCTTGCGTCTCAAAGTCACAAACACAAACAAATAATTGCATGTACGCAGCCACAAGGACACAAAACAACAAGTACATGCACACTCACACTCCCTCACCATATCTGTTTTTCTGCAAAGAGTCATTTATATCACTAAAACTCTGATTAGGAACTGAGAAACATCACTTGACACCCAAAGTTAATGGTCTTTAGATTTCACAAGGTAATTAATGCCCTCTTTTTTTTCTCTTTTATACTAAGTGAATCCCTATCTCAGTGCAGATAGCGAGCAAAGCGCGAGTGAAGATAGGTTTGCCATTTGGTTCGTTTGTTCTCTTGCTTTTTCAGCAAAGCTTGAGCTGTATATCTTTAATAAATCAGACATATGCATACAAGCTCCAGCAGAAATGGATTTATGTAAATATGTGGGAAGAAACACAACATACATGTCAGAACATCCATGTTGCTCATTCAGCTTGGACCCCTAAAAGCACAAAAACCCAAACGACGCACTGTCATAAAGATAAACTCCTCGATCTGCTGCATTGTGTCCAGCAAACCCTCATTAAAACAGCCCGACATGGATCCGTAGCGAGCCTGGCTGGCTGCAGATTGTGTGAGAAGATGCTTAAACTGTGTACAGCTCTGACACCACAGACTGAAGCTTCACTTCGCATGAAAGCACGAAGCTTCTGCAGCTATAATTGCGTCTTTACGGGTGTTAACCAGAGAGACACAGCAAAATAAATACGTAAATAAAGATGTGTTTGGGATTCCAAAGGGTGAAGGAAAGGGGCTCCATTTATCACTTTTCAAAAATGATTACCCCGTGACAATACCCCCAAAGCTGAAATGGAGCTTCTTCTCCCTCAAAGTGAATAAGTGGCAGGAGTGGGATTTGCAACCCGGATTTTCAGTCTCCCAATTCTCATCTACTAATCACTAGACTGCACTGGGGAGTTATCCTCTTAACCGGCTACTTAACTTTGTGCTCTTTATCACCAAATCATTAAAGTTTTGATAAGCTGTTAAAGAAGATTATGCACTTCTTTAAAATCTTCTAATCTTTTTGCTCAGAGACTGACTGTATGAAACAAAAAAAGGGGGCAATAACAGGATTTCTCACTTTTTTGTTAACTCTGGAGAATTTCCTCTGCCACTCCTCATACTTGAATCCTAGAGATAGCATCACATGCAGCGCATGCAGCATCATCACCTCGGTATCGCTGGCACTTCCATTGTTTGTCACTTCCAGTTTGACCTTATTAAATTAAACACAATAACATCTCCAGACGTCCCCTTGTGTTCTGTGTTGTGCCGTGTAAGTTCATTACAGTAAATCCTCCACAAGAATCTTCACATGCTTGCCAACTGATGATAAAAGATAAAAGAGAGAATGTGGAATACAAAGAATTGATTTAAATCCTCTAAAAGTAGAAGTTGAATATCTCTTGTCACCTCATAGCTGCTGTGTCAAAGACAAACAAAGAGCACTTATATCATTTGGTTCTCATCGTCTTTTCATAACTTCAACATGTTTGATCATGGAAATATTATAAGTTGTGTGTTTTGCAGATTAATTGCTAATTTCACTAAATAATACAGTCACGTTGTGATTTTTTCATACTATGAAAAAAGTTCACTTTGAAGCGATTGCTACAAAAAAATATTAAAAATTGGACAGTACCACGAAGTACAAAAAATCCAGGTTGTGTAATTCCTCACTCGACTCAAACAAGCTTTGTAGCAACTCTGCCACAAAGCTTTGGATAAATTGGTTGGGTGTCCGTTTTTCTCGGCTCTCTGTCCAAAATTGTTCCACATTTTGCTCCTGGCGACTTTTTTTTTTTTTTTTAAGTGGACTGGGAGTAAGTTCAGAAAGTGGTGAAAGTGTTTGATGCCGTTCAGCCGTTGGACTCTCGCGTCTAGACTGTGACTCGATTTATGCCGCTCATTCTTCTTCCATCGCCTTCTTTTAAATATTCCAATCTACATGTGTGGGCACCCTCTGGAGGTGACATTGAAATTGAATGTCAGCGTGCCGAAAATATCAAATCTTTGTCAAATTCAATTTTCAATCCAGCCTCTTCGCATCGGTTTTTGAAGCAGGGCTGGATTAGTGTTTATCGAGTCGACACTCGCCAGGATCGACTAAAGGGAAAAGGCTCCAACGGGAACTTTCTTCCCACCTCGAAAAGCTGAGGCCCAGATTGTTTATATCTTCACCCCTGTGCTATTTCTCCTCTGTAGGCTGCTTCATTGCTCCCACAGATGCGTTACTTATGGAAAACAGTGAATATCTCAATACACAGTATGCTTGCAAAATATGTTTTGGCTCACGTTTCAGTGGTCTCGGCTTTCTTTATGGCTGCCTGCAAAGATAGTAGCAGTTCACTTTGGATGCTTGCCAGTGTAAATCTATGGGGGAGTATCTCTAAGTAAGGACTGGTGATTGGTTTGAGTGGCTGTAGCTTACTGTTGGGTGTTCTGTCCTATGATTTCTGCATTACATTTTGTACAACTGCTCATCCTCTGTCCCCGAAGCTTGTCATTCAGAAAGTCGGGGAAATGTGTGGAGAGGGAGAGAGGACAGGGCAAAATGATTCCACTGAGAGTTGTACTCCAGCACTGTGTTATGTATTATACATGCACCGGAGAGTGTAACAAGCAGCCGGATGGTGTAGTCAGGTCGCCCACAGGGTGCCCCTGGTCATCAGCACCAAGACAAGCTAACCATATAGTGCAAATATAGATTTTTTTTTTTTTGACTATTTTTGGGATCCTACAGTCCCTGTTGCCAGCAAAACGATGTCTTCCCTCTTGATTTGTGCTCTGTTTTCCTGTCTGAAACATTTTATCCAGATGAACAGAAAGACAGAAGCATTTTATCCATTTATACAAATTAGAAGTCAAAGACCATGAGTGGCGTTTGAGGCATTTGAATGTCTGAAATTAGGATTCACAGAGCCATTTCATGAATATAAATTCTTCTTTAAATTCCCGTTCTTCAAATGAGAAACAGGAAGAGCCCTGAAGTGGAAGTGGAAAACTGCAATATCTGTTTTTACCCAGGCTGTCAGCAAGGCCCTGTTTGTTTTACATTAAACTCCAAGGAAGAGACTTAGCAGCCAGCCATTACTAAAACTCTCAAGTCTACTACCGCGCTAACTCATTATCGAGAAATCCACCTGGAACTCCCACAATGCTCTCCTCCACACTCCGACAGTTTCTTTGAACCGCTGAAGTTATAGAAACAGGCAGCAAGTCTGCAGAGTAATTATATTTTACAGTAACACTGGAGAATGAGGAGAGAGAAACAGAGACAGAGGGAGAGAGAGAGTGACAGACGGGGACCCTGAGAGGGAGAAAAAGAGAGAGAGACACCAGTAGAGAATTTTCTGTACAGATAA
>JAPXVT010000028.1:32299871-32310647 GCA_029823135.1 Acanthurus reversus
CGTGATGGATGTCAAAGTTGTAAATAATCCTGCTAGAAATGTAGCTGAAACATCATCTGTGTCATCTTGTGTTTGAATCATATGGAAATACTTTTAGAAATTATGAAATCAGTTTTGGATTTTGGCAGTCAAGTTTGGGTCAAGATGCCAGTTGTTAATGTCAAAGTACTTAGGGAATCTTGTTTAGAAAGAGACTGTTCTCAAGGCCAGGAAGTGTGAGGTTTTTATGCTAAACCTAAATACAGAGGTTCCCATCCTTTCTCCTACTAACATAAAGGATACTAATAAATGTACCAAACTTTAACTGTAGGTGATTTATTAAAAAAAAAACACATATCAATAATTTTTGTAACCATTTTGCAAGGAGAAACCTGTTTTTTGCTGTTTAGGTGTGAATATGTGTTGGGGATGTTCCCCTGCTGCAAGTCAGTAACAGACAAAAATGCTGCTATTGTGCATTTCTGCAAACCATTCAGACTATGTTTCATGTTTTTAAAATTTTTGGCCATCTCAATGTCTGGGCATGAAGAACAGGGTGCCTATTTTAGCCCAAACTGGCAGATCAGTGAACTTATCTAAATTTAATAAAGTCAAATTGTAAAGAAAATGAATTTGGGGTCTCTTAGAACGTATTGATTGGCAACCTGTTTCATCACTTTAGTATGAGGACTTCTTGTTCTGATTTTAACTATGAAAGGTTGCAGTTACAGTTAAGTGACAGCATTGTCTTAACAGTTTAAGGTTGCGTCTTTCTTCACTCTGGCAGTGATATTGGCTGCTCATGAGCTACGCCCTACCTCCCCTAGGTTGCTTTAGTGCCTGAGCTCTGCTGACCTCTGCCTGTCGACACAGGGTGACAGAGATGGGTGCTGCTGGTCCATGTGTGTGCTTACTGTGTGTGTATGAGAGAAAGAGAGGGAGAGTGGACGGAGCGGTGGGCGAGCAGACAGGCGTGCTGTAGGTACAGTAGTGTGGAGGACTAGACATCAGTGTCGTCCAGGTCAGACAGGGCCATCCATTCTCAAAGCCCCAGGGAAGAGAGAGAGAGAGAGAAAGAAGGGGATGGAGAGAGAGTGGGAGAGAAGTGCGTGTGTGTATGTGTGTGTGTGTGTGTGTGTGTGCGTACCATGAGAGAGATTGGGGGGGCACTGATGCACTGTTTCTCTTAACTCTGTCAAAGCCACTCCATTGTGCTCCCCCGTGCAGTGAGTGGAAACCAATCTGTCATCGCTCCACTAGCCAGCATACTAGAAGAGGGCTAGACTGCTGGAAACACAAGTCTATTCAATGTGAAATGTAACTGGAATCTGAGCCCTTGGATAGCTGGACTGAAAAAAAAAAAAAAAAAACTGATGTAAGATTTTTGAACCTCGCTCTCCCACAGACTGTGAAATGGAAGCCATGAGTACAGTATTTGGGTCTGTGCGAGATAGGTTTCAGTCTCATATCTCGCCCCTTTTTTCACGGAGAGGTGATTGACATGTTTTGTTGATGGAACTCTATCCAAACCATGTGAGGTTTGCATAGGCATGAAGGGCTCAGTTAAAACCTCAGACAGACATCCTTGCTCGATATTACCCAGCAGAGTTGGCCTCCTTTGTTTAAAAGATTCCATTTTTTTTCTCTGGTTTTGACAATATTTAGACAGTCACAGTCACAGAGAAGCCAACGAGCAGCACACACAAAGTCTTCAAGCGGGCGAGTGAAAATTTCAGCGCTCATTTTCCAAGTCCACATCCAGCCCGTATCCATGTTTCATGTCACATATAGAAATGGAGCATTACCTGACCAGCACAGAAAACATGGCCACCTGTCCTGATGCCCTGAGCTTGCTAAGCCTGCATACTGTTGAATAGTAGCTACTAATGCTATGTTCCGATGCCATTTGGAGTCACTTCTTCCCCTCTCCTCGGAGGAATCCCCCTCACGCCATTTTCCCTGTAATCTCCCCACTCCTCTCTCTTATGGGGTGGCTCACCCGCTGCTCCCACCACTATTTCACAGCCCCTCTCCTTCTTACAACCAGCACCTCCACCATTTTAATCCCTTTGACCCAAACCCTGTGTGTTTCCCTGTATCAACAGCTCCTGGAGATTACATCCTGCCTGCCTCCTCACCGCTGTGTGCTTCAGTCATTGTGGCTGTAGCTGGCTAGTGCATGCTAGGGTCTTAGTCAGACACTGCTGGGCGTGATAGCCACTGTGGCTAGTTAGCTTGGTCGGGGTTGGAGCCAGAGCGCACGCAGCTGGAAAAGGAGTGAAGATGGAGGAAGATGCTCTGCGTTTAAAATCAAATCAGGGCCTCAGAGAACACTCTAGGAGAGCTCTGGCCTAACATAAAAGTTTGTTTTTTGTAAATCAGAAAAATAAAAAAATGAAATTAAAGTGCAAAGGCACTGCTATTTGGTTGGTTCTCTCAGCTACTCCCTACTTTTCCCTTGAGCAAGGCAGCTAACCTTCATCTGCTTTATTGGAGGTGTTCAGCAGGCAAGAGTAGACTCAAACAGTTCCTAAAATTGTGTTGAATTAAATGGATGAAGGTGTGTCTTGTGTTTTTTTTTTTACAGTTATTTTACAGTATTTGTTTTGGGTGCCCTGATTAACAAGTGTTGGAGCATGAACAGCGACATCCATGGGTCGAGTCCCA
The DNA here is from genome assembly GCA_029823135.1 of Acanthurus reversus. Taxonomy (NCBI): domain Eukaryota; kingdom Metazoa; phylum Chordata; class Actinopteri; order Acanthuriformes; family Acanthuridae; genus Acanthurus; species Acanthurus reversus. Next base: position 32,302,518 of record JAPXVT010000028.1, read on the forward strand.
CCAGGGAACATTGCAGGGGCAAGTTCATGAGAAGTTAATTCAGTAAATTTTAGGGTTGGTGGTCAAAAACACTGATTTTTCATTCCTCAGTTTTAATTAGCAAATTTGAAGCTTTAGATATGTAACCGTAAACCACCCGGTAAGTGTTCATGTGCACAAAGACTTTCTACCTGTATTTTTTCTGGAGCACACGTTCGCTCATTGTGTCATCATATAACTGGGAAATCAAACTGAAGTGCAAAATATAAAAGTGCTGAACAATGCTGATGGTACCTGCTGACATTGATTTGCAGCATTACTATCTTTCCAACATTGTCATCATATTGCAAGCTTTCTGGGTAATGGAGTGCCCTCAAACGTCCAAATATGATATCCTTTGAATGTTTTTTATTCTGGAGGTAATACTGAAACTGTGAATCTCTTAAATGACAAGTATGCCTAATTAAATACTATTTGAACACAAGATGCTAGTATTTCAGGCAGGACTATGGTGAAATGTGCATGAAATAATACTTAAAAAACATAGAACGCTACTGTTGGTTATAATGGTACAGCAATCAAACAGACATGTTATATCTTTATAATTCACTCACTCAGTACATTTACATGCACAGTTAAGTTGAGCTACAGTTGTAGCTCCATTAGGCAGTTTAACTGGACTACTGTCTTTGTCCCAGTAAGCAAGCATGAAGAGAGAATCGATTTACTGTCGGACTCCGGCGGCAATATCCCCCTTTCAGCTGGTCACTATTGGACCTTTTTTCCAGTTAGCCAAACAAGCTATAAACAAGTTAGCAGGCAGCTAGCAGAATTCATGTCTGTCAGTGAAAACTTGAGCAACTTTACAGTGCTGTACGCATCATATTTTTATGCTTTACTTTTTGGTACAAATTCAAAATGCTTCCCCTTGTACTTACAGGGTTTTGGTTTTCTTCTCAGCTTTCTTCTACAAATCTATGCTGTTCACGTTCCAGGTCAAAGACTGCCGCAGGGACTAATGATCATGCGCAGATTGCTTAGGCCAGTGCCGGAGTAATTCGACTTCCAATGGCAATATCTGGGTGTGTTGGCTCTACCATGATAATTTTGATTTAGTATGATAACAGTCAGACTAACATGTTTACATGCAATTTAAAAGTCTGGTTTAAAGTGGGACTAACACAATAAACTAATTTTCTCTAATGTCATGTAAACTTACTGAGTATGAGCCTCATATCGTTTCCATACAGTAGGTATTGAAACAAGCAAATGCCGAATACAAACTGGATGTGATATTTCCACATAATTTTGAAACTGAAAGGAAATTAAAGGGAAATTAGGGTTCAAAAGGGTAACAGAGTCGTCTTGAAACAACCTGTCAGGATCCTTTGCTGTCTCTGCGTAGCTTGTCAGAAAAGTGAAGCAGCCGTCAGGAGAGTTACAGTCGGTTCTGTCATTGTGCTGAGGAGCAGCCTGTGCTCACAGAGGGCCCCTCCTCTTTCATGTAGTGTTTCTGGTAATGGGTTAGGGCTTTATTGATGTGAACTTATGTGATCATTGCATAAAGAACTACCATTTCTCTCTCTCTTTCGCCTTCCTGCTCAGTTTTCCTGTGGGCCACATTAAATCAAGCCTCCGACCTAGACTCTAGTTAAATTAAACCCTATCAGCATGTTGCCCTCTCATATCGGAGAACAGGCCTTTATATAGACGGCCTGTAAATGGTGATTAGTGAGTGTTTTGATTAAAATTCAACCACATGTGTGATACTCTGGTGGAGCCAATCACCTCCTTCCCTCCCCTCCCTCCTTCTGTCTCTGCCTCTTTGTGCATGACCATACATTGAGACATACAGCACATGCACACAAACATAAACACAGACCCTCCTCTCTCCCTCCCCTCCTGTCTCTGTCTGGCCCGTTCTCATGGCTCAGCAGAGTACAAGGCTGATTTAAGGGCCCTTACAAATGGGAAGGTTGCAAGTGGAGACAAAAACCAGAGACAAATCACACCACAGCAGTCTCAAGGTTTCTACAAAACCTATTCAACTGGAGGTGAGCGGCAGAACAGTGAAAAATATACACACACTCCATCCTGTCAGAACGCTTTTGGCTTATCTTGAGTGACTGTCAAGGCTGGGAATATCAGGGAATGGACAGAAATATATAAAATTAATAAGCCGCTGGATGTTGTCGGGAGTTATGATGCTTCATAAATCCTGGTTTGATCATTGCGGACAAGGCTTAAACCCACAGCTTCCTAATGCGCACAGCAGTGTTTTGGACTGGATTTTATTCTGTTTGGGAGATAGAAGCCCTTAGCTGGCAAAAGTAAGATTTATCATCTCCCTATTCCCCCCTCTTTCTTTCATGAGTGACAAATATTAAAAAGAAGGCCTGAGGGAAGTTGGCAGCCATTACCACCTTTAATAGAAGGGCACAGGCATAGCAAGGTGAAACTGGGGCCAAAGGCAGAGAAATGCTATTCAAAGAAAAGAGAGAGAAACAGGAAAAGAGGGAGAAATTGGTACTAACTTATCAGTTGTACTTCCTTTGTCGGGTCAGGGGTCTTGGAGCTTTTGTTTGTTTGTTTGTTTCTTATACTGAAAGGATGGATGCTATCTCTCCTGCCATCCAAGCAGGTCTGCTCTGTCGAGTGCTGCAGGTAATATTTCATGTCAGGAATTAAGCAAGCTTACCCACAGACTCCTTTCTACAGTTAGACAGCCACCACATCCATCATCATCCCCTCGTCCTCCTCAGTGTGCTGGCTTCAGTGGTGGGATGATACTGGATACATTTACTAGAGCACTGTATTTAGGTACATTTTGTTTCAGTTATTCCCTTTTATAAAATTTATCTATAGCTTCTAGTTATTTTAACAAATGAAAATTTGACATTCAAAATGTGAAAAAAATATATTTTTACATATAATGTATATGAATATAGATTTTGATCCTAAACAATGAGTAAATTGATAAATTGACTTCTTTGATCAATAGTTTGCAATTTTTCATGCGAAAAAATCCTAAACATGTGGTGTCAACCACTCAGATGTGACAATTTGTGCCTTTTTTATTTTAAAAACTTGAACTGAATCATTTTGGTTTGAAAGTGCCGTTTTGATCTCTGGTTAATTGCAATTGCATTTCTCACAATGAATGCATGTATTTATCAGAGAAATAACCAGCAGATGAAAATAAATAAATATATTATACTAATATATGAAATAATTTTTTTTTTAAAAGTTCAACCAAGTACCAAATATAAGTGCTTATATAATGCATGAGAAAAGATTATCCAAAGGGATACCGCACAATTTTTATAGTTTACTGCTATATAGTATAATGGTATATATAGTATATTCTTAGGTACCATATATACTGTATAATGATGTACTGTTTCCTGGGGTAACAATGTGGTATACTGTTATGTACCATTATAACAGTGTACTATATATGCTGTCTGTATAATATACTCTTACATGGTATAACAGTATTTATAGTATACTGTTATGTAGTATAACAGCATATAAAGTATCTTGTAATATACCATATAACAATGTACTATATATGCTGTATTTATAATATACTGTTATATCATATAACAGTCAATATGGTATATTGTTTATAATAAACTGTTATATCATGTAACAGTATATGTAGTAAATTGATATAAACCATATAACATCGTACTATATATACTGTATTTATAATATGCTATTATATAGTATAACAGTATATATAGTATATTGTTATATACCATATAACACTGTATTATACATACTGTATTTATATACATTGTTATATACCTTATAACATTGTACTTTATATACTGTTGTATAGTATAGCAGTATATATGGTATGTCTTTAGATAGTTACCCACGCAGGGGCCATTTCTCAGCATTGAATACATTTTCCTGATACTATCTACTCTTACTTAACAACATCATATTTTCACAGTTTGTTGTTGTTGGCACTTTTGCTAGAGAAAATAATCTGAATACTTGTCTTGATCACTTTCCTTTTGGGGGCTTTCGAGTGTGTAAATACAAGAGTGAAGACAGAGACTAATTAGACCACCATGTCTAATCTCCAGGGCTTTACCTGTCAATAACAATGTTGTCAGTGAAGATGAAGCCTCTTTAAATAAAAGGCTTGGCAGTTTTGATATGTAAAACACATGTCACAGATTTTCAGTCAGTAACATCCCAACGAGACAAGTTGTCAACAGAAGTAAAATGACAACAAAAACGTCTTTGCTGGACCAAATCAGAATAATGACACTCTAAATTAAGACTTGTTGTCTTTTTCCCCCCTTGTTCTGTTTGGGAGAGGTCATGCTTTTTGAACACAAGTTGTAGTAAGTAAATTTATTCCACTTATTTCTTGTAACTGCATGAAAAAGTAATGAGGTGTTGGAGATAAATATATGAAGACAATAAGCCATGCAATCCTTTTTCTGTCACTGCTTTTGAGTCAATTAGCACATTTCAGACACTCAGAAGAATACAGCTGCCTTGTGTAGCTTCTCAATATGCAGCATCTGACTTTTATCCAATTACATTATGTGAGGTCTGTGGGCACGCCGGGCACAGCACACATAATGGAAGATGCCATCTTTGGTGTGATATTCTCCAACACTTTTACATTGCATATGCCTATGGCTCTCTCCATGAATTATTCAAAGGCTTCATCCACACAGAAGAGAGAGAGTGAGGAACTCGGCTCCATAGTAAACAGATTTTCTGCTCGCCATCCTCACAAATCTGAAGTGTAGGACATTGTAAGTGCCAAATAATTACACGGTGCCCCCTTTTTTCCCTCCTGTCTGAGTTCACCTGGCCTCAGAAACGCTTTTGGACTGAATAATAGTTTGCTGTTGGTGAGTTAAGTGAAGTTTAGTTTCCGAGAACCTCCAACTACAGATGCATGAAGCTGATGCATGAAGATACAAGATGTTTATCTTTCCATGTAATTTCATGTAAAATAATCCTCTATTTAAATATTTATTATCCCTCTTTTATCTCATCGGACATATTTGACTTAGGAACACAGTTCCAGTATGGTCACAGAATATTTGTGCACTCTGCTCTCTCTCTGTTGATTTATTAAACTATAATAGATAACAGCCCTAGAGTTTGACTCTGGCTATGTATAATCACTTTAGTTCCTCACTGGCTATTGTGCTGTGAAATGGAAAATATGAATATTACATGGGTTTTAAACCCCTACAAAAATTCTTTTTTTTTTTCCAGAACAAGAAAATTGACATATCCATTGCATTACTGCAGCACCCATCTTTGGCTAATGGAGATTCCACATTATAGCGCTCACATTATAGCACCATGAAATATGCTAAGCATTTAAGAAAAATGAAGTTTTTAAATAGTCCATCAGTGCAAAAAAAAAAAGGGGGGGTGGGGGGGTGGGGGGGTTCTCTCTCTCCTCTGCTTTAGGGATTTGCCCTGACCTTCAACTGGTCGTATCTTCCAGTGCAGATCTGTGGCAGTGACACATGTCATGTGTTGGAGAGGATTGAGGAGGAAGCAGAGGAGACAAGAGGGAGTGATCTTGGTCTGTAGCCCAGTCAGAGTCGGAGTCCGCCCTCATGTCAAAGGATGGGCATGTTTGGCCCAAAACACAGACTGCACCTCATCCACTAATCTCAGCACAAAAAACACCTTTGGGTGGCTGACGGGAAGGCGAGCGCACACATTTTACAATGTCGAAGAACACTGAGAGGGTTCAAAGCTGCCCTTAAATTCTTGGGCTGTGGGGAGGGATGGCTTTACGGGAGAGAACAAGAGAGAGAGTGAAGGGGAGGGGAAGAGGAGTGTATCTCCAGATTCTCCTCTTGTAAAGCTGACCTGGCTGAAGCAAAGCCAAGCCTCCCTTTCTCCTTCCTATTCTGCTTTGTAGGAAACCCTCCTCCTTTCTGCAGTGCTTGTTCTCTCCCACTCAAAACACAAACTATACAAGAGAGGACGTTCTTCATGAAGAGACGACATCTTACGGATCCCCCCTGCCCTGCCTGAATCTTGTGCAGTTGAAAGCACATTATCACATGTGAAGGAAGTTAACATACACATCGACCTGCAATGTTTCTTTGCATCAGTTCAATGCTTGACTGAACAGTCTCTTTTCACCCAGACAGATTGTATGAAGGCGGTGGAATAATTTGTTATCGACTCACTGAGGCTCTGATATTGAGATCAAAAATCAGCAAACCCCAAAAGATTAACATCTGTATCTTGGAGAGACTACTAATGTCACGCAGTTGACAACTATTATTATGTCCTGATTACCTTTAATCATCAAAAGGCATCATTTTACCTTTTGTTGGAGCTAATTGATAGACTGAGACCTTGATGTTTGTATACAGCGTATCAAGCATGTGCCCTGACTTTCAGCGTGTCTGCAAATAAATAAATCATAAAGTTTGTTTTTCTCCCGACTCAAAAGAAACCTTTTCTTTGTCTTTGTGTTTAGCGCCTTTTTGCGTCGACATGAGGCTAAAACCCTGAAGACTACAACGTTTAGGAAAGCTCCTAAATAGCGGCTCTGAAGCTAGGTTTGAGCTTTGTCATCACGCTTGAAGAATTTCCTTTTAATGTACTGTAATGTGAAATTCAGTGGGGACAAGTTTAATTGAGTTTTACACAAACCAGTTGGGAGTAGCGCTGGAAGGTAGGTGATGTTGAGGTTTTTAATCTCTGGCTCCGGAGAGGCTTGTTGACGGAGTGGTTCTTTCTCTTTGTGGAGAAAAAAAGAGGAAGCCTAAGAAATGATACATCCATGGATAAAACCAATTGGCAACCCTCAAAGGGACGGGGGGTGATAAGGCAAATCCAGCACTTGTAGAGAAATAAAAGAATCCAACTGTTCATTAAAACGGGAAACAAAACAGGCGATTGAGAAGGAAGGCAGACTGCTCAGTGGAGGAGTGAGTGAAACAGACAAACAGAGCCAGAGATATCAGAGGAAAGGATTGGAAAATAATCAAGGATTTGTGAGGAGAATTAATAAGGAAGATAGGCACAAATAAGCATTTTTTTCTGACTCTGTGCAAAATTAGGAGGGATGGACTACAATTATCAAACAGGGGAAATGGCATAAGCTACATAGACACCTAATTATAAAGGATAACCTAGATATGAAGGTTGCTGTCTTTTTATTTTACATACTTTGACTGTGAGGCAAAGGGGTCTTTTATGCTCAATAAACCAGATATTAATTGGATAGAGAGGATGCAGATACTGTTCAATAAAGAATATTCTCTCATTTTCTACCAAGAGTCTACATTTTGTATTTCATATACAATCCATTTAAAAAAGGAATGATTTTAACTTCACATTAAAGCTGTTTTTCTTTTCAGACCACTGGAAGGGGATTTTAACACAGATTCAGAATCTGAGATAAATCAAGCGGACAATCAAATGAAAAGAACAGAAATAATTGCAATTTTATTCACTTATATTATTCAGGAAGTTTCACAACACTGGTCTGTTCACAAAGTGGCTCTAAAAGTTACTTTTGAAATAGCCATTTAAAATTTGCCAAAAATTGACTGTGGTTTGGCCTTTTCTAGTGTTGAATTCAGAGTCTAAAACCATTATTGTCACGAATTTAACATCGGGCATGTTGAAATGTCTTTGGCTGCTTCTCTTTCGACTTCTCTTTGCAGACAGTGTTCTGCATAGCTCTTTGCAGGACAGGCGGACATTTGTGTGATGTTGCTGTTGGACTGTTTATTTCTGACAGTAATTCACCTCCTGAGGTTCGTTGACTCTATCACCTGATCCAGCTCTCAGTAATGAGGTTTGGAGTCCGGGACTTAAGGTGATACAAACAAAGGGGTAATGAAAGACTCAAGAGGAGAGGCTGAAGGAAAGGCGGGGCAGGAGGGGAGTTGGGGTGAAGGAAACAGGCAATGAAATAATCAGCACTTGTATGATCGGCCACTGAGACATTCCATAGGTGTTTTGTGTGAAAGAGAGCCATTCATCAACATATCAATAAAAATATGGAGCAGATTATTATTGTATTTGCTTACCATCATAAATAATGGGTCCGCCACTGCTGCCTGTATTAATTATAATTAGAATGCTGATAATGTGTATGCTCTTTTATTACAGGAGCTGAATCAATTT
>JAPXVT010000028.1:32627834-32638347 GCA_029823135.1 Acanthurus reversus
GGCTGGAGGTGTGTTTCATTTGACATCCTGTTTATGCAAATATTCACAAACTCACACACACATACAGTACAGTCGCCCATGTAAAAGAACACAGGAAGGAAACCCACTGAATAGTGTCCGATTATGCCAGCATTTCTTCCACGGTGAGAAATTAGATACATACTTTTGAGGGTGTGTTTGTATCATTAATAATTTGCAGGTTTTCGTGTTATAAGGTTATTGACATAATATGACTGCTTTAAGAGTTCATCAGATGTTTCCTGACTCTGGAGCCTGACTGTCCGTTGTCGTCTTTTCCATATTAATGGAGTATTTAGTTCAATTTGGCCACCAGAGGGAACACTGCACTCATCCATCCAGATTTTACAATTTCCGAAGGACTTGAACGCAGCGTGACAAAGAAGCGAAACCGATACAGTACTGGAGCCCCATCCATAGGCACCCGCCCCCCCACGCCCCCCAACAAGCCACGGAGTTAACCGGCAAGTTACCTCCACATGAACCCCCGCACCGTGCATAGGAACCCAGCGTGTGTCTGAACGACCAGGAGAAAATAAAGTACACAGAGTAATGTCAGTAACAACAACGTACACCCGGGCTACGGATAGTTTTAGGTGCCGGTGAGTCGTTTAAACCAAGCCAGTTGTGTTGTGGAAAGGAGGACATCCCTGCTACGTTGCTATCCTCTAGAACTTAGAACCAACAGCCGGTAAGAAGCGTTAGCTTGCTAACATTAGCATAGCTAGCAGTAAAAGTGTGGTTAGCTTGCTAGGTAAGCTAACTCGAAACGTCACTCGAATTAGCGCAACTTAGCTAGCGAGCTAACCTAGCAATTACCGGTAAGCAACACAAAGAGCGTCGTAGTTACGGTAGTTGAAGCAAAAAATACGACTCGAGAACAAAGTCCAGGTGTGCCTCATTTTACAGTGAACTTTTGGTGTCAGTTGAGACCGACTGTCAAAAAGATAATGTGCTTTAGCAACTATTAGCACAACTAGGTAGGCTAACATGATTTGGTTAACCTGGCGATACAGTATGAGGGTAAACTATTAGCAGCAACATTAGCATGAACATGGTCAGGTCTAGTCCCTGTGTTCACCTGTAGCATTGCCTCGTCGTCGTACAGATCCGGGATGTTCTGGAGCAGCCTCCTCCAGATGATAACGTCGTTGAGAGCAACACTCATCCCTCCTCCTGTCAGAGGATGCCTCATGTTGTAAGCATCGCCCAGGAGAAGCACGCCTGCAAAACACAGACTGCTGTTTTTTTTTTTTGTATCCAAATACACGATCAGTTGCCTTCTTTTTCCAGCAGCACTTTGTAATCCTCCAATTAGTGCCAAACACAGTTAGCAGGATGACACGTAGAGGACGACTTTTAGTGTTTCTCTGTGATTTGATTTCAGATTTTTTGACAGTTGAAACCTTGTTATGATGTTTAAGCCTGTCACCACTCATTATACCAGCAAAGCTCACTTGTGTTACAAGTCAAATTCAACACCCACATAGAAGCATACAGACAAACAGTCTAATTCAATGGAACAATTTGAGATTTTGGGAAAAAGGCTTTCTTGCTAAGTTAAATGAGAGAACTGATACCATGATTTTTACACATCTTCCCCTCAGGAATGTTTTTTTTTTCTGATTCTGATGACTCATATCTGTGGGCTTAGATGAAGCTTCTGTCAGCAGCCATTTATTGAAGCAAAAAAGACTAAAAAACAGGATAAGCCCTGCTACTGTACCCTGGTTACCTTTGGAAGGTAACAAAAATCAACCTATTAGCAACTCTGAAGTTTGCAGGAACAAAGTGCTGCCTGGTTGGCAGCAAAGCACAGCCTTCTGTTTTGCCCTGTTTCCAGTTTTTTGTACTGAGCTTAACACAAACACCGGAAAAAGGGGAAAAATCTAACCCCATTATACCAGCACTTCTGAATCTCACTAGTTAACATAGGTACTGTAGCCTATAATTTGTTTAAAAACAGCTAGCCTTGCTCTGTCGAAAAGTAACAAACTCTGCCTCCAGCACCTCTCTAATTAACAGTGGATTTTATTAATTAAAAGTTTTGAAGTATAAAAACTACAACTTTGTACTTTTCTTAAGGATTAAACAAACAAAAGCTTTGGACAGAGCGAGACAAGCTGTTTTGCAGTCTTAAAAAAACCCAAAACATTTATGCTAAGCTAACTGGCTAGCTTCATATTTACCAAAAGGAAAAGAGAATTAGGATATATTGATCTTGTCATTTAACTCACAGCAACAAAGCTAACAAGAGCACTTCCCAAAAAATTCCATTCTGTTGAATGATATTGTTCTGCAATGTGAAAAAACAACATGGATTTTGAATTCATAAACAAGGTTTTCAAGATAAAAAGCAACTTTTAAACTTAACTTCAAGCTTAAGCTAATTGCGAATTAGTGGACAACCAGGAAAGTTATTTAATCAGTTCAATCTTAATGTTATGACGTGATGCACTATATTCTTTCCAAGACATGCGACAACAAGACAACAAGACAAGCTGAAATCAGTTCAATAGATTCCCTTGGGCCAACAGGGCTGTCAATAGCATTTCAGTACCTGGCTTGTTGACAGGGGAGGGGGGGAGGAAGCTGGCAGGCATGGACCTGAGTCGATCGTTCTGCAGCGCCACCATGAAAGACTCCTTTAAATGCTCTGAAGGAAGAAGAGAAAGAGAGAGCGCAGGCGGCCCATCACTGAGCTGGCTCTGTGTATGAAAACCCAAAGGTGCACACTGGGCACATGCACAAGAAAAAGCCTTCTCTTTTGATGTCTGAAAGTACATTCATCAATGTATCAGTGTGACGGACTCCGCCGTTTCAGCTGGACCTCTGTCAAGGTTACTGGGGCTGGTGCTTTGATACTGTGGCTTTGATATTTCAGCTGAATAGCAGAGCACACCATGAATGTCAAATCCTTCAACTGTATCTTCCTGAGCCGTGCACACAACAGCCGTCTGGATGTGAGAGTATTTCTCCTACCACAATGTCTGGCATCACTGCATCATTACAGAAGTGTGAATGACTTTCCAAAAATTATATTTACAGACTGATCATTAATCACGCTACAGGGACTCCTCTTGAGACCAAAGGTTGTTTCTCACTCGTGGTAATAAGAACAATAGAAGTTCATCTGTCTTGTACCTGGCAGCTGTGGGTATATATTCTCAGCCATGTACTCGGACAGGTTGCGAGGCATCTCCCCCCTGATGTCCACAAGTACTCTGGTGTGTGAGGAGGAGATCTGATAGATGAGCACGGGGCTTGGGTTGGCCAGCACCAGCTCAGCATGGTTGGCTTTAAACTGGGGACAGTCCTGGAGAGAAGCACACAGATGACTCACTGATGAAGATAATAATAACATCAACATCGAGCCAACTTTGTCCCGACTTGAGCAGGAGAGGAGTTAACAGAGAGGTGGGGTTATGCACTAACCCTAAAACACATGACATTTATTATCATATCACATTTACATTGAAAAGTATGAGCAGTAATGGCCATAATATCAGATTATAACAAAGAAGGAATGCAAACAATCATACTTTTCATAATGGACTAATCGACTAATTAGTAGTACTAGTATAGATAAATAAAATGTGTCAAAAAAATTACAACTAATTATTATTATTACAATTTTTAGTTCAGTCTCACAAATGCGAGGAAAACTGAGTACTGATAAGGACGGACATTTAAAAAGCTAAACTGAGTCATTGTTTGGCATTTTAAGGAAATTTACACGTCACAACAGCTCAAACAGAGCGCAGAGTAGAAAGGATTAAAAAATACAGACAAGTAGAATAAAAATATAGAAAATATTTAAAAAATAAATTTGAATTTAACAAATTATACACAAGGTCTGCACACACTATATACACCATTCACTTGCAACAGTATATTACACAGAAGAATTGCACATCAGAGATAAGAAGGATGTTGTATGTAAGATATATATCGTGTGTAAGAATAAAGAATATATAAAGATACACAGAGAGACTGTTAAAAGAAGGATATGGTATAGAATATGATATAAAAACAAAACAAAAACAACTTGAGATATTAAAATAGTGCAAATCAGATGTGTGCTGTAAGTGATAATGATGATGAGTAGTGTGACAGAGACACAAACAGTGCTACATTTTCACATGTTAATGTCAAAGAGTCAGTCAGATGATTAATTGACAGACTAGATATTTAGGCTTTAGAATAATTTCAAAATTTCCTGTGCAGTGTAATAAAGACACAATGCAATGACACTGGGAGATATTTACCTTCATGAGGCATCCAACAAAGTGAGAGGAGATGTGAGCTTTCCCAGAGACCAGACTCTTTCTGAATTTGGAGAAGCAGCCATCGGCCACCACAGTCAGCGATGCATGGATTTCCTACAGGACACGAGTTCACACAGTCATCAAACAGCCTCTGCACTAAATGCAGTGATGCTCTCCATGAGAGGGGGGGGTATGGAAACCAGAATCTTAATGTCACCTTTATGTCTCCAGTTTCTTTATCCTTGTACTGGAGTCCAGTTACACTGCCGTCCTCTTCCAGCAAACTGGTCACCGTGCCTTCTATGAATGTGACACTGGGGGGCGCAATTACACAGTTACAGACATCATCTGCACAAGCCAGGAAAGCAGGTAACAAGAGAAGAAGAAAAGGCTGAAACAAAACAGTCAAAATGCTCATTTTGGATTTTTTACATCAGCATTCCATTTAACCAACCACTGATTATGTATGAACAGACTTTACATATTATAAACAAATATATATACTGTTAAACAAAGCATTCACTCTATTATACTAAACATACATAAATCCAATTAGACTTTCAATCTAGCTAGTACTGTTTGAACACATATATGACAGGAAAATTTCCTGTGGAGAAAATGAATCTAATGTACTAATTTTGCCACTCCAAAAAAAAGTCAACAAGTGGATCTTGGGTTTAGATTTCTACTTGTCAAGCTAGTTGTGTAGTTTGGCTTTTCCTGGCACAATGTTTGCGCATAACATGTCAATAAACAGTTTGAGGATGCTGTAACACCTCAAATGACACACTTCCTCCTTTTAACTCGAACACGATATCCACCAATTAGCCAGTTAGTCTGCTGGCAAATGAAATCTCACATTATGACCCTACTTACTTTGGTTCAGCCAGTGCGGCTCTCCTCAGGCCCATGATGAATCGACCGTGGTGGAAAGCACGTCCGCACTGAATGCTTTCGTCAGCCTGAGGGTAAGGGATCTCCACCTCTGTGCAGCTCTCCATGTCATGGATCACATAACCGTGGACCAGATGGGCATCCAGACCCTCCACTGTACCTGAGGGCGAGCACAAGCAACAGGTTACAGTTTCATGGCACACATTCATTATTCACTCAGTCTGCTGCATGTATTATATTGTCAATGGTCTGCTAGCGCTTACATAATGAATACTGCGTGTGGGATCTGACGCATCGAGACAAAATGGAACATGGGTTAGAAAACTTGTATCTACTGCTTTTACGTATTTCAAAAGTATACAACCCTTTAAGGAGAAGTTCAACTTTTTGATGTTAAGCCTTAAAACAAGGATATTAACGACAATGTTCTACAGCATTATCACGACAAACGGTGCAGTCCAGAGAGCTGGAGCTCGTTGCTGACGTCACTGCTGGCTGAAAATGGCTTATGACAACGGACGTGCAAAGGTACTCAGGTACTCCGTCGAAAAACACAAACGATCGTTTTAAAAGACGGGAAACTCACCGAATGTTTAGTAGTGTCCTACCATGTACCGACATTAAAACACAAAGTTAAACAACGGCATATAACCCACAAACGGCTCTTTCAGCTGCTTCAGGAAACAATCAAACAGCTGTTTCCTGGTCTTATGCCGTTGTTTTACTTCGTGTTTTAGTGTCAGAACATCAGCGGGCATGACTGAAACTCCAGCTCAGTTCGTTTGCACCGTTTGTCATAATAATGCTAAAGAACATTGTATATGATCGTAAATATCCATTATAAGGCTTAATGTGCAAAAAAACAAATTTGTACTTAAAATCTCATTTAATGTAAGAAAAAGCAGTTAAAGTGAGCACACATTAGCACGCAGTTTTCCCCTTTTGCCCCTCCTAAGTTGCTTTTAGGTTGGGATGCTCCTCTCACAGTCACATTTACTTATCAGCTTATTCCAGCTGTGTGATATGACGACTGAGTGAAATATTTAGACCCCTAGTGTTTATTGCTGAAGCAATCCATCATTTTCTCCCATTACAGTTACATATGTCGCTCTGTGCATTTGAACAATGTTTGGCGATTATATTTAATGACACCTAAAAGTGAGTGAGGTTTCAATATTTCTGACATTTCTTATGTTTTATTTACACTTATTCACAAAGAAACTGAAATTGCCAAAATGGGCATTATGAAAGAGATCAGATGATGCATAAATAAAAACAAAACAAAAAAAGACTGCAAACAGAAGCAATCATTTAAGATTAGATTTTCTTATCAAAACTCTATTGCTAACAAGGTTTGACATGCAGCCAGTGAGATTTGAGGAAGTTGCTGCTGTTTCAAATTTTAAGTAATTCTCCAAAACACTTTATATTTAAAACTGAACTAGAAATAATCCAAAAAACCAACTTTTTCGTTATTTATTTTTCAAAAACTCATCTAATCTGCTTCATGAGAGTGAGAGTCCGGTCTGATTAACAGCAATGGCATCATAAACAAACAGTCAGACAACTGTGACCTGATTCTGATTCAAAAATTGCAAATTCTCATTGGTGCAAAAAAAACAAAAACAAAAAAAAAACCCAACAACAAAAAACCACAACACCTAGCCTACTTCCTTCTGCTGCGCTCCACAGACCTCAACAGTACAAAAATACAGAAACCTCTCACACTAAACACACCCCCTTGTTTCTAACTTCTGTAAGAACTTTTTTTCCCTGTACTAAGTGTACTGTGTAGTGCAGTCTTGTATTGATTTGCAGGTGATTAACAGCAGCAGCCTCTGTCACTGACCTTCCAGTCCCAGATCTTTGAGTGCTCGGTATCCTCCAGGCTGCAGCAGCTCCCCCACTATCCTGTCTGGCTCATTGAGGTCCCTCTCCACCACCGTCACCTTCTTCCCATCCCGGGCAAGGACGGTCGCCATAGCTGAGCCCAGGACCCCGGCCCCAACTATCAACACATCTGGCTCTGGGGCCACTGAGGGGCCACTGGATGAGGCACACTGTGATGCAGAGGAGTTTTTATCCACTGCTCTCCTTGTTCTCTGACGCTGGAAACATAGAGTACATACAGTGTAAAGTCCAAACGTAACTGCACCATAAAACAAACACCTATATATAGAGAGAGAGTATATATATATTGATATATAGAGAGATAGATAGATGGATAGATAGACAGATAAACGTACATTTAAGGAATTTATCTGTAATTCACACATTTTTTCTCGTGGCTTTTCCTCCAAAAGTCATTCTTTACCTCAAGTTTTAATCAAAATTAAAACTTGAGAATAATAAACCACTACAGACTCACAAAATAACAATAAAAAAAACCTTAAAATTAAATTAAATGGAGAAACAAGTAGGCCT
Organism: Acanthurus reversus; assembly: GCA_029823135.1. NCBI lineage: Eukaryota > Metazoa > Chordata > Actinopteri > Acanthuriformes > Acanthuridae > Acanthurus > Acanthurus reversus. Next base: position 32,635,439 of record JAPXVT010000028.1, read on the forward strand.
AGTTTTCATTCTTTTATTAATCTTTGTCTTCCTTTGTTTATATTGCCACCTAATACAGCTGCGGTTACATAAATGACTTGTCTTACCTTTTCGCAGTTGTTCTTTGTCTTCTTGCTGCTTTGTGATGAAGTTTGAGGAATAAAATGGTTGATAACCGGACAAAAAGACAAGAGGCTCAGAGGCAAATGAAACACCTGAGAGACTCTGAGCTTCTGGTCATGGAAATACCTGATATATGAGAGCAGCAGCCCGACTGTAAGAAATACGACTGTGGCCAGCACGAGCTCTTTAAGAGCAAAAGTAAAAACTGTGTCGAACTTTTTATAAAGATAAGTGAAGCTCGCTATTCCCAGAAAAGTCCACATCTTCATGGATTTAAAAAAAAGAGAGAGAGAAAATGATCAATTTGACGGTGAGAGCACTTGTGAGAGAACAGGTTTTTAGGCTGGCATAAAAAAAAAATAATAATAAATAAATATTCCTCCTTTGATAGGCTACTGTTCTTCAAGTGCTCCAAAAACAAGTCAGCCGACCCGAAACAAAATCTTTTCCTGTTAACTCATGTTAATTTGCACACAGACAGTCGGGGCGATGCTGCCAAATATTTTATGATAATTAGAAAGACGGACTGTTTCGGATTCGATGATTTCAAGTCCCGCCTCCTCCACAGATGAACCGTCCAATCAGGAGTGACGTGATGGTGAGCAGAGCTCACGCTATCAGCAGATTGGACAGCCGCGCCGACAATAGGACTCGCTTCGGCCGCTGATTGGACAGCGGACTGGCAGGATGGTAGTATGATGTGATGTCAGTGGAAAGGTGCGTGTTTCATTTCTGTCAGGAGCCACAGGGCAACAGAGAGGTGCCCGCTGCAAAGATTGCTCATGTTTGACAAGATACATCACTCCTTAATCCTCACTGTGCACGTTAAATAATCACAGCTGCTCTCGTGCTCCTGCTCGAGATGGCAAGCTGTTACCATGGCAATTTAGGTTGTTCATACTGAATAAATCTCACTATTTAGGCCTATGCAAAAGTCTTTGTCCTGTCAGTTTGTGAGTTCCCTGCAACAGATAACAGAAGAGCCTCGTTTATCCATTTTAAAATTGTGGCTTAAACATCTGATTTGCCAACTTAAACCACTGATGGTACCAAGAAAAGGTGCACGAGAGCTCTTTCCACTGTCTATTTGTAAAATAAAGTTTTTGTTTGGAAAAGGCAAAACGTTCCAGGGTACACAAACTTCAAATAGGCCTACCGACGGGGTGCCTCTGGAGTAGATAGCATGTGAGACATTTTGTGCAGCTAAATCACACAGTTGGAGAAGCTGTTGTGAAAAGACTGCAACTCATTTACTCCAAGTGGTCTTCTGCCCAGAATTAAAAACCTACTCATAATCAATCAAAACCTGAACTGTTATATTTTTTTAATCAAACAGCAGTTTAGCACTCTAAGGTGGCAGAACCTTCCTCCACTTTCAGGCCAATGCCATGACTGAAGCTTGAGTATTGCTCCTGTTAAAAATTACACATCAGCGTTCTTAATGACTATAAAGATAATGGAGCATGCTTTCTAACAATAGCGTATCTGAAAATGAAAATCTGTTTAACGGTGAATTTCAGTCAGCTGCACACAAAGCTTCACCATGCAAGCAATAAGCCCATCCTCAATGATCCAAACAGCATTTCTCAGTCCATGTCTCTAATGTGAGCAGTGAATAGGTCCTCTAGGTCTGTGGACTCTCTGCGTACCTTTGCACCAAACTTCAGGCCTCCTGGCTGCAGGCCACCATGTTCAATAATGGTCTGCAGAAGATAAGACAACAAAAATGCCAAGAATCCTGTATCACTATTTTTAATAAATCTGAACTCATCCAGTACAGTTGACGGGGTATCACCACTTGTACAAGCCAAAGTATTTGTTTCAAAATCTCTCTTACAAGATAGTAATTTGTGTGATTTTTTAAATCTCAGTGTACAAAAAAAATTAAAGGGACAGTTCACCCAAAAATGAAAATTCAGCCATTATCTGCTCACCCTCATGCCGATGGAAAGCTGGGTGGCAAAGTGATACTTGACTCATGCACCAAAATAAAAAAAATGTTTTCCTCTGTATCCTGTGTTGCCGGGCTCTATTGCAGTAATGCAATCATTTGTTTTGCTTTCCTCATAAAGGAAACATATTTTTTCATTATTGTTTGACAATGTTTTTAAGTACCATAGAGGGTTGTCCATTATTTAGTCTTGTAACATTCAAAGGCTAGATCAAACATGTTGCAAATCAACCTTTTCAGACGAATCGTTCACCATTGGTCAAACACGTTTTAGGCTTCATTTGGGCTCTGTTGACTAGACTCTAGATGTACATTAGACTGTAAATAATAACAACATCCTGCTATGCATGGTTCCATTACAGTTGATGACCCACCTTTGGATGTGTCTGAATTCTCCCAACTTAAGAAGTGAATGATAATAACAAGAATATGATAATATAGACCCTACTGCATTCATAGCACTTTTCATAACACAAAGCCATTAACGTAAGCTACTTGGCTTAACATACAGTCTGCTAAAATATGTATGAGGACACACATTTAATCAGGCTGTATGATGTGTATCAATATGTATCGCCTGTCTAAAATTCACACTATTCAGCTACACCATCAAGTGTTTTATTTTATAAAAACCTTAGATCATGTGCAACAACCCTGGTTAATATGAAGACATTTCTTTCATCCTATCCAAAGTTACTGAAGAAGTTTCTCTTGTCGTATCCAAAGTTCAGGACACTTGGATTAGTATGGTCGAGCAGTTTGGAGATATTTGTGGTTTTATTATGAACTTTTGGACGTTCAAATCCTGGCCACCATAAGCTTCAATTATGTGGGATATCAGAGCAGCACCTCCCTC
>JAPXVT010000028.1:32681196-32699763 GCA_029823135.1 Acanthurus reversus
TCTATCTTTTACTCCACCAAGTGCACTTCATACCCCAGTAGAAAGCTTTCGGTGCCACTTTAAATCGAGGTTTGACACAGTCTTTTGTACATAATTACAGATTACAAAGTAAAAGCCTTTAACAGAAACGGTCTTTCTGTTGGCCTGTTGGCTGTTGATGTTGGACTCTGCTGTAGAGCATCAGTCCTTCTGCCAAGTGGTCGGGCCACACAGTTGTAGCCACCACTGAGAGCTCACCACTAGTTGCTCAGAGTTTACACAGACAGTCTAACATCATTAATGTTTTTGCAAATCACTCAGTAACACATGAGGTTCAGAGTCTGTGTGGTACAGTAAGAGGAGGATTTACCATTTTGAGTGAGGAACTTAGGAGTAAACATGAAAAAAACATGTCATTGTGTAGATTTTACAAGATATTATTGCACCGAGGCCAAATGCCCTCTTAATGTTAACAAAAGTGAGACATAATTACTGTACTTGCTGTGTGATTCAGATCCATTCCAAAATTTTATGGGGTTCCCTGTCCTGCATTTTACCCCTCCTCCAAATTTAATGACAATTAGTTTAGTCCACAATCCTGCAACAAACAAACAAACAAGGGTTGACCTCTTCTGGTTCATTGGTTTACTGGTTGGTCAATATGCCCTTGTCCGGTAAAAGTTCAGCGATGGATCGATACCAGCTGTCCACTGCCTATTCTCAGTGTTGGTCTGATGAACTTGGTGTAAGGATGTTGGACAGCCGATGTGGTGATTTTGGATTAATGTTGGAAAACTGGGCCCAGGCTAAGGGGGTTCAGCCTGTGAGTGACCCCGCTGCTGTCTCTGCAAAGCAACATGCTGCTGGAAAGAACCAGCAGATGTTTTTGTATTTCAGTAAGTTATTTCATCCAGGATGAGTCATATTTGGAACCAAACATTTATGAAGTATTGTGCAAATCTGGCAAAATGACTCTATGAATGAATGATATAATACTCACAGAGACTTGTTGCTTGTAGTGAGTATAATTTATGCTACATCTCAGAAGACCTGTGTTATTTCCTGCATGAATTATTTTGCTTCTCTTCATAAAAATGATAGAATGAACAGTGTGTGCATTCCATCTGTGTCTTTTTTTAAATAACTTTTTTGTTTCTGTGATGTATTTTTAAATCCTTCCTTGTCCTTCGTACTGTGTGTGCTTCAAAATCACATGTGAAACGAATCAAAGAGTCTCAGCACCAAGGATTAGAGTGTATTTGATCAATGCTTTTCCAAAGAAAACCCAGACAAATAGCATTTATTTTAGACCAAATATTGCTTTTATTCTGATCATTAAACGTTGGCTTCCAGTCTTTTGGCATGTACCACCACAGTTCACCATTACCACCTTATAGTATGTATGACATGTACTGAAAGGAATTTTAATCACTGTTGATCTGCCCGTGTTTTTGGACACAAAATGGAAATGTCAGCTTAATGGGCTACATGACCAGTGAGTTAAATCATTGCAGATGTTGGTGCAGGGATTGTTTGTTTTTAACTGAGAGTTCATCTCTGGCTCTTTTAGGGTTCAGGAAGAGTTGAAAGGTCCTGGAAAAAAGTGGCTGCTTGTCAACATCAGATTATTTGCTCAGAACTGCATACAAAAGGTGCAAGGAAGAGGTGTGAGTGGCACATGCCTGCTCTTTTACTCTGCTCCCTCCCATGCATGTCTTCAGTTTACGTTACTTCCTCCACAGATTCACACATGAAATTGAGTTGCTCTTCATGATTTCAATTGTCTTGCCAAGTGGCAGTCAGGCAGTGGGTTTAACAGCATGGGAGGCCTCTGCAAATCTCTCACTCAGGGTTTATTTGCTGTACGCCACTATATATGAGCTGAGACATCAGGACAGATTCACATGTGTCTTGACGTGGGTGGCATAGGATGGATGTAATATTGAGCTTCCACAAATAAAAAACGTACTGTGGAAAAATCTTAGGATGCGTTATAAGAGGATGTCAGAGACTTTATGTTCCGTCAGAGCTGATGACATCCCGTTTAGAAGAGGAGGAGAGACTCATGAGACTCATCTTAATCTCAGTCATGAGAGGTACTGATTCGACATTAGAGTTCGTGGAGCTGTTGCAGAGTATTTACAACGTATTTTAAACTGACTGCAACATTGTGTTGGATTGCAACATTACCATTAAATGGCTCTAATTTTGCTCCAATCTTTTGTACAGATTTTGATCTATGTATTAAAAAACCTAGAAATATCTGTAGGATTTCAGCAATAAATTTTTTTCTAATAATTTTTTCTAATAATAATAATTTAAAGGTCCAGTGTGTGTAGGATTTAGGAGCATCTAGCTGTGAAGTTGCAGATTGCATTTAACTGAATATTCTTCTTCTGGGCCTGCTCCTCTGGTGAGAATCTGTGTTTGGCTGTAAAAAATGTGAAAAACATAAAAGGCTTTCTCTAGAGCCAGTGTTTGGTTTGTCCTTTCTGGGCCACTGTAGAGACATGGCAGTATAACAAGGACCCAATCTCTCTGTAGATATAAATGGCTCATTCATGATAACACAATGATTCTTGTTTTAAGGTAATTATACATAAGTAAACATACTTATGAATATTAAATTACTTTTTTTTATGTTCTGCAACTAGATCCCTATAAATGCTACTGACATTGTGCAATATGCCAAGTGGGAGCACATAGCAGGGTTAAATATAGGGGCCGGCTATCAAACAAATTACGGTCATCAGTTTAGCACCCCTCAAGTTTCTTTTAGCTTCTCTGACAGGACACCCTGTTGAGTGACCACAGTTTGTCACAGTTTGCAGCCATGAACAGACTGCATCTGTTCAACAGTGATGTTTGTTTTAACTTTTCCTTGGTTGAAGAGTTGAACACAGAGGTCCGACAAGAAATATGAAACACAAATATTTTATCCTGGAAGAAGATCAACTCGCAGCTTGAACCCAAAGAGTAGCAAGCGCAACTGAATTTAGGTTGGCCTGTTCGTTTATTTACTCAAGACATTTTTAGAATAACTTTCTTTTAAATGTCATACTGAAGGTTTGCTGCTAACTGCCTTAAAAAAAAAAAAAATTCTGTGATTATTTGAAACACCCAGCTGTCATAGCAAATTTTAAAATTTGGCATAAAATCTCAGTGTTTCATCTTCCAGATGTTTGAGTTACTGAGTCCTTACGTTGTTTGAAGCAATAAGTGTAAGTTTTTGTCTGTTAACCTCATGAGTTGTCCTCTTTGTATTGAAAGTGACAGAAATGACGTAAATTACAGTAGAAGACTTGCGTCACAATTGAACAGCACCACACAGCAACACCATAAACACACATTATGCATTGTTTACTCGACACCATTTTAAATGCCCATCCTGTTTACGCAGTTAACATGTTGTAAGTGTCAAGGTCATGTGTGACGTACATGCACTTAATGACTGTAAGAGTTAAAAGTGTATTATTTGTATTGTGTGTATTATGAATTGTGTTAACAGTGTTGGCCTTTACTTGGAGCAGAATGTGAAATCTTTACTCATTCAGAATTTGGCCTCTTATTTTTAAAAGTAGTTGTCATGAGAGCTACAAAAGTGATATTGTAAAGAAATTTCTGTTATCTTTTACTACTATAACACACTGAGACATGCAGTACATAACTGGACTGTCATTGAGTTAATGACTTATTAACAGCTGCCTTAAATCACATCCATTATTATCATTGGCAAGCAAAGCAACTTGATGGCAATTTTTAAGAATGGAATGATAAAAGGCATCTAGAAATTTAGTTATATAGAGACACAGTTGTTGGAAGGTGGCTGGCTGTGGATCCATTCTTCACTTCTCTATCTCACTTTCACATCTGTGTATTTGCCGTTTGTCATTTTTACTTGATTTAAGTTAAAAGATCATTGAAATTGCAGGCACAAATTTTCCTCTCCCTGACCTTCTGTTGTAAAGGTCATTTACATGCTCAGCTGAAACCATGGCAACAAGTGACCTGGCAGAACCATACATTGTGAACCTTATTTACAATTCAGCTTATAGGTCTCTTGAACTCCATTTATCACGGGCATTTTTGGTTTGGGAATGTTAGGTTTCACCTAGGAGAGGCACAGAAACGTAACCTTAGAGAAGGGCAATGAGAGACTTTTAAGGGTTACAATTTACAGCACTTTTCTTGTTTGTTGTTTGCTTAGTGAGAATGCTCGGGAGCCAGAGAGAGAAGAAGGAGGAAAGGCATGAAAAAGACACCGGGTTCAGTTGTCTGTCACTGCCTGGTGCTGTGGCCTTTATAAATGTAACTACCCTTTAATTTTACTAAGCAGAACACATAGCACCTTCGTGCACCTAACCAGCTGTTCCTTTATAATGGCTGCAAGCTGTTGAACCAAAGTAAAGACAATGTTTAGTCAGTACAAATGACGTGCGACATCGTCTGTATTGTCTGTTTTAAGATGAGGGAAAAAAGTGCGTTGTGATACGGGTATAATAGTTTTGGCTAACACTCATCCTCTCAGTCAACCTGAGCATTTCGAGTTGCAACACTTTCAGTCTTCCGTTCATAATGGAAAAAGTGGAAGCAACACGTGTCAATAATTCTAAACACTAAATATTTCCAACACAGACCCTCATTCTTTTTCAATGTTTCCCAAGCATGCACACCAGTAAGCTGATCGAATGACTGCATTGCTGAACACTTTAACCTATTTGTTGACCTGTCATGAATGTAGTCAATAGTAGAATTTTATGTTATCAGTGTTAATAAATGTTTATTGTGAAGTGATGGCTTGTTAGATTGTAATTGCAGGAGCTAACAGGAGCAACACTTCACTAGCAACCATAACAAGGTGTTGGTTGGCTGACATTTATCTCAAATTAACGTCAGCTTTTGCCATTTATTAGCATGCAGTGTTTATCTTTGGTTATTTCATTTATTTAGCTAAAGATGGAGATGCACAATTACGGCCTAAATGAGGATACATAGTGTAGTGTTATCTAGTTGTTCTGGTGAGATTTAATGGATTTTTAAAAATGAGTTCCAGGTGTGAACCATCTTCTGGGTTCAAATCTATCCATTATGTGCACAGGTGAAAGCAGAAATATTTGAATTATGAGTATGAGCACAACAACTTAATGCTCCATGTTTATTCAAGAGTGTCACTGTTGATTTTTAAAAAAAAATTATTAAGTCATAATTATTTATTTATTTATTTATTTTAGCAAATTTACAAGAAAACATTTACAGTAGTAAGAGGGAGGGTCCAGACCCCACAGGGTTTTTGTTATTGTTGTTGTTGTTGTTTTTCTCTCATTGTACTGTGTAAATACTTTGAATGAAAAAGAAAAAAAAACCTGAATCATGGATTGCAACACCTTGGTCTGACCACTAGGGAGCAGCATTAAACAATATGATCATCAATAATGCTGCTTGTGGGAGGGAGGGTCTCTCTCTGGGGTCTTTCTCTTCCCAACAACACAACTTTTGATGAAGGATCAACGATCTTTTGTTTGTTGGTCAACAATAAACCATTAGTAGTCAAATGATACACATTTCTGGTTACAGGAGTAGTTGCAGAATGATTACTTACTAGACTTCAGGGTTAGACAGCGTGTCTGCTATTTCATTGTGGTTTTTTTCTTGATGTTCTTGATGCTTGCTTCATCTACCGCAAATGATGCACTAGAGCTGTGAATCACTGAGTGAAACACATGCTAATGTGACAGCATTGGAACACAGCTAAGTAAATTATTGCTAAAGAATTTAGTCTCACCTAACTGCTTGGTAACCTGTTAAGTTAAGGAGCTCAGAGCAGAGCTGCTTCAGGGCTGTTTGACTGAGGCCACAGTGCAAGAAGTGTTACATCGTAGAAAGAACAAGGATCTAGAACGTCATGTTTGCACATGTGACTGCCGTGTCTATAAATTAGGAGCTGCTGTTTACATTGCATTTACAATTGGCTGGTGTTTTCATGCCAGTACTGTTTGAAACTGTGTTTCTCAAGCTGTTTCAGGTCAAGGAACCCTAAAACTTACACAAATTAGATCATCATCCCCTTTTTGAAAAGAATGCTTATAGAAGTTTTTATCATAGAAAGTGTTTGAAACCCGTGTCCTATTCTGTCAATAAAGAACATGCTACTTAAGCATGAAATTAAATTAAAAATATCATACTCCACTTTCTGCTAAGGACATCATACAACCCCCCAAAGGACCCCTGGGGGTTCCCGGGCCCCAACTTGAGAGCCACTAGCTTACAGTTATCTTTTTGGTAGGTGTAATCACAATGTGGTCAAGTGCAATTTCCATATTAAGGATAATATTGCAGGAGCTGCAATTTTTCCACCACATATCACAATATCTGTCAAATAACCGAATGTGATTTTGCATATTATTGCCCCAATTCAGGTTCAGTCAGATCTAAGGTGGAATTTAATATAATTTTTTGCCAAAGTAGAATGAAACCAAACAAAGCAACTTTTTTCATCATGCTGCCACTATTTCACTTAGATAACTGAAAGAAACAGTATTGTGCAACTGAGAGAAATAGAAAAAATTCTGCTTCCTACAACATATTAGATCATATTTTATTCAAAATCCCCACAGGTGTTAAACCTTCAGTGCAGATGAGGTCAAACTGTGATGTGGTGCTGAGTGAAGCTTTCAGCCTAAATGGGGAACTGTTTGCTTTGTAACAGCTGCTTCGTCCACACAGATCTCATCAACCCCTTCACTGTACAGCTCATTGTACACATGCAAACACTCAACGGGTCTGCCAGTTTTACATAAAAACAATGTTGAAGCCTCCTGTTTGAACGCCTGTTGCTGTCGCTTTCTGTTTAATGAACACACAGACAGAAAAGATAGAGACAATATCGAGCCACACAGCGCAGCTTTGTGGAGACTCAAAGGGCAATTTGACGAAGTAAAGCTTTCAGGTCTGCACCATTAACTTCCTTTTAGTGGCCAGAGGGGTTTCCATCTACTTAACCTTGTTTGTTTTCATTCTCTGGCTTCTGCCTCGAAAACAAAGATTTGCCATGTCAGCTTGTTGCATCTCACAGTCACGAGAATATCTGTTTGTCTGGTGGAGATGAAACTGTTCAGATTAAATCTCCAAATCTCTCATCATATTATCTAATACTGGTTTGCACTGTACCAAAATTGTATTTTATTACACAGTATTTGTCCAATACAAAAAATACACGTGCCTCATCAGTCTCTTAAACATTCTAAATGAATGTGTTTGAAGGGGATATTTGATGAGTCCTTGAACGAAGAATTTAACATCGGTGATTTTAAAGGTGTAAAGTGTATTCCAAAGTTCTGCAGCATCTCTGCTCCATAGTAATGGATGATTTATCAAATACCGTATACTTACTCTACGTAAATAGTAGTACTTAATCCTGTTTTATTTCAAAGAGTTTTAAATTATACATTCATAATTTGTAATATAATGCGAACATTTAAGTCCTAGAGGGAAGTGGCATTTTTTATTTGCATCCATTTCTATCATAAGATTAAAAATGCTACTTCCCTAGTAAGTAGCGGAAATAGTAAATTAATCCAATTAATGCAAGTCTAAAGTTTTGTATTTAAAAGAGATGTTACATTACAATGCAGTAGCAAAATAGAGAAAAGAAATATAAACATTTCAAGACACGTCTTTATAGTTTTATTTCCTCAACAGTACATTATATTAAAATAGCGACAGCATACAGTACTGTAGCATCCTTTGGTAAATAAACATGCAAACAGCCAAATGTCAGTAAAGGACAACTCACTCCAGCACCAAACTAAAAGAAGAAAACTTTTTTTATATCGATTAGAAACATTCTTTGTTTTTAAAAATCTACACTAATATGTTCACTGACAGGCAAACTGATCAGTGTAGCACAAAACTTGCAGCACAAACAGTCATTTTAGCCATAAAACATTCACAAATGATACTTTCCTTTAGACAGGCAACACGCACACGAAACACTGTCATTTAAAGCCATGGAAGTTGTACATTCACTTAATTTTGTTTTTCACTACACAGCATCAAATTATGTCTGTTATAACCACGATCAAATAACTCTTTATAAATGTTGACCTTTATGTAGTTCATTAAGATCTTCGTCAAAACAACATTCTACCATTATTAACAATACAACAAATACAGATTCAGTGTTTTTAATAATGCTACTCTCTATCATGGGCTAGGCTTGACTCCCAGACACAGAGCGAGCTCATTTCGCTGGATCTTTCCGTCCTTGTTGACGTCACAGTGACGGAGCAGAACCACGCGCAGCTTGTCCAAATCAGGTCCTGAGATGTTGGGCTGGATAGGACAGAAGACAGATAAGGGAAAATGTAAAGTCATTTAACTGTCGATGTGTTTGTAAGAAATACATTTAAGCCTATGAAGGAAGTTGCTTTTGTCTACAGATTTTTATGAGTGTAGATCACTTACGGGCCAGCAGCCATTAAATCATCATCTTTTCCAGAGAACACGTAACAATGTAGAGAATTTACAGTAATGGTAGATTAAATGAATTCAGTTTTTAGATTGTAAACAGATTAAGTGCTGCAAACCATCCACAGCAGATCTCCCAGTGCTTATTATCCATCATTTTTAGTCACAAATATTTCAGATAGAGTGCTGCTGGGCAGCAACTGACAGTAACCTTAATTATGAACTAAACTGCTGATCATTTCCTTGATTTATCAACTAAAAAATATGGTGGAAAATCTCACTCATGATTTCTGCAAGCCCAGAGAAGCTTCTTCTTACAATCGCAGAATATTATTTACTGAATGACATAAACTATTGTCTAACTGAGCGGACCTCTAAGAGCCGGTTTACACCTGGTTTTAAAATGCATCTGGGGTGATCAGATCACAAGTGAACAGCACTACATACAAATGTAAACGACCACCAAGACGCATTATGATCAGATCACTAAAACCACTTGCTGTGGTGGTCTAGTATGCATTTGACTTTAGTCTTTAGAAGAATGAGCAGCAATGCATTCAGAATGCATCCCTGACAGAGATGTAACAGGAAATTACGTCAGGGAAATTTTGTTGGTGAAAGTGTCCCAAAGACCTGCAGCAGAAGTAATGCAGGCACAATGAAATCTGTAGTCAGATGGACACATCTGAGATGCATAATGGACAAAGGTTTCAAGCCGATGTGTCTCGCTGTCCACTAGTATAATCACATGAGCTGATATTAAAACTAAGTGTAAACAAAACAGGATTTGAATCAACTTTAAGTTAGCTACGAAAGCCCGATTCCCAAAAAGTGTGGTCAATGCTTAAAAGTAGTCTTCCTGAGCAAATGCAGTAATGTATTAAATAGAACTGTGTTTAACGAAATCGCAAGTCTCCTTTTATCCTCGTGTGCGAAGCCTTTTAAATGCCCCTCTCATGTCCAATCATAAAACCACCAACAAACCCTTACCTATGGATTGTTCCAAACAGGTTTTTTTTAACATCCCAAAACTTATCAAGTCATTTTTTGCTTCTGTCCTGACGACAAATTCAGAATATACATTAAATATTTTGTCTTTATACTTTTTAAAATTAAATTTATGTCAAAAAGGATAAGTAAAGGATCACATTCTTTGTCTTTATGTTTTTTTCAAAGCATCCCAACATCTTTTGGCATTGGAGGTCTTATTAAAACACTGCATGTCATAGATTTTATGTCATTCTTATTGTTGATTATTTTTGCTGGTACTCGAAAAACAAACATCTTTGTGAGTCTTGGTACCAAGCCACTGGTGTCCACAAAATGAAAAAGGACTGCCCTCAGAAATTTGAGATATTGATATACCTATACATCACAACAGTTGTACATTTTTAGTATTCAACAACCTATTATCGAAATGTCAAAAAAACATGTTTCCAAAACACAGAGCAGCTGTACAGTGTCTTACCCTGACCAGTCCCATCATATCTTTGACAAAACCGTCAACCTCAGGACCCTCCAGAGCTCCCGTTTTACTCTGAACAGGAAAGAAAGAACAAGAAAGCAAAGAAAAAAGATTTGGCCAAAAGAAAAAAAAAAAAGAGAGAGGGAAGATGTAAAGAAAGAAATTCAGATTACTTTGTCTAATTCACACTCTGCTCACATTATTCAGTGATAAATTAGTCTTGTTTTCTGGGCGTTAGGTTCGGTTCATTGTAGGAGCTGGATCACATCCCAGCTTGCCCGGAAGCTTGTCATATCCTCAGCTAGCATCTGGGGGTGTTTTTCTGTTAATCATATTTCTGCTCACGATAAATTGTATTTCAAATGCCCTCCTCTAGGTTACACACAACTTAATTTGAAGCAGAAATACATCAAGGCTACTTGACGATATCTCACACTGCAACAAAATTACACTTTAATGCTTCTGTCTGCCTTTCTTGCTGCAATAAACCCTCGCTTTCAAGCAGTTTCAATGGAATTATTAATCTCTATCCCTGAGCCCGAGGCTTTTAAAATCTTAAATCTTTAACTTTTAGCATTTTTTTTTATAACTCTCTGGATATTTCCACCTTTAGATGTTGCAGCCATGTTGTGAGACATGTCACTGACAGACTGATGCACGGACTGATCACCAGAGATTAAAATGTATTAAATGGAGTTGATTGTTCAGTCACACCAGAAGTGCAGTACTGCACATTAAAGAGGGATACGACTTCTGAGTTTATTACTTTAAACGTGTTGACCACACGCTATTAATAATAATGCTACTCGTTTTGTGAAGAATTCTGCTACTCAGTACATACAGGACACTTCTCCCAAAACTTCTCTGGACATTACCAGTAGTTCATAAACCACTTAAGAATATCATAAATGTGATTTTACAAAATATGTGAATCTTATCAGTGACTCTGGACTCCTGACTGTCTGAATTTGTATTTTGAATGAGTCAGACGAAGTTCCCAAGGAGTGACCTCACAACATAATGAGTGCTTTATTTTATTACAGGTCATTACTGAGGCAATGAAGCTAACTGGGTTCACTGTTGCTGTAACTGGTCCTCTTCTGCACACAGCCACTTATTATGCAAATGTAAGAGTCTAATGAATAGGGAATGGAAAATGTTAAGTGGTGGTGGTATATGCTTTGACTGGAAAGCTGCCATCACTGGTAAGATGTTTAAGAAATGCACCTGTTGAACCTGGGAGAGTGCTGTCCTTTGGTAATTCCTTTCAAAATAAAATCAATAGCAAAGAGTCCTTTGAAGCCATGTTTCATGTTTAAAAACACAACACAAGAAAACCGTTCAATACAGACCACAGGCAGAAATACAATGTAATACACTTAGTCTTTGTGCAGTTTTATTGGCACCAGATGGCTGCTTTACTCTGGGTCCTCTAGAGGAAGATATTGAGGGTGACATAGAATTTCCTACAGTCTGACTGACTATTCAATCCTGCAACCTTCTGGCCAAAAGCCTGCTGTGTTTGCTGCTTTATTCACCTATTTTTGGAGTGCTTTAAGATGTTTCAGAAGAACAGACTCACGACATGAAAGTAGATGATCATGCATGAAAAACCTCAAACCTACAGTTCAAATTCACAGACAGTTTCGTGCAGGACATAAAGAATTAAATTAGCAGTCAGCATTTGTGTCCCATCTTGTGCGATATTGTACTTACAACATCATAATGGGCAAAGATCTTATCAAAGTCTCGCTTTCTCGCCTCTTTGCTGCAGGCCTTAAAAAAGAAGAGAGGAGATGTTCAAAATCAAGAATATGAGAGGAGTAAAATTGAGACTGTTTTCCTATGATTAAACCCTCATTTTTCAACCTGAACAATATATAAGACACACTTACATCCATTTGGAACTGGAGCAGGAAATTCTCTTCTAAAGCCAAGATCCTAATTAAAAAGAAAGAAATATTTTCTGAGTATTTAAGCAACCGAAGAGAAAAAATATTCCTTGTTCATTCGCTTGTGGTAAATTAAAGATACAGTTTTACGGTTTAACTGAATGGAGCCATCTTCTCATGTACAGTCATTATTTGAGGGACATCTCTTTAATAATTCACTGCAGGTTTTTTCATTTTCTGTTTACTTTTTGAGATGAGAGCATTTTGCAATTTGTGTGTACGGTTCTGCTCTTAGAAAGGTACCTGGCCAAGTCGTTCAAATCCAAACAGCCATCCTTGTTTTTGTCGAAGATTTTCATCTGGACAAAAAAAAGAAGAAAAAGAAGAAGAAGAGGAGGAAGATTTATTTAGAATCATGAAATGAACTTCAGCCACTGTGAGTCTGTTTGGCTGTTATTTCCTTCACAACACCTGTGACTTTGGAGACAACTCATCTCCTTCAATCAAACTTCAAACCTGAACCAATCTCATTCAAATTGAAATACACCACCTCGTCAGAGAAGGCAATCTGAAACTCTGTGATGCTGAAGAAATTCAGTGATGCTGTAAATACATATGCTATGTAACTCCGTCTTTGTCTTTAGACAGCTGTAGCAGCACACACAGAGGGAAATACTATGACAAGTCCATCTGAACTGTTGCTGGTTTTCTTTTACAGACCAACAGTACAACTGATACTTGTTTGGCAAAATCGTTTTACTCTTCTCAAGCTTTTCTAAGTAAAAAAGGAAAACATTATTTTTTAAGGACAGCTGTTGCACATTTTATCATTTTAATTGCTGTGTATTGCTCTGTTTAGTTTTTGACCAACAGTGTTGTGCTCAGTCAACTAAATAAATAAATAAAATAAAATAATAAATAATAATAATAATCTCACTTCCCCTTATGAGCGTATGCAAGCTGCCTGGAAATAGCAGGATTTGACTGCTTAAACCAGCTCCAGCACCCACTACATACAGCAGATACAACAGAGCCTAATGCCGCAAACTACTTATCGCTCATAACAGTCTGATGGCAAGTCAGGTTGTTGTGACACACAACTAAACACATGACTAAGCACAGACCTGTTGGCCAAAGAGCTGGAGAGGAGAAGTATCAGTGTGAATGCACTGGCACACAGACAAACACTACAGATACCTGCACGATTGTCTGCATACCTGTTGAGCTTCACCATGAAATGTGTGTTGTTATATTATTACCATTGTGTCTGTGTACTCCTCCAGCTTGTCAGAGGACACTTCCTTGTGATGCTGTTGGAACAGGTTGTTCAGGAAAGCCTGGAAACAACAAAACATAGTTGATATCACACACTTACATACAAATGTCTGATAAAATCTATCGAAAAAAGGAAACTATGCATGCTGCTTTAAGTAACAAAGAGAGAGCTGCTTCCAGCAGATGAGGATGTGACAGTAAGTTGGAAATGTGGTATTTACTTTATCTACCAAGAATCTCTCTCTCACCGAGAAATTTTTATCATGAAAAGCTGAAAACATTAAGACATCTCTGCAAAGCAGAACAGGAAATAATGGGTGAGGGTTACAGTAACTCTTTGGCAATATTACCACTGAAGGTTGTCCTTTGAATGGAAAAGAGATATTATTGGTTCTGATACATGGACAGATGTGTATTTCGTTTGTGTTGACCACTTTACCTTGAGCTCCTGAGCTGAAATGTAGCCACTGCAATCGACGTCATACTTTCTCCATATCTACAGCAGGCAGGAAAGGGCAAAACTATTAAAGGCTACCGGCAGTGTACAGCACTTATGAATGGATCTGAATTAACTTCGCCTGACAGAATGAGAATCAGAATTCCATTATTGTCATCTAACAGAGTACAACAAAACTGCTTCGCTGTCCTAACTGTGCATTCACACAACAAAACCAAAGCAACAAGAGCATTAACACTAAACTAGTCTAAAACGGTAAAAGACTTATATGAGTTTTGATGTTTCAACCTGATATTTAATAAGTTTAACAAAAATATAGGAGCAGAGATGCTGTAATGCAGCTCGATGTAGATTATAGAGGCTGCTGGATTGCACAAGATACAGCTGATGTACTAAGCTGCAGTGACCACAACACACAGCATGAAAACATGTCATTATAGCAAGTGGTGTAAAATGTGAAACGCAGATGAGTGGTGGAGGAAAAATATACAGATATAATGGAAATAAGTCAGACAGCTAAAACTAGCTTGTAATTCAGATTTTATTAAAGTTTTAAAGAATTGTAATGGGTGAACCAAACAGAAAAAAAATGCAGTGGCTATGTAGTGGTTACAGTTAGGGGTTGGATATAGATTTTTTTTTTTTTTTCACCCAAAACAATGATCAGTTTTCAGCAAAAATGACCAAAATACAACCAGAAGGGTTAATGTAGGCAGTCCAAACTAGGTGTTTGGTGAAATAGCAGAGTTAATGATTGGCTCTGAGACGCTGTGTACAAATGAACTGCGACCTGATTGGACTAAAACCCCAGGAAGTTTGTCTGAGCTGGAAAAACTGATAGACTGCTTTCTTGCAGTGATAAGGGGAGCCATTCTTTTACTAAATACTTTTAATTCTGTTTGGTTAGCATGGCATAATGTAAAACACGTGACAAATGTCTGCTCTGGTGAAGTATTTCCACACTGTTGATTGCAGTCAGACATTGAGAAGTGCAACCTTATTGCTCTTGCTGCCCCTCACACTGCAAGTGTGACACAAGTCACACATATAAACTATCAATTCTCAACAACTAACCACAGCACCTCCAGCATACATAGTGGCACAGTTGAGTGATTGCTCGACAATAATGCACATTGCTGACTGAAGGTTTTGTTAGTCAGCTAGTCTGCAAAATGTTCTACCTTGCACTGGTTCTAGTCTTGTTCATATTCATAGCTGTAAGGTTGACTTCCTCATATTTTGCATGTGTTGCAACTCTAATACATCTTCAATGACATGCTCTTTTCTGTGGTCCACTGTTGATCTCAATTTAGCAATCAGAAAATGTTGCACACAAATTACATTTTACCTGCCACCAACATTTTCGTAGAGTTTATCCCAGATGAAAGGCATTATAGGCTAACAATCGAAGAACTTTTGCCATCGAGTTGAAATTCTCAAACTGTTTTGTAGTTTGAAGGTGTACAGAGGTGGTCCAGAGGCTACCTGTTGGGCTAGCGGGATACCTCATAGTTTTTTTGGTCTAATGCTCCTACCTAATCTTAACCTTTCATTAACACTGTAGTTAGATATATACGAAATAATTATAATGACTGGTAGAGGAGGCTCATCTCTTTTTGTGTCGCTTCTCACGATAATGTTTGCTGTAGCCTGTAACCTCACCTTCATGAACTCAACACTGTTGTCCAGAGGAGCTTCTCTGCGGAAAACTAACAGGAAGTTCTCATCTTCAGGGAGGATCATATTGGCCAACTGGAAAACATGTCAGAGGGCAGAGGTCAGAGCAGAGGTCAGAGCAGAGTGGGTAATGACCTTATATGTGGCTTTCCATCCTGTCATTTTATTCTCGAAGAGAACAGTTAACACCAAGTTGGTCACATCTCGCAATTTTTTAATCAGATTAGGGGTCAGTTAGATTTTCCTCAGAAGAAAGGGATCCAATTAAATCATAATCTTAACAGACTAGGGAATTGTCAAAAAAACAAACAAACAAACAAAAAAACCCCACTTGGCTGTTTTCGAAAATAACATTGTAATTTCCAAATACTTTTACTGTAGTGCAGAATTGTCAGTCGCAGATATCTCAGAACCTCTGCAAACTGAAACTATCAGCACATCTGCACCAGCTCATCCTGGCTTCTCTCCAGTTCATGTTGCTCTCCTGTCATTTAATAGCATCTTCCTTCCATTAGTAGATTAAACTGGCCCCCAAAATCAATTGGATGAAAAAACAAGATGATATTGCAGCCACTGAAACCACAAAGCTGGAGAAGGACACACAGACAAAAGTAGCGCAATGCACCAACAGCGATGCCAACTGCAGAAGAGCCAGAGGTCCAAGAAAGAGTTCAGATCAACACGCAAAAATAAATAAATAAATAAATACATAGATAAATAAATAAATCAGTTCAATTTTCAGGTATCCTGTAGAGCTAATTTCTTATCTGCTTATCTATTTATTAATTGTTTGAATAATTATAGGCTATTAATAACAACCCTATAGATTACAGTTTGTGAGTATTTTGAACAAGTTTTGAATTAACATTTAACCATAATCAGAGGTTTACTCTATCCTTACCCAAGGTGAATATTAGACATAATGTTTGGACTTTTTCACAGATGCAAATAGTCCTGCACTTTGTACACCTGCAATCCACCTCCACTCTGCCACTCCAGTGTAGCTTATATATGCAGTAGTTCATGCAATCATGCAAATGAGGTGCAGTCATGAAAAAAGTCATAGAGATCATCACTGAAATATCCATGTCAATGAACAGGAATCTTATAGATTAAATTTTGTCTATTTACTATTTAAGGAAAGAATAATCTATTTAGGTAAAATAAATAAATTAGCCTGCACAGTGAATATTATACGACAGTAGAAAGTGTTCAGACTTAACTAATATTCTTTGTTAGCAGTTAAAATATGGACGACATGCTGAAAACCCTTATTTAATCAAGCAACCTCCTGTCGAAATGTGCTTGAGTAGAACAGTTCCTGCCAGATCCAGAACTGCTGTGTTGTAAAAGCTTCAGGAGAGGAGGCTCCCAATTCAGGATCAGCACTGTTAAAATGCTACAAGTACAATAAATGCATGCTATGTTGCACAGCTGCTTAGCCTGCAGAAATAGTGAGTAGGTTACTGAGATGAGAACACTGTGTCCAACATACCAGTGAAATCATAGTGAACTAGAGAAAATTAATGCAGCTATCTCACAGGAAACTGTTGGAAACTTCCTTCCTTATGCCATTCGTGGAGCAGAGGTAGTTTACAAAATGTAAAAGAGACTTAAAAACAAATGTGATATTTGAAACAAACAGTCAGTAGAGACATATTTAGCAAAAATCATTAATACTTGAGCCTACATTCTTGCTGTTGGCCAGTGGTGATGGACTAATCTGATTTGCTGGATCAATATCTGCACTCATTAAGCTGACTGGGTTTGGACCGGATATGAGCAATCCACACTGCTGTATATACTGCATGTACAGTTTGTTTGGCAATCAGCTATTTTCTATAATTCACCTAAAAACATCCATTAAATGATGAGTTCTGCACACTGGGGTAGAGAGATTTTAAATGGGGAAAAACCAAAGAACTGTTAGTGGAAAGAACAAGAGTGCACAGTCAGCAGAGTGTGTATCTTCATACTGTATAAAGATGAGTGACTACTGTTCCTGCATCAGCCACAGTAAATCTTAAACAAGCCACTTATGGAAGACAAGTGAGGTTTCTTTTTCCACTTTATGAGTAAAAGCTTACACATTTGGGGTCTATGAGTGCAGTGCATTAAGTGATTGGCCCACTTATTGGGTAATGGGTATGTTTATTGCACTTGATGGGTCTAATGAAGCGCTGCTGCTGTGCCAAGAACTGCATCGATTATACAGAGTGGACACTGAGAAAGCAAAGTCATGAGAATATGGCTTTCAGTTTCAGGGAAACAGGCGCAGCAAGTTAATTTGTTAGTGAAGTTTGATTTAATTTGATGAACCAACTCAATCAAAAAGCCATTTTAAAAAGTAACCATCATTAATTACAAGCAATTTCTTTTAGATTTTTGGGATTTATACTAGACAGTTCTAAAGAAAAATTCAGTTCTTCCCTTTCAATTCCTATTCTACACAATTTAGTGAGAATGAATACTGTGAGGGTACACAGCTGAATGTTTGGTATTCATTTTGCTGCTCTCCTTTGGCAAACTCTTTCACTACAGGATGGCTTAGCAGCAGTCCCGGAAATTAGTTGTCATTCTGCTTGAATATGGTACAAGCTTTGTCATGAGTGTCATGGATACATAAAATAAATAAAAGATGAAGAGGGGCTGCAGCAGAAAGAGAGGGAGGGGGTTAATGGAATGGATGAGGCTGAGAGAGAAGGGACGCAGGAGAGGAAGATGGTGCACTGTAGAAAAAAATGGCTTCTTCTTCTGATTAATTGTGGATGACGGGATGAGTGCTTTGAAGAGAAATCAGAAGAAGAAAAGACAAACGTGTGCCCCACTTTTTATTTCCACAATCCCTTTTGCCAAAAAAAAAAGTGCTTTAGTGCTTTATCCTTTACTTCCTATAGAGTGACGTGTCAATTAGGATGAAGGACATGGAGAAATCATGTTGTACCTCCTGAATCTGTAGCCTTCCATCCGCAGTGACATCATATGCAGACATGAACCGCTGCTTCAGTCTCTGGACTCTCTCCTCGGTCACTTTCTCCTGCAGGTACAATTGATTTATATTAAGTAGATTTCTCTTGTCCTACAACCACCAGTAGAAATGTTCTTCCACACAACACAGGTGTCAGGATGATACAGCACATGAATGGGTGACATGACATGAAATGGTAAATTGTCAAGAAAAAAACAACTTGTAGTAGACAACACTTATCCCTTTCATTCAAGATACAAGTACATTTGAAAATATTAGAAAATCATAATATTGAAGGGCAAATACTGTACAGGCTGAGTCACAGTTATTTTAAGAAAAGTCACCATGGAGACTTCTTTGATCCCTTTTTTTTCTCTCTGGAGCTCTG
>JAPXVT010000028.1:32726669-32736681 GCA_029823135.1 Acanthurus reversus
CTGTCAATCATCTGCAAGACAAAGACAAGCATCAAAGTACCCGCTTTAACGTACATAGTGAGTTTCGGTCCTACTTGATAAACAATTATACATTAAATTTGGTAAAAACATATACATTATAGTGCATATGAATTCAATAATCACTGTGTGTGTTTGTATCAGTTTATTTACACACCTGTTGTGTGGTTGTGGTCACGATGCCCTGCTGCAGTCGATAGGCCTGCTCCTGTAGGTATTTTCTGGTTTCATGGTTCCTGTACAGATAATTCTCAATCTAGGAGGAAAAACACAGAATTACTGTCATGAAAACAACCCAAAACCATGATGACATAAAACACTAAGCTGTTATGTTTGATTGTCCTGAAGCTGTTGCATTTAACATGTTTTCTATACACACACACAAACAAAAAAAGGGAAACTCAATTACTACTTAGAAAAAAAAAAAACAATGAAAGTGTCCTTCTACCTTTAGCAAGGCATCCTCTGTTTTCTCGGGGCTCGCCTTCAGAGCCTGGGAGGCATCGATGATGGGGATAGGCATGAAACGAATGGTGAAGTTCCTAAAGGACACAAAGCCACAGGACGTTATACCACAGCTGGTTCATATTGCAGAGGAAGGGAAGACGCAGAGACGTTTATAGAGCTGTGCAGACATTTCTTTTTCCACAAACATGGAACAAAGTGATATATTTTAACACACACATTGCAGTATAACGTGATACAATGATACACTACAGCACAATAATAAGCATATAGTGTAATTTATCCACTTTTATCCACTATTTCTTGATATATTCATTGATAGCTTAAGATGTCAATCTGCATATTTTTATTCTTATTAAGGATAACTTGACATTATGCTTATTAAACTGACATAATTTATGTGTTCATATCCTTTCAGAAATGAAACTAATTTATCCCTTGATGGCTTGATGTGTGTGTATGTGAGTGCGAATGGTGGAGACAGTATTAGATGTGGCCCGGCCTTTCAGCTGCTCTCCGCTGGTCTATTACAGAGCATGAAGTGGCACAATTAGAGAGGTTACTGATCTTATAATGGAGGTCATCATACAGCACTAACATTCATTTAATGATGGAGGAGAGGAAAGGAATATAGAAACAGTGGAGAGGAAAGCAGAAGCCACAGAGAGATGAAAATGAAGGTGTTTGAAATCAAAGGCACGGATGAGTAAGATGTTAATGGTTATCAACCTCAAAGATGAAGTGATTCCCCCTCACTCAGATATGCCTGGTTCACAACAAACACAGCCAGTGTAGCTTCACAGCAGGCAACACGGTGCTGTTACTAATGAAGGACTGACTCCTGCATGAACCCAGCTGCTCCCTTCCCTCATCTCCTGAACCTCAGTCTTCAGCTGCAGTTCTGCTGTGAACACGACCAAGTTCTTCAAGTTTCCACTAACCTCTGCATCCGTCAAAACCCTTCATCCATAAGTCTTTTCAAATAGACAAATCAGTTATTGTTTTGCACATTTGCTTTTTGTCATAAACTGACTAATTATTCAGCTTTGCTTGTTTTCTACACTCTTAATGTTCTCTACAGATTTAATTACATGCATGTGGGACAAACTTGTCTGTTTGATGCTGCCACATCATATCTCCGCTGCTTTTATCATATCTGATCTTCCTTGCATTGAGGTCCTGTGTGTCCAGTCACTGAAAGGCATTTGCACTGCAGCTTTTAATACTAAAGTGATTTCATGTACTTTATTTGAAAATTTCCATTTGCACATCATTTTTTCAAAATTTGATGTCTTGAACAAATCTCTGGAGAAAGTAAAGTCAAACATTAGGGGACACTCTGACAAAAAAGAACACAAGAGGACATGAGGAAATTGCCTGAAGGGAATTGAAATACACACACGCTGCACTGCTGTGCAGAATAGAGAACAGGGGCAAGAAAAAAGCAAATTGTTATTTCAATAATGCAACACAGAGACTCAAAAGGGATATGGGTGGATGTGCTGCTGGGAGAATATGATAAACAGAGAGATGAGGGAGAGGAGAGAGGTGGATGTACAGATGTGTCCCAGAAGCAAATTTAGTGAGATGCAGATGTTCTTTCACACTCACATACAGTATGTTGATCATTCCAGTCCACAGACAGAAGAGACAGTAGACAAAAAAAATCTGATTTATTCGGCATCAACTTGCACTTTTTGTCTCTCTGAATCTGTTCAGCTGTCTCTTCCATATCCTCTCTCAGCATCTTTTCTTCCACTGCTGCCTCTTTGTTGTTGCATTCCCTGTGTTCGTCGCCCTCTCCACTTTCTGGTTTCCTTCCCCTCATCCTCTCTCCTCTTCCTGTCTAAACACACCTCAAGGTTTCCTCCTGCTCAGCACAAAGCCAAATGACACCTCGGCTGAAACAGTTAACCACACATCCACCCTTTCAGAAGTTTTCAGCACACCCAGCATGCTCTTATACTGTGTAATAGCAAAAGAATCATCAGCACGCAGTTGTAAAAACTTATGGACTCAGTATAGCCTGATACAGAAAGAACTACTTACTTCTCCAGTGCAGCTGCTACATCCTGAAGACCCTGAGGGCTGGTGTTGTTCTTATCCCAGATCACAGTCCTGCACAGAGAAACACATGATGTTACACAGGCAAAGCTGCAGCTAATGAATTAGATACGTTGATGTTGATAGGGTGATGTTTCAAAACAAGTATTTCATTAAAAAAGACAATGCAGTGTCTGTAGGGTGAAAATGGGAATGGTGACATTCTCAAGCAACATCTTGGCAAGCTAATGACCACACAACATAGGCCAGTTTATTATGCAAATGCACTTTAATTGTACTACTGGTGTTTGTTGTTTTTGTCTACTTATCTTTCATGTAATTTCATTGCAGACCATTTGCCAACAATAACACAAAAAATGTCTCATAGAAGATTTTCTATTTTTACAATAAAAATACTTACTATATCTGAGTGAAGCTTTAAGTACAGTAATGCTTATAAATGCTAAATATGAAGTTGAGTAAAATGATCCAATTTAATTTAGTCTAATTTGACTTAAGTTTAATTTGTTTTAGTTTAAGAATTACATAAATATTGATACATGCTTAACTTTATCTTATGTAAAACACTTCAAATGTCTCGGTGTCCTAAACGTGCTATATGCAAATAAAGGAGACGGCAGAGGGACAATGAAATTATTATTTAATATTATTTATAACTGATCATGTGACATAGCCTTGGATCCCTGAAAATTTACTCGCCTGAGTTTGGAGTTGATCTGTAGCGCTTTGGCCAGCATCTTGGCCCCCATGTCCCCCATGGCATTCCCACTGATGTCCAGCCTGGTGAGCGAGGAGTTGCTGCCGAGGGCGTTCAGCACGATGGTCAGATCGCTCTTAAGTCTCGAGTCTGCTAGAGACAGAGAGGTGAGGGGCTGGGGAGGGGAGGTTTGAGGGTGATGGAAGTGAACATTGGGGATGGGAGAGGGAGCGAAAGTGTTGACAGAGGATTTTTATTAAGAGATAAAGAGGTTAAATCATTCAACAAAAGCTGTTATAATTGATGTCACTGAGAACATTAATATGTCTTTTCAGGCAATATCAGCTTGATTTCCTTGACTTCATTCACTGCTGACGGATGTTTGGTTTCCCTGTGTTTGCTCTTTATGTTGCTTAATGTTGACTGAAAGCCTCACCTGCCCTGCTAACTCAGGCACTTTGTTTGAGAGAGTGTGAGCATCCAGTCAGATGCAACTTTTAGAGCTCACAGCAACTTTGACAGCATTACAGAAATGTCTCAATTCCTTTGAAAACAATGAAACAATAAAAATATTTTTTTAAGATTCATCCATTCATTCGCCACAATTTTTGTAACTACTGTCATACTGGGTGATAAATCTAGCAATAGTAATAAAGCTTCATGTTCGTGCAGGGGCAGGCGACTCGAAAGGAAAATCCAAGTTACACATTAATAAGAGGATTGAGGGGACCTGCAAGAATTTCTTTAAAATGTCAAAGGAATTATCTTTCATTAGCTCAAATAAAATACTCAGCAGTGACACTGACACAAAGGCGTTCAAATGTCTTATAGTGCTTGTCTCCTTCGCAAGAGCTGAGCTGCTGGTTTATGCAAGCCATTTACACAGCTGGAGACTTAGGAACCATCTTTACAAACACATGCTGAGGCTAAAAGTAGTTCCTATCTGAGTGAGAAGAAACTCCTAAAAATAAGGGCTGTGTCAGTCTTAATTTTAGGGTGCTGAAGTGTTTGGTCTACCAGTTATTCACACAGTGTCTTAGTGCTAAAAATAGTTACTTAGCCTCAAAGAAGTTTGAGGAAGTTTGGAGGACTCCCACCACAAAGACCTGCTCATCATGTCATTTCACAGGAGGCCAATCAAAAACACCAGAGATGAAAATAGCAAAATCTAAACACAAATCCCCCTCCATACAGATTACAGAGGAAGTACTACTTGGATACAAAAGCATATAGCAGTGCAAGAAACACATCAAGTCTGTTAGCTCAAGAGATTAAAGCCAGATTTAATGAGTAAATGAGGCAACGGAGTGATGAATGATGGCATTGACACATATTTTCTCCTCTGATGAAGCCTTTGGCTTTAATGTGTAAAGAGAGAGGGGATTTTATAAAAAGTGTTGAGCTAAGTGTGGAGGAACAGCATCAATACAGCCATAAAGGCAGAAATTTACTGGCTGCTGTGTGGCACAGAGGAACATTTAAGATGTAAATTCAAATAGGTACAACTTAATGGACTCATAGCCAAAGTAACACATTGTTTCTTTTTTATTGTTTAATGTAAAGTAGAAACACAATGCTTATCACTGTTTCTAAGTGCTAAATGAGAAATAAAAAAACTGGTCTAAAGATAAGCACATAAAACCAGTGCAACAAAACCATGTGGTTGTAGCAGGAAAAGAAGAAGTAGTCAACAATAGTAACATCTGCATGTGGCACTGACGCCAGTAATTACAAGTCTTACCTCCCCAGACCCCCCCCATGGCTAAATCACACAACTGTCAGCAGCTACAGCAGCTTTGAATCTGAAGCATTCAAATGATGAGGTCATTGTTTTGAGTATGTAACCACATCACGTTTAATTTGAAAAAATAAAAAAGGAGAAATTTCAACCCAAGACACACAAATAAAAGTAAATGTGCACTGGAGACAAATTAATCCATTTCAAATATGTCCATGAAATGACGATTGTGACGAAACACAACTTATTTATCTTGCAGTGTGTTCAAAAATCTAACTTCCTGTCTCTTTACTGCCATTCACAATTGCGTGCTAAAATGGAAAATGGTGCTCTTATTGATAATTATTCAAAATTAAATAATAATTATTATTGTTGTCAACAGAAGAAATTTGGAGTTGACCAGCTCTTCTTCATCTTCAATGATTACTTTTTCACGTTCTCTGAAATTCTCTGCGTCCCCTTTAACTAGTCATTTCTCTCCAAATCATAACATTCACAAGCATTGCTTGAAAATTACTATTAAGGCACTTTGGCCTGGGGTTTAGCAAATAAGGATGACAGCAGAAACTGAAATTTAAATAATCTACTATATGTTTTGTTTGTTTGTTTGTTTTTTTTTAAACCACAGATATGTCAGACATCACAGGAAGAGCCATGTCTGGATTTCTTCATTCTTGAGGATTCCAATATGATTATTCACCAGAAATTCAGCATCATTGATTAATATCTCAAATTTTATTTGGATGTAACATTTAATTCTGCAAAACAGTTTGACATGACCTATAGGAGTTTTCTCTCTGAGGAATAGTTTAGCATTTTTGGAGATGCACATTTGCTTTCTTGCCAAAAAAAATATTAAAAAGATTAATACTGCTCCAATATCTGTGCATTATGTCTGTGAAGCGACAGCCGGAAGCTGGCTATCTTAGCTTAGCCTGATAAAAAAAAAAAAACTAGGGACATAGCCAGCCTGGCTCTCTCCAGAGACACCTAAGTCTACCTGCCAACACCAGGTTTATTTCTTAGCATTGCCTTTCTGGAGACTCTGCTGCTCTACTCTCACAGTTGTTCCTTTTCCTGTTGGCATGGATTTAAAAAAAAAAAAAAAAGACAGGCAGATCTTAATTAGTAAGCACTAGAGATGCTGGGAGGCAGCTTAAATCATGATTGAACAGAGCCAAGCTAGCTGTGTCCCTTAGCTTCCAGTCACTAAGCTAACTAAGCTAGGCTAGCCAGCAGCTGGCTGGAGTTTAATTTTTCATGCACTTCAGGGAGAGTGATATCCGTAATTTTATCTACCACACTAATTTTCTGAACAATTAAACTGTTCCTTTAATGAAGCACCAGTGACAGGGTGCAGTTTGTGTATCTGTTTATATTCTGGCAGCTGTAACGTATCACAGGTGGAACTGCCTGGACTCCGGCCAGAAAACAGAAACACTAAAGGATCAGTGTGCTGCCTGTAGCTGTCTCACGCACTCTGAAAGAGGCAAAAGAGGAAAAATCTACAAATTTTATCTCTCTGCTAAGGGACCTCACTTATCTGTTTTTGCAGGTCAGCTCTGGTTGTAAAGTATCCAAGAAACTGCTTAGACACTTACACATCCAAAAAAACATGCATGTAGTGTTAACATACACGTGCAGACTTACATCCCTGGCCCTACCAAATTCATGCACAACAGCTGTGTCTATAAACAAGCCCTTCTCTGAAATCAGCTGTCCTGTGTGTGATACAAAGACTTTGATTCTTTGCCACCTTGTTATCCTTTATTCCCTACTACGCACCCTGACTAACACTCCTCTGACCTACCACCTTTAACCTCTTCCTGCCATTTTTCTTTCCATCCGGTAAGTTTACCTCCTTTCCTTCTCTCTTCGTATCTCTCCTGCAAAGGCAGATAACCAGCTCATACACATACACCATCTCCTCACACACACACAGACTACAAGCATCAAGAGACTGATCCAGCACACAGCAGCTCAATAGGGCCATCAATCTAGCACATCCACCACTGTGGGAGACAAAAAGGAGCAGACACTGGGGCAAAATTTGTTACAGCTCCCATGATGGAGAAAGAGATAAAATGATTGAGATTGAGGGACAGGAAGGAAGGGAGATGGCGAGGAAAAGATTCCTTCATTTCACTGCTGGTTTTCAGAGCAACTGAAGAAAATGACAGCTCACCCAGCCTCTTTTAATATCCAAATAATTTGCTCTGTAGACATACACAAGCAGGGAAAATCCAATGGATGTGGGGCATGTAGAGGCTCAACTCTGGATAATTTTTAAATTCTCAATGGAAATGGTAATCATGAGGGGGCAGTAGCATGTCAGGTAATAAAAAGAAAAAGTATCTGTCAGCTAAAATATCCATACATTGGTGGTTTCCCTTTACAACCATTTAAAAACTAATTAAATATACCCAGATTAGTTTTGACAAAAAACTGTGGCTCCAACTTCCTGCATCTGAATGAATGAGCGTAAACGTTTGAGTACAGCTCTCATAAACCACATGGATTCAGTTGAATCTGATACTTTATTGATCACTGTGGTGGAGAAATTGATGTATATTTACACCACCCTCCAAAGGAGAGGGCAGAGGTCAGCTGCACAGCAGCTGGTGGAGATTCAGTGATTTCATAACGCTCACAAAAGCCAGACGGAGAAGGAAATTAAAAACTCACCGACTCCTCTTCTTGAATCATATGGACGAGGCTGTCCAACACTGGAGCAAGGTTTCTAATTAAAAAAGATAAATGAAAGAAAACATACCTTAAGAATATATACTAAACATATATTTTATGACTCGTTATTACTTCATATTTTATATAGTTTCTGTTTTGTGAGCAGCATAAAAGACCCACGTTTTGCATTTTATTGTATAACTAAGTATTGTACAACGATAAATTAACGCATCTTGCATCTTAATTTGGGTTTAATCGATATATCAGTTTGCCAATATTCTCTGCCAATATTGGCCTATCACAGATTAATCGGTATCAGTGCATATGTTCCCTGACAAACTGATATTAAAACTGTTTTTAGGCCCAAAAAAATGCTTGGACTAGCGACATAAAATAGTGTAATAATGTATTTTTTTTCCAGTAGAGGAATAAAAAATATCCAAATTTTCTGGCTCCCTAGTATCAGTATTGCCATTAGCCCCCAAAATCCCATATCAGTCAATCCTTATCTTAATTATGAACATAATAATTACATTAAGAGAACAATCTTTGGAAAACTGACTGCAATAGACAGACTCACTCAAGTACTTGTAGAAAAAAATTTACACAATTATAGTATTTTAAGATCTTTCTGTGTGGTTCCATCTTCTAAACAGCACTTTCCTAGTAATCTTAACTCCCTCACTTTACTATTAGTGGATGACAGACAAACTTCAGTGCCTCGTGGAATTTGTAAGATCAAGCCCAATCAGCATCATCTTTAGTCATTCACAGACCAATCTAAGTCACACTAAGCCACAACAAACAAACCCGGCCCTAACCACCAAGGACCTACTCATACTGAACCCGTCAGCTGTGTAACATCTCTACTTCTGTTCTCTTACTTGGACTTGATGTTATTGAAGTTTTTGCCCAGAGAGAGGTGCCTGATGGAGCGGTTCTTGGCTAACCACACAAGAAGAGTGGACAGGTCTGAGTCCAGGCCTAGAGAGAAAGAAAATGTTCAGGAGTGATGATAAAGTTGACTGATGGTAACTGATTTTGGTAAGCTGAATTTTGAGGACTTATTTAGAATGGATTGGAGTTGAAAAGTTCAGTAAACATTGTTCAAAATGGAAAGAAGCTGCCATCTCACCATTATCAGAGATATCTAAACTGGAGATGTTTGGGATCTCGGCAATGCAGCCTTCAAGGATCTGAGAACCTCCTGATCGCAACTGAAAAAGCCAGAGGGGCAAATTTCAAACAAACAGCTCCAAACACTGGCATGCAGTGCACATGATACAATGCAGAGTACAGTCTGTTCATCTAATGAGAGTGCAGGTACAAAAAGCTTTTGACTGTTTCATTGTCTGCAACACTGCTAATGGAATCTGACTGCTACAGAAAAATCCTGCACTCTAACTGAAAACCAATTAACAATTGCAATAGTACAAGCACCACGGCTTGCAAATGTTAAAAAAAGAGAGATTCAACCACTTTGTACCATAACTACATACATGTGTGGAAAGCAAGTGGTTAAATATAAAAATATTTGCATAAGAATCTTAGGTGAAACATAATTTTGTGTCCATGCTCAGATAACTAACAATAGGAATGTGCAGGCCAGACTCATCAAGGGGAACTCGCTTCATGACTAACATGGTGACAAAAAGACAAATTAATGACACTTAGAATAGACAAATAACTTAAAACGACAACACAGATCATCCAGAACAATTGCAGCAGGATGTTGCTTCTAATTGAATCTTTTCATCCTGTGTGAAATGTTGACAGAAAAATGGACACTGAGAAGAACAGATTCAGCAGAAACTTATTATCTACCAAAACAGATGTGCAAATAAAAATGAAAAGGAATAAGGTGGTATTCATTAAGACTGAGCACACTGGTACTTACACAATGGCCAAGCTTACAGAGGCATTAGAGGGAGAGAACAGCATGTCAGAGCCAGGACAACAATTAGCAGCAACAAAACACACACATGCTTAATGAAACATACTTCTATGCGAAACACACACGCATACACTTGCCTGGGAAGGACACATTTGCACAAACACTTTCAACAGGAGTCACAGACACAGTTTTTATTTTGCATGCCGTCAGCCCACTCAAGAGTCTTGGGCTGCCTCCACCAAACGGTTCATTAAGACTTCAAAAGGGAAGGAACGCATCATTTCCCCCTGCAGCTTCAGTTTGGGAAGATTTCTATGGGAATCTGGAATTGGATTTCCTGTGTAATTTGTATGCATGTGTTATCTTTAGCG
The DNA here is from genome assembly GCA_029823135.1 of Acanthurus reversus. Lineage (NCBI taxonomy): Eukaryota > Metazoa > Chordata > Actinopteri > Acanthuriformes > Acanthuridae > Acanthurus > Acanthurus reversus. The sequence continues at coordinate 32,736,602 of JAPXVT010000028.1, forward strand.
ATCCCATTGAATTTGCAGCGAGCTATCTATTTCTGTTCGAGCAGGGGAGGCGAAGGGGAGGGAGGAGGGGAAGAAGACGC
>JAPXVT010000028.1:32826863-32837172 GCA_029823135.1 Acanthurus reversus
TAGTTTTACAAGAGCTGACAGCTTTGTACACTGGCACCAGTAATGCTGACAGACTGGAATAAAATGACTTTTATGTCTTTATGAGAAGAAAAATGCTCACTCTGGCACGTGAACAATGATTGTTTCTAAAAACAACAAATCAGCTTCTACTACCAAGCAATTAGTCTCAACCTCAGACTGTATAGACACTAAAATTACAATGTCTTTTTTTTGTTTTTTTTTATGATTCATGTTGAGGAGCTAGCAGGGAAAAAGAGAGAGCATAACGTCGAAACCATGTAAAATGAAAAACAAAGTTCTGGGATTGTGTCCAGACCTCATGAAACTGAACTCACAACAGCTGCAGTCTGTCTGCAGCTCCAAAGAGAAGGCTCTTAGGATCTCACAGTTGTTGTGAAATGAGACACTAGTTGCTGCAAAGTCTTCTTCCTTTGCCAATCGGAGCCAGAAGATGATTCACATATTTATGAAATATCGTAAGGTTTACCATCGCGTTTTCTTATATTTAACAATTTCTGTGTCCTGTAATTCACAACCTGTAAGAGCACAACATTATTCACCTTTGGGTGCTTTTTTATGTGCAGTATATTTTGCAGCATTTGGGCTTTTCTCTTGGCATTTTCACTAAAATTAATTGATATTTCAGTCTCGAAAAAACACCATTGAGGCACTAGAAGTCTACTCTAGTCCACACCAAAACACAATTGTTATGATCCTTCCCTCTGCTTTTTTTTATCTTCACTCATATCTTTTTATAAAACATACAGTGATAAATAATTCAGAAAGTCCCCAAATCAAATCAAAGTTCCACAAGCAGACTTCAAACTAAGGTTTTAACTTCCTACTTGATCTTTGAAACAGCATGTTAATCAATCTAACACGTGGTTTGCTAAGTGAAGTTCTGGAGCTTTCATCCATTTTATATGTTTTTTTATCATCAGATAGAACTGTAACGAAAAACAGTAAGCAAGTAAATAAGAATTTAAACATAGCTCAGCAGTTAGTCTGACTGGTTTGGGGTATGGATGGCTATCAAGTACTTAAAATGCAAAATGGATCTTGTAATATGGTCAAAAACTCCAAAGCAGCTACTAAATGGACATTGTGGTGAGATATTTTCCTCAGCAGTATTCAAACTGCTCCTAATCTGGCTTGGCAGCTGCAAATGATGGTTTGGTGTGATGAAATCTAGGAAAAGCTGCAGTAGTTTCACTGATGTCAGGCCCCTGTGGTCTCCACCACTGTGTCCTCAAACACAGGAAGCGGGAAGGTTGGAGGAGAACCCCCAGCCAGGAAGTTGGAGGGCTGGGATTGGGACTGTGTGTAGAGAAGCTGACTCTACAGACCCACACTTCCTGTTTTTGACATGTGGAACTTCCCCCGTTTTTTAGTATTTTAAAACAGGACCCAGCCGGGCCTGGGCCATTCCCCTGGAGGTTATTTATTCCAGGGCTGGTATTGTCCTCAGCTCTCTGCTGTTTAGATCTCCTGCTGCGGAGCTGGTATAAATACCACACATTTTCCTGGACTGGATACAGCTGAAACACAGAACAGCGGAGAGCGAGCTGACCCAGAATGAGAAAGTTGAAAACAGAAATAAAAAGAGGTGGAGCACTTTCTGAATATCAAGGCATGACTGAGTGGAAAAGGGTCTCATTTCATGCTCTGATGACAATTTGGCTTCTCTACACATGCTCCAATGTTTCTGAACGATATCTGTGACATTAGAGCACTGCACAGATACAGAGACTGTCAATGCAGTCTATAGAAGACACTGCATCCATACAGCAGCTCTGGACATTTGAAAGCTATGAGAAGAATTTCATCCGTGGTTTGAAAACAGATTTCACAAGAGACTGCAACCAGAGCCTCAGTCTCACTTTCCCCTCGCTGTCTGGGGCCCGTGGTTAAAGCCTGGTATATCCAATCTAAGGGGCGGAAAGCGGTTTACGACAGTTTCCTTTTCAGATTATCTGTCTGAAACTTTTGTGGCCTGGAGGTTAGCAAAAAGCTTTGTGGCTGGCTACAATGTCTGGGATCTGCTATCTTGAAAGAAAACAGTTCTATGTTTGGTGTAAGAAACCTTAGTCTCTCAACAGGCTCATAACATGAGACTGATCCCACAACGACAAGTAAAAACTAAACCATAAGAAGCAGAAATTAACCTGCATAAACTCTGTTGAACCGCACCCTCTCGTGAAAGCAAAAATCTTCTCTCCATCCGAACGCACCATCCACCCACCTCCAAAGAAAGTTGTGGGCTGAATTGCTGCAGCAGGTTTTTGGCTTGCAGAGTGCTGAGAAAGTTCAAGGTGTTTTGACGGAGCTTTGAGAGGCTGCAGTGAGAGGAGGGGAACGCCTTTGCTGCAAGTCTCATTCCATCCATGCCTCGGCCTGAAAAACGTCTCAGGGCTTTTGATTGAAACAACAGTGATGACTCCACCTCTTTTCTTTTACGCATCAATGTGTATGACAACCTGTCAGTTTTAATGAGTATTATCTGCATGCTTGTTTTATCTGTTCTTATTTGGATGTTTTCATTATTTTATTTTATCACTAATAAGTTATGGGATTTTTTATTCTTTAACTGCTTACAGTATCTTTGTAACATGTTTGCATTGTATCTATTACTCAAATAGCAGATTCTCTCCCAGACATAGTGCCATGCTTTTTAGATCTGGCTGGGATTTTCTCTTGTTTTTTTCCTCTTATTCTTCCCTCTCCCTGTGTGTGTGTGTGTGTGTGTGTGTGTGCTGGTGACCTGATTACCTGAATTGAGACAGGTGTACTGGAGCAGAGTGGATTGACTTCTACATTTCATTTAACAACCAAGTCTTCCTTAAATACTCAGCTCACCCACATCCACCTCACTAGATTCTAGTTCTTGGTCAGCCAGTCTGTGTCTCTCACCTCTGGACTTGCTTATATTAGCTGTTACCTGTTAGCTAGTCCCTGTCTTGAGTTTCTATTCCCGCCTCTCCTGCCTGGAATCTCCACAACACTCAGCTCAGTCCTTGGAAGCTGATCATAGCAGCTCCACTTTGCTCGGATTCCCAGTTTTAGCTCTACCTCTATTTCCCTTTGCTTATTCCAGCCCCAACACACACCCCTCCAACCTTTACAATAACTTATTTACTGGTTCAGTTTATCAGTCACCTTGCCTCTATGTGTCCGACACTTGGGTTTGCTGGCCTAGCCTTAGCTGTTTTTGGTTTTCTATTGATGACAGATTAGCAACTTAGCCAACACTGACACATGTAGAGAGATGGTGATTATTTTAAGAATAAAATAAAACAAAAAAGATCAAGTATATTAACTTAAGATTTTGTACAAAATTTTAAAGCTGGGTAGGCAATTTATTTTTAGTGTCACTGAGTGAGGTTAGCATCCATCTCTGATTCTAAGAATCTTCCAGCATATTATAAAATACTGTAGGAGAAAAGCTTGACTGCTGCATCTCGTCTTGACTCTATTTTCAAGTTTGGAAAAAATCTGGCCTGATGGGAGACTTTAGCTAATTACAGGTCATTTCAGAGAACCAGCATTTGTACTGGTTTTTCTACAAATGCAGATAGGCGTGCACTTTCCTTTAGATGGTTAAAAGCCTGAGTCAATAGTGGAAAGTCTGCAACTTGTGGTATATTCACAATACCTACTTATAATGGCTTATAGCACAAAAAGATGTGTGAATACATCTCGGCTAAACACAGAGCTTTGAGCTTATTTGTACATTTGATGCAGGAAGAATAAGAATAGCATCAGGCAGCATGTGTATGATGTAGTAGATGTCCAGATCTTATTGGCACAAAGCTAAGCAAGTCCAATTTCCCTTGAAAACATAAAACGGTGTTGCAGCTGAATCTGAAGCATGTGGCCGTCTGCCCTGGGGCTGTGAAGTCGTGGAGAGGCATCTTTGAGAAGATGCGTCCAGATACAGGGGACCAGTGTGAGGCTGATGCCATGAAGAGTGAACCTTAAGTGGTCTGGTTGTTGCAGTAACCACCTGATTCCTTCTGCTGCTGCTATCAGGCTTAGCAGAACGATATGAGGCAGCAGAGTAAGAGAAGGAAGGTTTTCCTCTGTGTGCTGCTTCTGCAGCTTTAAGGAGTATTTTGGAAATCTTAAACTGTAATTGGGTGAATGAGCGTATGACTCAAAACATCAAACTTTTCTTTTTCCTCCAAAATATCCTCTGCCCCTCAGTATTTGCCCCAGCAGGGTATAACCATCGTCCCGTCACAGCCAAAGGCTGTCTTCCTTTACAGACCACAAGCCTTTTGCTTGGCACGGTGCAAACTCTTCGCCTCGCTCCATTACCCTGCATAACCCTCAGCTCAGACAGGACATGCAGGCCCTGCCGCGCCCTGCAGGCTAATTCAGGATATGTAAATAAAACGCTCAGCGACACACAGAGAATGTACTATAAGTGACCACAACAACAATACCAGCACAGGGTAGTATTTCTATCTGCTATTCTGTCCTCTGTTGTTGGGGTGGAGACACAGAACACACAAACACACACACACAATCCCAGATTGAGACACAGACACAGGGCTAGATAATGGCATCTGTCGAGCAACTCTGTCTCTCTTCCTCTGTTTCTATGTACCTCAGTCTGAAATAAACACATGCTGGAATGTGACTGTCTAATTCTAAATGTCTCAGACTGTCTAGAAAAACCCACTAGGCCGAGGGAAGGAGGAGGACCAGAGAGACTCCCTCTCCACTCCCAGGAGACTGGCTCTGAGGAAACAGTAAAGAGAGTGCGTGTGTGTGTGTGTACTTCTATGTTAGATAATCCCACTTGAATTTTTAACTGCCAAGACTGAGGACATTTTTTGGAATGTGAGGACATTTTGTCCTGTCAAATGGATCATTTGATGGTTGAAACTTGGTTTTAGAATTAAAATATTTGTATTTTACAAGGTAAAATAAATTAAATTAATTAGATTAAATAAATACTCATACACACCACACTGTAAAAAAATGTTACTGGTTGCTACAATTATTCCTCCTCTCCTTACTGACAGAGGAACATTGCCTTTGGGAACCCTAACCCTATATATAATAGGGGACAAAATGCACAGTCCTCTGTCTGTTTAAAAATTCATTCTACTGCTCAATTTATGAGACTGCCCAAAGACAAATGTGTATCTTTCTTCTGGCAGTCATGTATAAGTTATTTGTAAGTGTTTTTTCCACACAACAAACTTATACTCCACTATGAGGACGTACGCTCCTGCTGAGACACTGTGAGAACATTATCCACTCAGTGTGGCAAACTGATACCGCTGAAACCTCACATTAGTTTTGGCTGAATGTGAAATCGCATTAGAACGGAATCTCTTCAGGGCTAATAATGTAAGAGAGATTTGTGATGTGACAGAATAATAATCTGAGATTATTATGTATTAGTATCGCTAATTTGTGTTTTCATGTAATGTGTTTTATTCTCTATTCTTCTGTTCAAATTCAGTATTCTGCGTGTATGAGTGCGACAGACTGTGCCTTGTAGTGCAGTGTGTGATAAAATGCACTGTCCATGGGTTTGCTGATTTTATAAAACACACCCACTTTGTAAGCAGTGCCCTGAGTGGTGAAAGTATAAACCAGAATGTCACTGTTTATCCACACATTAGTGTGTGTATCTGCTGGCATCAGCAAATCATTAAGTAAACAATTCTGAACTACGCAATGAATAAAAGATCTGGCAGATATGCTAATATTCACCAAGGGTATAACTTTTCAGCTATCAGATGTAAAAAAAACTGACTACGTAAACCAGCCTTAGTGTGCAGTGCAGTCATCAGGCTGGGTTGCCCTTTTCTGGGGAAATCCCTAAATACTTTCTTCTCTCTGTCACCCAAAACCAACAACCTCTGCATCACAATGCAGTTTATCAAGGGTTATAATGACTTGCCCACAGAAACTGAAGTGGAGAGGACAGAAGAGAGCAGTGGCAGCTTGTAAAAAAGGCTGAGAAAGTACCACAGAATAAAATATAAGAGTGTTAGCACTGTGAACTGAGACACTGTGAGTGCCAACCCAACTAAACTACTGCTTGTAACAATATTAGCTGGTCACTCGGCTCTGAAACCACAAATGAAAGGAACATAAAATTACTGTGTGTGCAGAGGTTGATAATTATACTATTATACTAATATTCAGTCTAATTATTGTTATTTCCCCTGGAGTTCAATCAAACATAACTTATGGGAGATGGCAAAGGCGGGGTGAGGCTGGGAATATGGCTTGCCCGGTTTCTTCTTGGATATTGTACAAAATATGGAAATCCAGTGGGGCTCAAGATAAAAACAAAAAACACAAATATGTGTTTGAGGGCAATTTAAATGACAGGGGTTTTTGCCTTTTTATATGTTTGTGGATGTCCAACCTAGTTAATTCATGTGGTGATAACAGATACAGTACAACATGGCTAGCTGAACCCTTGTTTAGTGAATACTGTTATTGGAAAGAATTGGAAAGCCCCATCAAGCCATTTTACTACATGTATTGTGTAATCCTGCTTTTGTTCATGGATATTGTATTGTTCAGGCTACTTAGTATTTTCAGTAACTTTTCCTTACAGAAGCTCATTGCTTATTGTCCTATTAAAACATGACACGGTCACCGGGTCTTTGATGATGGTAGTACAGATATGAGTTTCAGTACACTTATTGATCAAAACATTTGTATTAATAGGGCTGGATTTGATAATTAGTCTTGACATTTTTAGGAACTTCATCTGTGTCAGACTTGAGGTTACTCTGTATGCAAAACTAAACTGAAGGAAGATATTACTAACCTCATGTATGTATATTATAAGGTATGTTTTACACCACACACCTAAATTTGAGCCTGTAACTGAGCCTGCAGTACTGTTGTGTTCTATTAACGACAAGTCAGTTGCTCAATGCTAAAAGCTCTTTACTGTTTCCTGTTCTGTGAGACACCCCAGGGTGGGTGCTATTCGATTTTTTTTTTCTTTTAATTATTTTTAAACAGCTTCTCAATCTTTTGCAGTGTTTTGCTGGTCTTGCAGGGCTATGAGGAAACAATTTCATTGAACAAGTTGCAAAATACTGATGCTGAACATAGGTGCTAAATTTTCACTGACATTTGATTCGATTTTGGTGAAATATCCACTCTTGCAATAGATAACCTGTTGGAAATCACTGCAGCATGATAGATTAACACAAAGACAACAATAAAGTTTGCCTCACATCTTGATTTACAAAGACAAAAGTCTCATTTCCGGAAGACAGGATTGTTTGTGACTGCTGCAGGGGAACCAGTGATCTAAGGGAGCAACAAAAAGGAATTTAAGTAAATTATAGCATCACTGCAATAGGAAATATCAGATTATAACAATTTATTTTCACATTTTACTATTAAAGGGATATTTTGCCATATCATATCAAATCAAATACCATATATCTTTATGCTCATAGCTGCCACTTTATAGCCACACAACACTGTGTGTTAAGTCTCTCCTGTCTCCTCCTTGCCTCCAGTGTCAGTGGCTCTTAATCCTGTGCACTGTTTCATTAATCATCTAAATATACTCTCCATCACTTTCCCTTGACAGTTCTTATCACATACACAGGCACCATACATCACAACCAGATGCAAGCCAGAGAGGTGCGGCCCAAAGGCGGAAGAGAAAGCTTGAAACAGATGCAATGACCCTTAAGCATGCCTAATGATCAGTGATAATACATTTTAAATATGTAACGCTCAGTTATAGAAGAGATTCAATCGAAAACTAAATTATTTTTTATGTCATGGGCAACAGACAGTAAATAACAACACAGCATTGTGATCTATGGACTGGTGACAAATCAAAGAAAACCCTATACAAGGTTATTTTGAGCTATCATTTTTATCCTGTGATGAAGCCCTTCAATCCTTCGACAGGATGACAAATCCCCCATCAACAGGACACAAGGGGACACTTCATTTACTGAGTATGACACTGTATAACTATATTCTTGGGTTTCCACAGACACCAGATCTCAACCAGACTAAACAGAAGATGGTGGAGCATCATGTTAGATGGAGCTCTCAGTCTCCAACATCCAGGTGCTCAGTGAGGGATTGCCTCTCAGAAAGCTGGTTTTTCTAAGGCAAACTGATTTGTCTTCATCTTACCAGGACACATCATGTAGGTTTTCCCTTTGATGCTACATTGTTTTCACTCCTTCCCTTTTTCAGTTCTGGGATACAATAAACAAACTATTTCTTTCCTAAAAAGGATTGTGATCCACTGCTTTCTTTTTAAAAGAAATTCTAAATATGCGAGCATTACTGTGCACAGCTCATAGGAATTGCTTTCATTCAAGGAAACATGAGCACTGGGACTGCTGTGGCATCAAACTGAGTCGGTGGCCCATGGTGACTGACTGAAATCGAATTTTATAATGACATCAACAGGGCAGCTGTGTTTGATGTGGATTATTCACTTCACAGACGACACGTTTGCGTAATAAGGTCAGTATTTGTGCCAATTTCTTCTTCAGTTTTACTTGGGGGAAAAAAATGTAAAGGCAATTCTCTTGACCTGACTGTGTGTATAAAGTTATGTTCGCAGCGATCTGGACTGGCAGTGCTGCCCGTATTTTTTGGATGTCATATAGGTGCAATTGGTAAAAAAAAAAAAGGCAGGTGTGAATTTTCTGCAGAGCAAGTCAGTTCGTATGTCCGAACTTCTGGGATCTTCACCTCGTCCGGTTTGTATATTTTCATGCGTATTTTTGTTTTGTGACGTTGGCTGAATATCACAGAGGACATGGATGCATACAACAGACATGCTGAGAAAGATTTTTTTTTTTCTTTAGTGCACAAACATTAGTGTATATACAAAGTGTGAACAAAATTTGTGACTGTGCGTGTGTGTGTGTGTGTGTGTGTGTGTGTGTGTGTGTGTGTTTTTTAAGAGTGTTATTACAATAATAATGGAGATAATAATAATGAGTGATAGTAATGAGAATAATGCAAATGATAGTGATGGTAATAAAAAATAAATAAAATAATAATAATAATAATAATAGTAATAATAGTAATGGTGACCACAACAGCAACAACAATAATAATAATAATAATAATGACAATATTAAGGAAGAAGGATGAAGGAGGAGAGGATGGGGGAAAGTTTGTAAGATGTCAAAAATCGACAAGATGCCTCGGATCCCCATGGACCAGCAGAGCATCGGCCTGCGGTTGCCCACCCCCTACTCCCCCCCGGTCTATCAACCTGCCCAGTCCACCAGGGGTCCGAGGCAGAGCTTCTTAATGATAATAAAAATAAAAAAAGAGAAAGATAAGAGAAAGATATTTTGACGTTACATGTTTTTCCTAGTGGGACATGAAACTGAAGCAGTACAACAGACCTGAGCCATTATTGGCATCATTTATACCTGTGGCTTTCCTCCCTTGACATGTCCAAATGTCTGCTGTGAAAAAGTGGAATACATCAGCCTGTGACTGCATAAATTCAGCTGAAAGAACTTAAACACATACAGGTTCAAGCAACCACTAACGGGATTCACTGGTCCTCTCATTCCAGATCTCTGTTTCCTCTGATGACAACTTAAGTACGTATAAGATATAAATGAGCCCCTCATTGTTTGGATCGAGACAGAAACCAGCTGGGTCTTTGTTCCTTAACTTTAGAAGATTAGCCTATGACCTGAGAGAGATGTTGAATGGAGAAGCGAGTATAAGAAGGGTAAAATAGGGAGAATGATGTATAGTGAAATAAAGTGTTTTCAATTGAATTGATTCTCCACCAGTGCAGCTGAGACCACTCATGCACACACATGCACTGACACACGCACACACACAGATACGCTCACACGGCAGCTGCATGTTAAACCTGAATGCTTGTGAAAACCAAAACCAATCAAATCTCCTCCAGGGTTAGAGGACAGGCATTCAGCTGCGGCTGGCAGCTAATTTGGGTGTGTGTATTTCTGTATTGGTGTGAGCACAAATGCATGTGGGTCTGTCTCATGGAAGTTCCACTTTAGCAGTCAGCCAGCTATTCCACACCACAAATGGTGATCTTTTAAGGTCAGGTCATCCACAGAGTAAGAGGCTCTGATTGGTATATGTGACCAGGCAGTGTGGTGGTAACCCAACACACATGTGCACGCACACACACACACACACCGATTTTTTCTCAGACTTATGATAAATATAAGTGCATAGACACACATTTCTCTCGGTGATGCACCGAGAATTTTGAAACTCTACATTTTCTCTTTTTTCCCCTTTTTTCTTTCTTTCTTTTTTCTTTTTTTTTTTTTTT
>JAPXVT010000028.1:32984907-32996622 GCA_029823135.1 Acanthurus reversus
TGTCCAAGCTAGAGTGAGTCACATGACCTCTAGAGTGGAGCTCGGCCGAGACAAAAACTGAAAAACTGGAATTTTGTCTCTCACTGTGGCGGCCATGTTTAAGAAATTATCCCCACAAAACTTAGATCGCCTTGTTCGGCAAGTCTTTGTGGAGCTGTCCGTCCGGTCGCTTTGTCGATGCAACTCACAGTTTAGCCACAATCGCCAGTTGTTCGAGGTGTGCGATCAGGGAGTTTTCTGTGCCTCTGAGAATTTTTCCCCATTCATTTAGATTAGAAGAGGCAGACGACGGGATTTGGGACTCGAATTTTGACGGCTTATAAAATCCAAACCGTTTGAGTTATTGCAAAGTTGTTCAGAACTTTTCATCAGCACTGTCTCCTTAGTCATCTATTAGCGTTTGAAGCCAATATGATAAACGCCCTCAAAGGAGATAGCTTTTGTTTGAGGCCAAAATTACGGCTGAAATTTTACTTTGAAATGCAAATTGTGGACTTCCTGTTGGATTAGAAACGAAGCAATTACAATAGGGTCCTTGCCCTCCAGGCCTTGCTAGAGGAGTCCTTGACTTATGGGCTATGTCCCTAATTAAAGCTGCAAGCAGCGTTGGTCGGGACCTCGCACTGTAAAGTTTGGCTTTGACAAAATTGAAGGCTGCGTGTCTTCAGGCCAGGGATGTGCTGAAAGTATGGGTAGAGAAAGATCTTGCACCCATGAAAATATAAGTCATCCCTTCTCTTCCCAAAGACATGCCCTATACTTTGATAGTTGTGGAAAAGCACAATAAAATGGTAAATGGACTGCATTTATATAGTTCTTTTCTAGTCTTTCAACTGCTCAAAGCGCTTTTGCAACACAAGTCAGCATTCACTCATTGACAGCAAGGTGGCTTCTCAACAAAGCGCCAACCTGCTCATCAAGAACTCATATGAACACATTCACACACTAAGGGCACAGCCATCAGGGGTTCACTTTCTTGCACTTCAACACGTAAACCTGATGAGCCAGGGATTGAACCACTGACCCTCTTATTGGTAGACAACCCACTTTACCTATTGAGCTACAGCTGCCCAAAGGCGAGCCAAGGTCTGGTATTATCACCTCCCACAGTATTTGCTCTCTCAAATGCTTTGTTGCTAGTTTATTTTTAATATCATAAAATGCAAATTCCTAGGCTACATGTGCACTACACTACACTGTGCACTAGGGATGAAGCTGGTGACTAATATCCCTGACGGTTAAACGGAAATTGTAATTGCGACAACTCGACTGGACTATAAGCAGCAAGACACTTAGAAAACCATCTAAATTGAGTACAATTTAATGTACAAGGTTAAAACTTTTAAAATAAAAGTTTTGCGTGTATTTAGGAGCCATTTAACCTGAACATTATTCAAGATGATTAACATTACCAATGACCAGCAGAGAGATTCAGAATTCTCATAATTAAAAGCAGTCAATTACACAGAGTTAATACACAAGTCACCAGACAACATATTAAATATAACACCTGACACCAAGTGCAAAGCAGCCCACATCTATGCAAAGTCACACTACTGCGATGCTGACATGGTATATCTAGTTGTCATAATATAAAGCAGAGTTAACATGGGACCGCCTATGCAAAGCACAAAACCAAGCTCAGAGGTAGGTTACATAGCAACAGCAGACCACTCTTTTAAATAAGCACCATGGTGGGTGCTTCTGACACCCACACACACACACAATCTGAACGTACTTTAAATATTGTTCTCCCTCTGTCTCAGTATAGTTGAAGTCAGTGTTATAGGGTGTTACATCCTTTCCCTTAGGTGTCTTTCCATTCATTCTTTGAACTTGTAAGATCCTTTTCAAAGGCGAAATGCTATGAGAGATAGGCTTGATACAAGCAGGTAATCGTGCATTACTCTCCGTTTTTGGTAAGGTCACTCACTAAGACACTAAGAAGTGTGTTTGTTGGTTCATGGTGAGTGTCAGCGTCATTTCTGCACAAAGGGGCGCTTAACCCAGTGTGACATCACAGCATGTGGTGTTTAACATCATCTTATGCTATATTTAATATACTCAAAATACTCATATCATATTCATAACATAATAGACCTCTTCATATTGAGCGAAGAGCAAAGTTTTGGTGAGTATATGAAAAATGGAGATGCGAGGTGTCAGCCATGAAAAAGTGACATGGTAGGCAAAATCAGTCAGTTGAAATTAAGGATTTAATTCACTTTAAACTACTTGTTAGCTGCTCTGCCTGGCAGACATGTCACTCCACTAGAAATAACATCTCTAAATGCATGGGATAGGGTGCAAATTATAAAGATTATTTTTCATTACGTCTTAAAATAGTGAGTTAGTTGAAGGTGAGTGATCATATTGTCTTTGGAAAAAACAACCATTATCTGTCCCTTCAATCGCCAATTACGGATCCGATTCCCAATCAGCACATGCCTACTCTCTGCTACATAAGTTTTGTGATAATTACAGATTATTGTTTTACCGTGAGTTTTCCTCATCCTTCAATGTGTGCACAGTAGAAATCTTCTGTTTATATAGGCTTTCTACATTTGTTCTAGAACAAGGTTTATTACAATAGCAGCTTGGTGCAGATGTAGAAACAAAACACTTGCGCTGTACCAAATTATCGATACTCCTGGACCTGCACTTAGAGCAGCTTTGCACTGGTTTGAAAATAGAGCCTTTTATGTTAAGACTGGGTGTTAATAGTATTTTTTTCTTAATTTTGTCATAAAAAAGCTTGATATCACATCATGGAAAACACTGGCCTTGGTCTCACAAGTTATCATCACCAAATTAGACTGCATTCTTCCATACTGAATGGTAGTTAACGCTACTGAGTCTGTTTCAAGGAGCTGTAAGTCAGTCAAACACACGATTCTTAGAAATGTTTCAAATCCTGCCAAAATAATTGTATGACTTTCAGTCGGTATGTAATGGTTTATCTGGAAATAGATTTCCAGATAAGCAGCATTTATTTTAAGCACCACACCACCCAGCTATACTAATGTAGGTAAAGAAGTGATTTGTAAGAACAAAAATTCCCTCATGAGCTTTCTTCACCTGTGTGGCAAATGAATTACAAAATGACTGGATGAAACTGCTGGACTGGCCCCGGACAAAATGAGTTGCTGGGTCCCTGTTTTTGCCAATGTGCAGTTTTTTCTTTGCTGCATTGGATTTTGACTCATCGGGAGAGATTAGGCCATAAAGCACAACCCAACTTAATGCCCTTTTCAAGTCAGTGATATTGTAAAGTTCTCAATAAACTCTTGGACCAAAAGGACCCCAAGAGTTTCACATTTTTAACTTTTTATTTATAAACTGACCATTGTAACATGCATTGAGTTTGGGGGTTAAGAAATTTCATAGTATTTCAGCATGTTGGGAAAAACACCTACAAGAAGGATTATATGGGAAATTTGTGCCACTTCTCACATTGTGATTGCCCAGGCATGTGTAAATGAGCTGTTTTTCCCCTTTTAATTTGTTACACTACTTTGGTCACTTTTCATGTGAACAACCAAGGGCAAGAATATGAAGGAGACTGCATGAACATGTACAATGCTGTTTGTCTGTAATATTATATTTACTGGACAGATGAGTGGATATGAGTCATATCAGCCTTTGTCAAATGTGAGCAAGAAAGTGACTAAGTGTATTTGACAATGTTAACACCATTGACAATTGTCAGAAACTATGTTCTAGATCTTGATGGAAAACTACACACTCACTTTGAGGCAACCTTTCTTTAACATGAAAATGCAGATAACACTATTTAATCAGAGTAGAAAATCATAAATATAATAGTTGTTAGAGAATAGTATTTAATAATAATTCTTATTTAGCTCTTTTTTTTGCTTAGCCCCTAATATATGATTTGGGGTTAAGCACCATTATTTTATTACTGATAAAAACCAAAATAGATACTGTAAGAAATAAGCATCTTTATTCAGTGACAGTTCTGAAAAAGAAACTTCAACTGTTTGCAAATGTAGAAAAGACACGTATATTCTCATTTCATTCAGCACATACAGTATGATGTCTCCACTGAGATGGGGGCAGGGGCACACAGATTACAAACATACACATACCTAAACCATCACATCCTGCACACACAACAATCAATCTTCAAATAATCTCAAAGACATGCATCAACAAACAACTGCATTTGAGAACCTGGGGGAAAAGTGAATTGACAAGCTGGAAAAAAAGAAGGGATTCATGGTAAGTTTAACATCTCAAGAAGCTTCATTGCAAATAGAAGTCCAAATATTACAAAGAGCATATAATGTTAAGAAGACTGGTCACTGTAGTTATATATGATCAAGTCTATTATTTTCTCATGCTACATGTCTAATACCACATACTAACACTTTCAAATGTCTAAAAAATAATCACATTTTTGCAGTCTGGCTACAAACAAGCAGCATTTTATTAGCAAAAGACAAAATCCAACATTAGACTCCTCCTGAGGACACATGGCTGGAAATTTTTATTTTAATTAAGAGTTTTACACAAGGCAGTGGAATCTTACACTGCAACATTATCTTAATGAAAATGCTTCTACAGAAGGCATTAAAATCAAACTGTCCAGTAGCATTCTGCTGCTCTACTCTAATTATAGCCTGGTGTAATAGATTTACTCTCTACAAAAAAACAAACAAACAAAAAAAACCCTTATGGTTATAACTAGTGCCAATTACAGAAATATCATTCATTTATGTAGTAAAATGGATGTAAATCATTTGTTTGCTGGGCACTGTGGAAACAACACTAGTGTTCTTCTATTTTTAACATCTAGAGAAACATTTTATAGAGATGCCTAAAGAACAATGTTCTTCATGACAAAATGCTCCACTACAAATCTTTGCTTTGGGCATCAAAACATTGTTTATGTAACATTCACGAGGGCTCTTGCTTGACACTTGTTTCACAAAAATCCATCACAATGTCCTTAAAGACAGGATTTAAAAATGCAGCTCTTAGCAAACAGAAATATAAGAAATTATTAACATGCGAACATAATATGGCAATGTTGCTTTGGTTTTGGCTAGGATCTGCAATTAACAGGGGTGTAGCAGTCCATGTATTCGTTCCGAACAATCATGGTACGGATGTCATGATTTGGTGCATGTAGTCAAATGAAGAATATGGCCAATCCAAACTGCAACAGTAGAAACACACACACACGCTCTTTCATTGGTCATGGCTTGTCCCACCCCTACACTTTAACCCTGCCCCCTTCCATAACTCCTCAACTATTTGTCCAAGACTGTAGACTCTTGTGGGAGGCATCATTGCAGACAGTAATATTTATTTCTTCACTTTCTTTCTTTCCAAATATAAAGTAAAGAAAGGATTTAACTTTCCAACAAGTACACAGTATTTTGCATCCCAACAATACACTTTAATATACTCAACACAAACTGCTTTTTACATTTGTGCAAAAGGAACAGTCCAACACAATATAACACAATAAAAACACACTTTTAAAGGTTATGCATTTGTTGCACAACACAACAACTTCACACAGAAATGTTTGTTAAAATTCTGTCTTTTGTTTTATACTTTTTAAGAACATTTAGTCCTCAAGGGCTCCTGCCACAGATTTCTGCACAGCATCAGCCACCTCACTATGAGCCATCTCATCAGCATCAGCAAACTCGGCATCTGGAATAATATATATATTATTGTTGTAGTTGTTTATGAGTCCTACATAAAAATTTGATGTGGAAGAGTGCATGCTGGTTCCTGCTTCTTACTACATAGTTGGCTGTACTGTACTGTACCAGCTTCAGGAAGGACTAAATGGTACTAGGCTGTAATTTGCTCTACTGTCTGTTGAAAATAAATAAGAAGAAACCAAACATTTGGGATTTTTTTTTTGAATTTATTTTTTTTAATTTTTTTGCACTGACCCGAGCTTGTATAGAACCACACCACAAAATCCAAGGTAGTATGTACTGAACCATGACTTCTGTGTACTGTTACACCCCTAGCAAATAACAGTGTATGTAATTCAACAATAGGTATGTAAACTAAGCCACTCACTTGTCATACACACTGTACACATTGGACAAGACAAAAACATAAAAAATCTTGCTATTCTAAAATCTCTCTTGCTCTCCACAGAAAAGCTATATTGCATACCGTAAAAGGTGAAGAACCAGTGTTTTGACTAATACTAAAAACATGTTATATTATTTTCCACATAAATATATCTGCTGATTTGAATTATGGTATTCCCATTAGAGTCACTGTCTAGCACAGGAATTCAATTTATCCTTCATTTATGTAAATCTGTTTTGTTTGAGTTCCAACCCTGTATTTAAGGTCCTTTATCCAAAGGTTTGTTCCATATCCTCTGTGCTGGCAAAGAAAACAACAGTGCAAGAGCTGTGCTCGCTGTGCTAGGATTGTAGAGATATGCCATATCACATTATCAAACCGTCGACTTTTCTCAAACCCATTGTCTGGAACAAGCACGACTCAGCCTTTGTCGAAAACTGCACAGTAACAAACATTGAGGTGCTTGTCTAAGTCCGGCATGTTAGAACATCTGCAAAGGGGCCCAGGAGGCTTTTGTTGAAGATACATCTGACCCACACCAGGTAGGTGGTGAAAGGCTTTATGTTCTCTGAAAAAGTGTAGTTCTGCTGGGGAAGGATATAAGGCATATAGGTGTTCTCTCCCTGCTCCTGGATCCACACCTCGTATTTTACCTCTCTGACTTTCAGGTATTTCAGATTCCATGGGATCTGCCAGGAGACCGTGAGTTTAGCCTCATTAGTGGTTTGTACTGAGGTCTGACACTGGGGCTCTCTAACTCGACCTGGGTGAACAGTGCTGGCTGGCTTTGACTTCTTCAAGCTGGGCTTTGTTTTCATGCCCTCTTTGAGGACTTCCAGGAAGGAAGGGATGTCTACTAAAGTGTCCTGGTAGATACGGAAGAGCCACTCTGGGTTGCGGCAGCACAGGTGCCTGGGGACATCTTTGCTTGCCAGTATTCTCTCTTGCTCCTTCTTTTCCAAGTGACTGATGCCCCCTTGTTCCCAAGGTCTGTCTGGGTGGGTGATGGTGTTCTCTTCCTTAGTGTTCCTCCAGGAGATATAGTGAAGGTCCATGCCTGGAAGGGACGCTAGGGTTTTATATGGGGTGTACTGCTCTGGGTTAACAGCAAAAGGGAACAGCTCCACTACAGCAGCTCCTCTGGGAAGAAAGAGTGAGGTAATTAGCTGAGCTCCATGCATGCTGACTAACATGGTAGCACTGCTGATTACCTGGACAATACTGGGGAAAGACTGTTCCTCCAAAGATACCGTTACCACTCTAATCTGGAACTCTTGGGCCAGAGCCATGATTACCTCTGCTTCATTCAGAATCAGTCTTGTTGTGGAACGACTAAACACAACTATGTATTCATCCTTCTTTTCTTTCTCTTTCTCGTCTTCAGCACTCCCTTCACCCTTCTCCACCTCCTCTAGCCTGGTGAGGTTCATTTTCTCCATCAGGGTCCTGGCAAACTGACGGATTTCATTCCCTGAGACCAACATGTTGGCTTTGGGTCCCTGTGGCTGGACAAAACCATACTGGTACCAGGTGGTCATCTTGGACAAACCAACATAAGATTTTGTAAAACACATCAACTTGCCAAAGTTCCTAAGTTGCTCTTTTAGGAGTGGCTGCTTGCTGCTGAGAAGTCGGTAGAGGTCAAAGTGCGGGCCCTCACCCCAGCCCTCCATAAAAACCAAACGAGCTTCATCATCTAAGTCTGAATATTGTCTCATTGTATAGAAGATTGGGAGCAGGTCATCATGGAACACATGCATTAGGTTGTCAGGATTAAACCGGTTTAGAATAAGTGTCACATCTGGTACAAACACAGGCTTGGGCATAAATTTTAAAGTAGCAGCTGGGAGCTCTAAAAAGTTGAAGTACTGCGTGTTGTGATCCTCTACTGAGGACAAATCCAGCAGGGCAGGCTGGAAGCGCCTTGACCCAAGGTTAGGCAACATGACGGATGAATTGGAGTGGAAGAACACAAACTCCTCTGCCTCAGAGCAGTAGCATAGGTAGTCAAAGCGGCAGATGCGGTCAGTGTGCATCTTGCCGGTGCAAACCATGCGCGTGCCGTGTTCCTGGAGAGCCTGTAGGGCAACATGGTAGTCGATACGGGCCTGTGAGACCTCCTGGGACTGCTGTGTCATGTGCAGCTCTTCCTCCAGCAGGGCAGCATGCTCACTCAGCTTGGAATACTTCCATAGCAGAGCTGCAACTACAGAGACCAGCAGCCCATTAAGGAGTGTACCCACACTCATCCTGCAGCCTGCCGCTGAAGCCCTCATCACAGCTGCTGTTGAAGACCAACCTCCCGACTGCCTTCCGACGTCAGAAGCAGGCAACGAGACATCAACTGCCACACAACAACCTGATAAAAGGAGAAAAGAAGGCAAAGAGGGTAGAGAGCAGGGGTTGACCACAGGGGGAAGGATGGATAAGATAGGGTAGGTAGGGGTTAGAAAGGAAGTAAAAATAGTGAAGACATAAGTTTAACAACAAACTAATCATAAAGTGACTGTAAAAACACACCAGAGAGTCTAGATACCAGTGAAGCAGATACTAAACACATCTAATATAATTACCAAATCAATAGTCAAGTCTATACTGTTGCTCTTAATGTAAGTGATACGATCCAGTGGTTCAACAGAGCAGGTTTTAGCCCTTATCTTTGGGAACTGTGGTTGTTTACCTCGGTGAACAAGTAGGACATTTTCCCAGCCTTACTTCCCGGGTCAACCTCCCCGTATATGTCCAGACAAATTTCACTGAGAGAAGGCACAGAGTAAAGAACAAGAGTACTGCTCTCTTAACTCTATTCATCACCAAACCAAGAGAACAAGCGAGTCATTGAGAGACTCTAAATCAAACCAACAGTTAATGCCCAACAGCTGCCTGCAAACACGAGGCAACTAGCATGCTAAATACCCATTAGAAGGCTAGCCTCACTATCTAAAAAAAAACAAAGGTTTCATATGAATTGCTTGCTATTTTATTTCTTGGTGTCCTGAGAGCTTGAGGTGCATGCACATGTCAACAATTATTGACACAAATCTGGAAAGAGAGAGAAGGATAATTTCAAGTCTATGCTTTGGTATGTTAAAAAATATGGCAAAACTGGATTCAGAGAGTGACTTTTTTCCTCGCTGTTATAGCCTTCTGGCATAAAGTAAAATTAAATCAGGTCAAGTTAAAGCAAAACATGAGTCTAGGTGAACACACACTCACAGTGCACCAATTCATGAAGTATAAACACTGACAAAATTCTATATACACTGGAATAGGACTGCATGATTCTTGCTAAAATGTGAATCAAGATTTTTCTCCTTAAGATTTGAGATCACCATTCTATGATTCTTGTTGTTTCGGTTTTTTTTCAACATTTACATTTGTTATACTCTTAGCGGCTCTTAAAAATTAAAGGTCTGAACTGATAGGTGAAAGTCTCATAAAATAAAAGAAGAAAAGAGACTTGAGTTATGTTTTGTTACAACACTTTTCAAATCAAAATGATTATCTTAAATGCTGCTGAACATAAAAAAAATAAAATGTAAAGGTACAGTCTTAGAATAAATAAACAATAATACTAATGGTTTTAAAAACAATTTGTGAAAATTTAGCTAAAAATAGTTGTTCTCTTACAGGGTACGGATCTCCTTTAGTCCTTGTGATCCGCTAGGAAGAATGCATCAGCTTTTCATGGTGAAATCATTAGAGATGAATTGCACTGTCAGGTTCATATATGGTTCCATAGTATGACTTGACCATTTATCTGCTTTTGCGGAAAGCTGTGCACATCAGGCATGCTGTGTTTACAAATACAGAGGCACTTTATGATCATTTTTGTGCTGTGCAATGCCGCTACCTTTACTCTGTGGGACTGCACAGACTGTGGATGGTAAGAGTAAGAGTGAGGGTAACAGACAAGAGTGAGGAAGAGCAGTATGTGTTATTTAGGCTACTATAGACAACCATACTGTTGCGTATTAAATTTAAGACGGAGGCTTAATTCAAAGACAATGCTTGTCCACATGTGCAGTGAAAGCGCTGTAGCAGCTCTACTCTCCAGCCAAACTACACACCATAAGAAGCATATCACATGACCATTCAACGTCACACAGCACCTGTTCATTCAAAGAATATTTACTCTTTCTGTTAGTCTGTGGAATTAGCAATGGGTTGTTTTACTTCAATGTGTTTGCAGTCAACAGCTCCCAGGCATTGCCGTACAAACTACTGATGACAAGCTTCTTCACTTGGGGGTTTGTATGCGGTGTTTCGTGTAACGTTAATCTGGCTCCAGGAAGATGATGACAACCACAAACATTGGCAGTTTTCCAAAGTCTTCCCTCATCACTTTAAGTCCCCATGGCATGAAAATCAGTTTTTAGGTTTTTCAATCAGCTATGTGTTGATCTTATCCTTGCCTATATGACAACATATGGCCCAACAATGACCAAAAAGTAATTATACAGTTTTGATTAATTTAATTTTACAGTTAAGCATTTCCTGGAAAACGGTTTAAAAGTACTGCACTTGGGAGCGTATATCAATTTTATATCCAATAAAATTCTTTCTCAAAACAACGCCCCTGTCATATACATACTGTCAGTTACCAACCGTTACACAGGACCACACGTCACGGGGATGATCTCTCTCTCTCTCTCTCAGCTGTAGAGAGCGGCTCGAATGTGTGCGGCCTCACTCCAAAACCAAGTGACTCTTTTTCCTCCCTTTCATCATTGTCTGAGTCACTTAAATCATCTGGATTTGGTGATGGTTGTGGCGAGAAGTCCTCCACAGCAGAGAGACAGCTCTCCTCGTGACTGTGTTCCATGTTTACACTGCTAGCTGCTGTCAAATTAAAATTTTGCGGGAGCGTAACGTACGTTGGCTACTCTAAACGCCAATCATTATCTGCGACATGTCCCACCCGTGCTTATCATTTTTACAGGAAATACATAAATTCACCGTGTAAATGGGAATCTGACATCAGTTTAATGGGGTCTTTAAGTAACGTTAATACAACATACAGGTCATCTTTCATAATAAAACTGGGACTCAATTGTCCCTAAACTGCTACGTCTTTGAACCGCTAAGACGCTGAGTTAGTGAGGATACAAAGCTCAAATGTAGCAATATGGATGTAGCCTTAAATTGTGTGTAGTTGAATAAGCTGTAAGAAGGAATCTAGATCAAGAAAAAAAAGACATGAATCTTCATAAGCAACATCTATGTAATAATAAACACAAAACTTCAAAGAGAAAGCAATGCAGTCATAAAGACTACTTTGAAAAAGGCTATCTTCACTTTCTCAAAAATCACTTCTATCATATTAAGTCAATCATGAAAGTATGTAATTTTTCTCAACAAAATGTCATGGACAGCAAGTGTGACTCAAAGCACTGTGGCATCGCCTTGATGCTGATGCAGCAGCTAAAATAAAGTGAAATGAAATGTGAAGAGGAGGCTGTTAGCAAGACTAACATTACGCAGGCATCCTGCATGCTCCTTCAGTCACAAGGACAAGGGCAGCATGAGTCTAACAGTGCCAGCAGTGCTACTTAATCCCTCTTACTGCACACCGGCTCCCACAGGGACGCATGTGAATGCCCTCTGCAATCTGCTTGAGCCAAGCAG
>JAPXVT010000028.1:33102966-33113380 GCA_029823135.1 Acanthurus reversus
TGGCGGATCATATTGGTAGTGTTAAACACAGATTTGTCCTTTCCGCCACACAAAACGCCCAGTTTGCACATTACAAGCGGCTGTTGCACTGCCTTGGCTGTCCAATTTAAAATACTTCCATTGTCACTGTATGTAGAGGTTTCAAATTCACATGTTGGGCCATAAATGGCTCCAAATGTATTTTGGCTCTGCGTTAGCCTGCTGGCGACCAGCTCACTAATGCTAACGTTAACTGAGCGTTAGGCCGACTACTGTCAACTGTGAAATATGTACGGCGAAACGTCACATTAAAAAAAGTCTGATTATTTCCACCCGATCCCGATCAGTTGAAAATCACGTGATCGACCCTGATTTAAGATCACATGATCGAATCGGGACATCGCTAATGTTGGATGAGCAAATTTTTGTTTATGGTTACTGTAAAGGTTGGGGAGAGAAAAAGTATCAAGGTTGGACTGAAAAGGGACAGTGTGTGGAACAAACTGCTAATGTGGAGTCAATCTGGCGGATTATCTGCTTGGACTTGTGATTTTCTTCATTTGTTTCTTTTGCAGAGACTTTATATAAATAAATACATCCATGTGGAGCCACAGAGACAGCAAATAGATTTCCAAATGAAGCTGTGCATTTTTATGAGTAAACACACACACACACACACACACACACACACACACACACACACACACACACACACCCCGACCACACACACACAGAGTAGAAACCTCTGTGTTATTCCTGACTCAGTTCTGCAACTTGATGAGCTCATGTACATATACTTCCTTTCTGAAGTAAATATGACACACAATAACACAGGGATGATTTAGTCAGCAATGTTTTTATTAGTTTTTTGGTAGCTTTGCATCCTCTAATGCTCTGTCCTTTAAACCTCTGTTTAAGACAGCGTAACCCACCGTGAGCAGCTGATGCTGATCAGATGTGACCGTTGGAAACATGGGAAATGTTGACATTCATTTCTTGTGCTCCCATATGCTGGTTTTAATGACGTGACTTTTACATGGAGCTGTTTTATTTCTGTGTCTGTCGTTGAAGCATAGTCCCACCCCGCAGTGACACCATGTCCCCTCAGTGCTTCATAAAGTTGATTTTGATTTAAGTTGAGCTGTCTGTGTTCTGTCTGAGTAGGTGGTGCTGGATTCCCAGCTGGCTGCCATCATGGTGCCCCACTTCTCAGAGCCAGCTACAGACCGCAGAGGACATGATGCTGCGATGTAAGGATCACTTCCTCCAACCTTTCATTTCCACAAGACTGTCACAATGTAAAAGTGTTTTTTAGGGAAAAGAGGAAAATAAGATAATATTTTATTGGGCCCACAACGGGAAAATTATAGAAACATCCGACATTTAGTTGATGCTGTCAAGACTTTTTGTCGATACTGCATCATTGTAGAGTAATTGTTTATCTGCTGTTTTCGCACAGTTCAGTGTTAAAGCAGCAGCAATGCATCTACAGCAGGTATATATTTGGGTGCACTGGGTAGTTGTTGACAAATCATAGTTGTTCTGACAAGTTATCCTGACCTGATCCTTGACAAGGATGATTCTCATCTAAAAGACCTATTTAATAGTGAGAGACACAGTTCCTACTTTCCTCATTTCTAACGTGGGAAATACTGAACATGCAAAGAACAATTCCAGAGAGGTTAGACTGTCAGTTGATTTTAATCTAAGAAAAGAAGAAAAGTTGAATCTTCCTGACGTTCAGTTTTTGTTATGTCTGTGAAGATCATCTGTTTGGTGTATATTGTTATATAAGACTAAGAATTTAGAAAAATCCTTTTATTTAGTAATTTTAGCCATAAATATTTGAATATGTAATATATGCCTTCAAAAAGATTAGAAATCGAAGTGAGAGCCTACCAAACAACTTCTGCTGTGTTTACATGGCGGTGCATCATGACCTTAAACATAAAATCCACTGTGTTATTGAAAAAAAAAAGAAAGTTGGAACTGGTAAAATCGAAGTATTTACGTTGCATCACATAAGAATGATGTTATGTAACTATCATTTTCCTCTTTCAGTTAACACAAATAATTATGAAATCGTTCCTTTTTATCTTTACATTCTGTCCTTTGTTTTCAGGTGTAAAAAGCACATTTTCCACACAGTATGTCCCCATCTCCAACGGCAACCGTTTGTGGACCCTGAGCTTTAGCAGTGCCCATGTCAAAGAAAAAAACCCCATGGTTCTGCTGCATGGGTTCGGATGTGGTGTGGGCCTCTGGGCTCAGAACCTGGATGCTCTCTCACAGGGTCGGCAGGTCTTGGCCCTGGACCTGCTGGGCTTCGGGCAGAGCAGCAGGCCTCTGTTCTCCACAGACGCTGAGAAGGCAGAGGACCAGTTTGTGGAGTCTATAGAGCAGTGGAGAGCTACAATGGGTCTGGAGCGCATGATACTCTTAGGACACAACCTGGGAGGATACCTGGCTGTGTCCTACTCTATTAAATACCCAGACAGGTGGGTACACATTATGTCTTACTCTAGGGTTCTGTTGTTTTCAAAAGAGATCTTTTTTCCTGTGATGCTGATCTTATTATTACGAGGTGCATTCAGTGTGATGTTATACTGAGGGTAAAGCAGCAGTCAGGAAGTCGTTCAATCTGTAACATTCAGCAAATTAGACTTCTTGACTGACTACGAGTAGGATGACAGGCTCAGGTTTCTTTTTTTTTCTCTCAACTTTTTTTTTTAAAATGTTTGACAGTATTATAGAGCAGAATAAACAAAAACAACTCTGTGGGGCACATGTGCTAGCAGTAGTTCTAATGAAACGTGTCTGATGTCCGAGGCCGAGGCCGATCTTGCAAAGGTGGTGTCCTCTTGTGCTTTCTTAAAGGTAATCCATTTCTCCCACTCTGTGGAAAAGGTTGCTTCTTTCCATCCCAGTGAGAAAGTTATCCTTTCCATTGTGAACATTTCGTTACCAGCGTCCATCCATTGCTTGAGGCTTAGACCAGCTCTTTGTGACGGCGTTTTTACATAAACAGTATTTTACATAGATCTAATTAAACAAGACTGGTATCTATACCAGTCTTGTTTAATTAGTATATCCTCTATTATTACAGTCAGATAGAAAAACCCTCACATCATTAGGGATTGATACCCCAAAATGAACATATTTTACTCCAAAATATTCAATTTTTTTGGACAGTTCCAAAGATGTGTGAGCGGTTGACGTTCATGTGGCCACAGTGCCTCCAACTTGTTGTCATGTCCTCATTTATTAACTTTTGATTTGAGGTGTAAAGAAAAACAAATCCAAATTCTCTCCATCTCTTTGAGCTGGTAGATGAATGCTGTGTTGACCACATTAAACCTCAGCCTCCTATGATATGACGAGTTCTTTTCCCCATCTCTCTGCAGTGGACCCGTGTAGTTTTCTTTCACTTTCTGCAATCTGCCATATCATCCAAAATGATTTTCTTACTGTCCTGCTTATGTGTTTGTTTGAGGATGTCTGTCACCATATTACCTCTCTCTGATAAACCTGGTTTTATATTTTTTTCATAGTAATCTCTAAGTTGTAAGTACCTGAAGAATTCATTGTGTACTAATTCAAATTCCTTCTTTAGTTCTTTGAAGCTTTTACATTTTCCACCATCAGAGTGCAAACAGCTGTTATGCCCTCATCCCACCACTGCTGGAATCTGGTATCTCAAGTTCCTGGCTTGAATTTAGGATCCAAAACAGGCCAAATTAGTAATTTTATGTCTCCCGCCATGTTGTACTCCTTTATCATTTTGTCCCAAATGATCATTGTTTGTTTAATACTTTCACTTTTAATAAAACCCTCGATCACAAGTTTTTAGTGCGGTTTAACTTTTGACTGCCGGGGAGCTCTGATGCCACACGGCTTACTCCTGTGTATATATCTATGGCTTACTCTGTCATGGCGTAACCCTAACCCCATCAGCCTTAGGTTTCATAGTTTTAGCCTCAACTCCTATTAGTAATTTGTGTAGTTGCTAAGATGTAGAACAATGGTTTTATACTACTTGGGCATAGTTAAGGTGACCAAAATCAACACTTAAATATATTACATAACAGTGTGGAAACTGTATAATCATGTAAAAAAAAAACCCAAAACCTACGGAATATCACTAGAGTCTGCAGAGTCAGTTTCAGCTCATTTTTGAACTTGTAGGTTTATGCTTTAGTTCACTCTCAGTGCTATCTTTATACTTTTTGCAGCATTTCTCTAAAAACTTACTGTACACTACACACTGCTCTGCACCAGACAGCGGACAGACCAGCTCGGGAACATAGGACAACAAGTAACGTTAGCAGCTGAAGAGCAAGATATTTCTCTCAGGAGTTAGTAGAGACCAACAATGAAGCTAAAAAAGAGTGAATGCAGGGCCTTGAATGATTGTGTTGCTCTGAAATTCCAGATACAGTATGCAATCAGCAACTGTTTGCAAACAAGTTCACCATATAAACGTATAGATGTGATATGTCAGTATAGTGTGACAGATTAGCCCCAGACTAAGTGAGTAAGTGGAGCTTGTTTTTTTCCAGACCCAAGCTGAAATAAAGAGTAATGGTCCTTTAACCATGACTGTTGAGACACAGAACGAAGACACACACTCTGCCCAAAAGGAGAATATGCCTGTGAATGGAACAATGTTTGAAACAATGGCCGTGCCCTCTGAGTGCTAACATGACCGTGCAGAACATGTGTACAGGATATAGTGGCAGCAGTGTGCCTGAAGGTTCTGGCTGCCTGTGATAAAAGCAGCAAGCTTTTCTCCTCCAACTAGATTCTATCTCCCCTGAATCATTGCCTCTCGTTAAGTCCTCAGCTCTGAGCTTCCAGCAGGCACAGGCTCACCTGAGGGACGTCTGATAAAATGTCCTCAACGCCTTATCAGCCTCCTTTGTCACTATGCTAAAAAATCCCTCTTCCTGTCCTTTTATTGTTATCTCAGCGTTCCAAATGGTTTGTTCTAACTCGAGATGCTCTTAATCTGGGACGTCTGTGTAAGCTGAACTGTGCTTGGTGTTCCTGTTATGGCCTGAAGTGAAAGTTTAGAATTGAACATCATAGATTTGTACTGTGTGTAATGTTGGATCATGTAAAGCAGTTGACATAGATTTAGGCTTGTTTCTGATGCAGGGCAGTGTGTCCATACTGCAGTGTTCCAGAGCAGTATCACCACGTCAACCAAGTGAATTTAAAAGATCGATTTACTCGTATTCATCCCTAGATAGTAATTCTGGTTTAATTTATTTTCCTTTCACCATCAGTCCTATTTGTTATTATCGTCCTGCTACATCAATACAACAAACAGGGTAAAAAAACAGACAACAGATGATCATGCAGGTTTTCAGTTCAATTTTTAATGCTTGTTATTTGTATTTTGCCTGTGTGTCTGTCTGCAGCTTTGTGTTTTTGCTGCTGGCTGTCTCCCTCAGAAAAGAGATCCTTAATCTCAGTGGGACTAACCTGGTTTAATAAAGGTTAAATAAATAAATGAATTAAACAAACCAACAGCTTAGTCAAATTATTTGAACCACTGTATTTGCAGGTTAGACTGAAAATTACCATGCAGGAACCTGTTTGCATCCACAGCTACATTAGTATACAGGCAGAGTATGTCAAAGTTGAACCAGTCAGTCCATTCTGACATACTGTCTGCACGACTGCTGCTGTTTTCTCTCACTTATGTGTATGGCTAACCTCCTTCAACACTTCTTTAATTATCAATACCAGAAGCCTGGTGTCACATTTTGATTGTAGTTTAAAGCTGAACTGATAGATTTGACTGTTTTGGAGCAGTGAAACAAGATAAAAACATTTAGTGGTAGGTTTCATGAAGCCTAAAGGGCTTTTCGCACCGTCACGCGGCAACTGTCCTGAAAACCGCCTCACTGCTGAAGGATTCCCCTGGAAAGCCGGTGTTTTTAAAAGCAGCTGCTGCTGCTCTGGACGGAGGCGGCAATGACAGGGAGGTGCTTTGGTGAAAGACTCGGTGCTGGGACAGTAGTGCACACAAGGCACAAGTTACTAACAGTTTCTACATATTTGAGTTATCTAACTGTTATGCATTTGGTAGAAATGTTGTGCCATTTACAGATTTTCTTTTGGTTTCTTGTACAACAGTAGAGCTGTGTTGTATAGCTCGGACACCAACACTGTGAGCTCCTCTGTGTTTGCTTTCACATCCACAATGTCTGCTATCCGCTCTGCGCTGCAGTGCTGTGTCCAGCTCTGTTTAAACAGATTGAGTGAAAAAAATAACTATCGAACCTTCATCCTGCTGCTTTTCTAGCGATGAGAAGGACAGGAACACATGGCTGCAGTTGATAAAGTATGCTTAAACTAATAAGGAACAAGTTTTGTCTTCAGTGAGTGGGTGCTAAGGTTAGCTAGCACCTCCACTCGCTAAAGACCAGAGGTCTGCTTTGCCTGACCCCTTCAATTTGATTGGCTACCAGTGGCTACCGCCCAAAGTTCAACACGGGGAACTCGGAGTGGCAAAGCAAAATCTATGCGCGTTCACGTGGGCGGCAACAACGTCTTGGTCCTACCGCCATGGTTGGAACCACCTCCCCTCTGCCACCCTTCTCTCATTGAAATGACTGGAGGTGGTGAGTCACCGCACAGCAGTGTGAAAAGACCTTAAAATGGATGAAACTCCAGAGAGAGAGCAGCAACTCTGAATTGACCATGTGCCGATGCAGATAATTAGCAGAGGTTCACTGTATGTCATGATCAAAATCCTGGTATCTCATCCTATTAGCTCGATGGCCTGTCAGCTTTTTCTTTTTTCTTTTTCTTTTCTTTTTTTGTTGTGTTCAAATTTAAATGTTACAAAGCATCACGTCACCCTCAACTCAGAGTACAACCTCTGCATGTCCTTTTGCAGGTGGAAGTTTGTAAATTTAGTTTTCTGGAAAAAGACCATCATCCCTGTGTGATGTCACTGTAGTGAAGATGTTTACCAAACTGTCGTCCAGTTTTACATATAGAGGATGTTTATTTGGAGTTGTATTGAGCTACTTTGAGTTTCCACAGTTTTGGATGTTAATCATCTATCTGCAAATATACTTAAATGTAGCACCTCTAATTCAAACACCTGTGCAAAGTCACGCAAGAGCTTAGACTGCTTCCCAGTTTAATTGTATGATCAAAAGCCTTCCGTTGGCTTCCACCGAAACTAGCCTTCTACAACTCCAGTGAGGTGAGCAGCAATCCAGAGATTTTGATTGTCGGTGACTCTGTCGTTAGATATTTAACTCTCCCAGGTGCTATCACTTATTGTCTCTCCGGTGGCAAGGTAGTTGATATAATTGAACTCATTCCGACTCCCATTGACCTACATCCCATTGTCAACATTGCTTTAATGCAAGTGAGAACGAATGACATCGTAGCCAGAAATTGCATGCAGGCCTTAAGTCATTGCGCTACACAGTTGAGAGTCTGGGAAAATGTCTGATGTCTGGCCCTATTCCACCTCTCCAAAAACTCTGAACATTTTAGTGGTCTTTTCAGTCTCCATCACTGGTTAAAAAACTTCTGTTCTGCTGCAGGATTTGACTTCAACTCAAACTTTGACTATTTCTGAACTAATTCTAACCTGTAAAGAGCAGATGGCGTGCATCCTAACAGAAAGGGAACAAAGCAATTGACCATTAATTTTATCCAGTTTATAGCTTTTTCACTCTGATATGAGCCACGGCATGACTCAATCCAGGCTTCTGTGTCCCCTGCTGATACATCAAGTTTTAACAATATGAGTCCTGCCACTGTGGGTCTTGATTCTCTAACACAGTCTCTGAATAAGTCTAGCCATCCTAGGCCAAAATCTGCCTTAATTGATAATTCCACTTTCTCTGCAAGCTGCTTAGAGATGGCTCTCCTTAATGTCAGATTCCTTACTAATTAGACCTTCATTGTTAATGATATTATAACATCTCATCGACTTGACTGTATTCTCCTCACTGAGACATGGCTTCATGAAACTGGCAGCAGAGAGTTGATTGAAGCATCAAGAAAGGTGGTGGTGTTGCTATTTTTCCAGATATTTCATCTTGTAAAATACCTCATTTGGTTTTAATTCCATATTTGAATATCTTGCTTTTAAAAGATCTGTACATCCTGTCTAGTTTTCACAGTTTACCATCCTCCAAGACTCAGAAAAGGCTTTTTTTCTGACTTTGGTGAGCTTTTATCTAAAATTACTGTTGAAAATGATTCAATCTTTATTTCTGGTAATTTTAACTTTCTTATCGAAAACATCTGATGGTCTGATAGTTTTGCTAGCCAGTTTACTGACACTTAATCATCTTTTGAGTTCATTCAGCACACTGCTGAGCCTACGCATAATCAAGGTCACGCTCTTGACCTGGTTATTTCTAAAAGTCTTGATGTAACCCCCAAGTGTGTTCTAGATGTTGGGACTTCAAATCACTTTTGTATTTTCTTCAGTAATAATTTGGTGACCAAAATTGCTCCTGGCCTAAAACTAGTCAAAAAACGAGCCACTTGTGTTGAGACATCCAACAGGTTTATTGCTTGATTCACTAACTCTGTTATGTTTAGCAGGCCACGGTCTTTTTTTAATTTGTCTTCCCCGTCTTTGTTCTGACAGTTTGGTCAATAATTTTAACATGTCAGTGACACAAATTATGGAGATATTGCACCTATAAAAACTTAATCTATGTTGCAAAAAATGTAAAAAGGTAGCACATCTCAGTTTGTAAAAATGAGGACACAACACATTTCACTGGTTTAATGTGGCACGTCAGAACGTTTACAGATTCAGTTGGACAATATATAGAGGACTACTACACAGCTGAGATGTGGGTACAATTAGTTTGGGCCCAATCATGTTTCTGATCACAATGTGTCAATACATGGACCAATAACAATAGGACACTGCATCTCAGGCTGTCAGATTTCAAACCCGCCACTAGATGGTAGTCACCAGGACCTAAACTGAACAAATTCAACAGACTATGCCGTGAATGGCAACAGAGTTCATACAAAGATTGAACAGTCCTAACCTAAGCTAACCCAAGAAGCATTTCAAGCTGTAATCATCATTGAGTCCATTTGGTATCACAGTTTTGAGAGTGTATACCCAGTACATTTCTCTCAGTTCTTTCAAGACATCACCTCCTCTTACAGGCATTGTGACTCTCTCAATCTTAGTGAAGGGGGTGAACCATGATTTGTTTTCAAATAATGCTCTGTGATCGCATAATCCATATTGCCTGTACGAATTGCAGTTTTGTGCTCTGATATTTGTCGTTTCAAGGGCCTTTTTGTCTGTCCCACATATGCTGGACCACAGGGACATACTAGTGTGTAGACTACATGAGTAGACTTACAATTTATAAATTGATGAATAGGAATTTCCTCCCAGTGTGAGGATGGTTGAAGGATTTTGCATTTACTGTGTTGTTGCAGCATGCACAATTTCCACACCTGTACGTGCCTGTTGTTGACAGCCAGGTGGGGTTTTTTTGTGTGTGTGTGTTTTTTTTGAGTCATATTCTTATATATGACAATGTTTTTAATTGTGGGAGCTCTCCTAAACATGAGCTTTGCGGGGCTTTGCAAAAGTCTTTCAGAGATGCTTCTGCTTGAAGTACATGCCAGTGTTTCTTGAGGATCCCTTTATTTGAGAAGCACAGTGATTAAATTCAGTGGAAAAGCAGACCCGACTTTGGTTATCTTTTATTTGAATATCAGACAGGAGATCAGAAGGAGAGGTGGTATTGGCCTACTGTATTGCCTTCTGAGTAGACTTGGCTGTATAACCCCTCTCCTTGAACCAAGTAGCCATAGATATCTTTTTGGAGTTAAAGTCATCAGGATCTGTGTAGTTGTGTTTGAGCCGTAAGAACTGACCCACTGGGATTTTATTTATTTTAGTAGCATGCAGTTTTGAGTTGCGTTCCATTTCCTTTCGGTAGATAGAAGGGGGCTTGAATTTAAGGAAACTTGAACTGTTATTTAGATATTTCACAAAGTCCATCAGTTCTTCTTGTGTTCCTTCCCAAAACATCAGAATGTCGTCAGTGTGTTTGTATAATTGTATCTTTGAATAATATGGGTTGTTACTTGGGTCATGTACAACAGTCTCTTCCCATTTCCCTACCACCACTCCAGTCACAGAGGGCGCTGTTGACATCCCAGCTGCTGTCTCAGCTCGCTGGAGGTACCAGCTGGAATCTTAATGCATATAGTTGTAACTCAGAACAAGATGTAACAGTTCTAATAAGACTGTGCTGTGTCTCTTTGAGATAGGTAATAGGCAGCAGAGTTTAAAGCCTCTTCTTAGGGAATGCAACCATATAAGTTTTTAACATCAGGGGACACCAGTACTGTGTTCTGATTTAACATACATTCACTCAGTCAATTAAGCACATCCTTTGTGTCTCTA
>JAPXVT010000028.1:33143948-33157343 GCA_029823135.1 Acanthurus reversus
ACTCAAATCCACAAACACTCATTTAGCAATGTAATTTAGCTCTTTATGTGTATAATATTAAGCATCACAAAGTATTAGAATTTTTCCTCAATCCAAACTGGAAATTCAGTTTTTGGAACTGTCTTTTTACTGGGTTTGAATCGGGCGAGGTTTTTTCGGACATTTAGTACGCGATTAATTCCTCAAACCAATCCTAAAAAAATCATGCCAGTTGTCCCTCCCAACAGCCACGCTTCAAAATCTCTGTGCTCCCACGCAATCAGCCTCTTAGAGTCTGAGCAAACTCTTCTTTACGCAGAATTTTGCAACTAGCTAGCTAACAATCAAGCAATCTATCTATCTATCTCTCCGTCTGTCTGTCTGGGTGCACGTCCACCAGTGAAAATGACATGTTATTTTTTTATTTTCCAACTGCGGTGGACTTGGAGGACCACGTTTTTGGTGAGCTGTGGTGGAGTAGTGCACAAAAACTCCCTCATATGCAGAGCTCATTTCACCTAAGACTGGTTTGTCAATTTTGCCCAGAAAGCTATGGGTTTTGCAAAACGGCTCCATCGAGCACCTGGAGCTGTACCCTCTCTCCCTGCACTTAGCCTCTCCCTCACAGGCCGTGCACACCAGGACGTGAGCCCGGGGCGTCTGGCAAGGTGCTGCACCATTGTTCCGACAGTTCATTTTTCTGATGGCTCATTGTTCCGTCGGCTCACTGTTGTGAGATGCACCAATATTACAGACATCCAATTGCTCACTGCCAACTCCATTCCTTTCAAGATGGACATGATAGGAGAGAGATGGCTGCTCTTTTAGGCTGTTTGAATGGCTTCATGACTTCCATTTATTTGTACAGATTAACCCATACCCTAACCCTAACCTTAACCAATGGAATTTGGTGCTGCACCGCTGTTCCGCCGGCCCGTTGGTGCATCTCACAGCATGCAGGCAGAACAGTGAGCCATCAGAACAATGGGCAGTCGGAAGAATGAGCGGGCCCCGTCTGGTAACAGACGCAGCTGCGTAGTCCATTCAGCTTAAGGGCCAGGACCGCTAGTGAGCGGACATGCGGCTGTTTTGTCTGTTACACTAACTATTCTACTTAGGAGTAATATAGATAGTAAGGCATTTCGTAGCTCACCATTCTGTTACAGGCCGAACAGAAGAATTTCCAGAGGCCCTGGCCTCTCTTTCCCGCTCTGAATCAGAGTCAGATGACTCAAACAAGTAGGGCTGCGCCACAGCAGCTGTTCCCTGCACCATTGTTGTCACCGTTGGCATGAATGATTGACAGAGATGTCAGTGAAAATGTGATCTGCCATGCCCACACAGTCTTGTAAAGATGGTTTAAACCACAAAATGAGCTTTTTTTTGGACTAGGTTTTTTTTAATAGTTCTGAATGTTTATTTTCACTTGGGTTTTTGTGGATGTTGAGACACTCAAGTTTGATATCATTTATGCATTTTTACTATTTCAAGCCAAGTTGCCAGAGGCTGTAACATGAGTCAGTGGGTTTGTGTGTGTGTGTGTGTGCATGTGTGAACTGGCAGCTGTTAAAAAAAAAAAGGAAAAAGAGATAAGTAATGAAAATGGGTAAGGAGAGAAGAAAAACTAATGGAAGCATTAGGGGCTGTTTCACTTTGACTTACTGCCACAAGTCTGTTTTACTAACAAGACAGGCAGTGTGGCAGTAGGCCTTACAACAGTCTTTCTCTTTGTTTAATCTCACACATACTCACACATTACACAAACACTTTCATGTGACTGTATTTTTAAGGGTATTTCCATTGATTTATATTTGTTCTCCACAATTTATTTTATACCCATTTATTGTATTGGGACTGTCATGCACATGCCACTCACAATTATCTGTATAGAGGCATCCATCGTACGCTGACATTGCTCCCATTAATGACGACTGTCTATAAACAAAATCACACCTATAGAGCTGCTTGTTTCCCTGCACATATGCAGGGTGAACTGACACTTCAGTTACTCATCAGCACTTTCTAGTTTTATGCCTCTGACTTTCAGTTTTTTTTTCCTGAAATAATTAATCTTGGCCAGTGTTTAATTTTAAAATACTTACTGCAGTGCCCACTGGAAACATGTCAGTTTGGAACAGGATGACTGCTTGACCTACGGTAAACCATAGCCAGCAGCAACAGGATATCCAGAGGATAAGTCGTGTCCAGGTTTCTGCGGTCAGTGATTCAGTCCTGTTTATGCAGACTGTAAATGTTTTACTTTTACATCTCTTTACCTTAATAGAACCTCTTCATAGACAATACTGCTGAGAAAGTGTCACTTCTTTGTCTCTTCGTCTTGAGGCATGCTTGATCTGTCAAGCCTGCTGGCTGCCATGTAGAACTGACCATGACTGAAGAAGTCTCTTGTGAAGAAGACCCCAACAGGGGTAGCGACTGCCCCTGAGACTTATTTACCATCATGGTAAAGCAGGATCTTACCAGGAACTGGCAACGACACATAGTGAATGAGAAGATGTCAGGTGGGCCTGGGGTGATGCATAGAATGAAGCGTCTTTGTCAAGCGTCGATACCAACCACAGATGTTGTGTAGCACCTGATTGCAAGAGACCCCAGGTTCAAACGCCTTTTCGGCAGGTATGGCCAACAGACAGATATAATACTAAAAAAAAGTAACTTTTATTTGTATATAGAAAAATATATTCAGTTAGCTATCATAAAAACAGTATGTAACATCAGTGAATAGGTTGGTTGACATTACACAGGAAGCCCACAGTTTATCATACATCACAGGGCAAATTGGCTAAATGTCTCGTGCAAATAGTTCGCAGTAGGAACAGGCTGCAATATAAGCTAGCCAACAGTGTACCAGTAGGGGTGGTGCTAAACAGGCAAAACTAAACAAACAAAAAAATACTTAACATCAAGGTAGTGGCTCACCACCTGTACCATAACCATATGAAAACAGTATCAATATCAAACAACTGTGACACATAATTCGTGTAATACTAGTGTAATTAATCGCCTTTAATAATAGCTTCAGATAACCTATATAAACCCAAACAAAATACATTCAAACCCACCAGCTACACAGCAGATCCCTCATCAGGTTTCCCCAAATGCCACCGCACATGTAACAGTACTGCGTGCTCCATAAGCTCTATAAACACACACAAATAAATAAACAACATTAACTGAATGCTGAGCAAAATGGACATACAAATATGTACCTTGGTCAGGCATTCCACCCGCACACGAGGACTTGGCAACTTAATGGCAAGATGCAACTCCAAAACTGGGCACTCCTATCAACAAACACATTTATTCATTTATCGGATGCATCAACACTACTCTATGCCAAGTGACTTACCGGCAATCGGGCACAGACACGCATGTGATTCCAGTGAGCCAGTCAGCCCGTGGCGGACAACTCAGATCCAAATGCCGCTGTAATGCTGCCATCAAACACAGCGTCGGCATGGACCCACCAACAGCCAAAATACTTCTCTGCTGGTCCAGCAGCACAGCAGACCACGCTACCTGCAGAATCCTAACCCCTTATACCGGTGACAGTGCCCAGCCTAGCATCGCTGCTCGCCAACAGGTGTCTCTTATAAACTAATTAACATCCTCACAGCTCAAGCTCAACCCACCTTTACCGCAACATCAGTTCCAACTTCACTCTTAACCCGAATTAGTTGACTTTACTTGCAAATCACGTGGAAACCCGTTGCCCTATACCACTTTAGTTTTTATGTGAGGAGTGGAGTGGGAACAATGATGGAGGTAAGTAATTATTGACTGATTGCAGATTCTTAATGTATGTGGTGAGAACGCACTGTTGGTGACGTTTAAAAAAAAAAAAAAACAGGGGGCGGAGTAGTAGATGCCGGTGTATATGCAATAATTTATTACAGAGCTCTGTTAAAACCAGAGTAAAAGCAATAACATAGATTAAAACCCTCTAAAATGGCTACAACCAGATTAAAAGGCAACTGGGCGAGTGTCCAAAAATGAGAAGTCTCTGTTTAAAATGAGTTCGTAAGATACAGCCAGACCGGGATAAGGTGGCACACGAGGTTCTGAAGCGGAGACTTGCTGTGAC
Source organism: Acanthurus reversus (assembly GCA_029823135.1). Classification (NCBI taxonomy): domain Eukaryota; kingdom Metazoa; phylum Chordata; class Actinopteri; order Acanthuriformes; family Acanthuridae; genus Acanthurus; species Acanthurus reversus. The sequence continues at coordinate 33,148,033 of JAPXVT010000028.1, forward strand.
GTCACGTATCCTATTTCCGGGGCCTTGGCTCTTCCAGCATGGAGGCCACCTGGAACACACAAAATCACTGCCAGTATCGGTATTCAACCACAATCCACCCACTCATGGGATGCACACACCAGAACGTTACTAAAAGCCCAAAGGGGTACTCACACGCCAGGCAGAGCGTTTAAGCCCTGCCACTGCGAATGTGACGCGTCATAACGTTCTGGATTTTCCGTCTCTCCACACTTTGTCTCCGTCTTCCTCTCTGCCCAAGGTTCCCGGTCTCTCCCTGTCCTCTCCAGCCGTGCTCTTCGTTGCCACTGTCCTCCACACTCTTTTGTTCCCCTTCTCCTTCCGGTCGGAACCCTCTTCTTCCGCCGTTGATTGGTTTCTGTTGTTCAGAATTCATTTGTGTCATTTATGTATTCAGTAATGCATCTTAAATAAGCATTTTCTTGGTCTATCTCAATTACTTCACATTTCCCATAAAGCCATTTGGAAATGTCCTGAGCAAAGACTTGATTTGGACAGCTAGCTACATACTTTTATTACCTGATTATACTTACATTCTTTAACTTGAGTAATATTTTCAGTGTTTGCAGCATGGTATTTCTACTCTTACTGAGGGACACTTGGTTGTGTTCTTTATTTCCTTTAGCAGTTGCTTTAGCCAGAAATATCTACACATTAGATGGACTAAAATGCAGCATTTCTTGGCTGTATTGCAAGTGTGTTGGTGGAGAATTTCTGCATCTTCTTTGATGGATTTATCCTTGAATATGGATTTACTGTTCAAACAAAATGATTTGTCTAGACAGAAACCATTTGCTCTGTGATTCTCGTGGTGTAAAACCAACAATGTCATCTGTAGATGATTTAGATACTTCTAGATACTTACTAATTTGCCAACACAAACAAAACAGCAAAAAATGTAAGCTACCCCCCGTAAGCTGTTTCTTTGTTAGTGGTTAGTGGTAAAGAGATGGATTTAACTTTAACTTCAACACACATGGATTCCAACACAAGCTGGTCTAGTCTTGTGCTGACTGCTGCTGTGTGAAAAGAGATTAAATTATTCAGAGGCCATGCTGGGTGAAGTTTATAGTTCGAAAAGCAGTACAAATTCCCACAAATAACTAAAGCACAAATAGGCAACAGAAGAATTAAGAGAAGCACAAAAAGTATCTGGAACAGACCAGACTGTCCAAAGGTCTCTCTCTCTGTCTCTTTCTGTCTGTCTCTCTCTCTGTCTCTCACTGTCTCCCCTTCTCCCTCTGCCATCACAAGCCCTCCACATCCATCCTGTCTTTGTCAAACTACACCAGTGGAAAAATAGTTTTTGTTGCCCCTGCGGATGTTGTTTGTGCCACCCACCCATACACACACACACACGCGCACACACACACACACACACACACACACACACACATATATCCAGGTACATACAGTTTCTGCTCATGGCGGGTCTCAGCTGCTGTGACATGGCACAGGGATATGAAAGCAGAGGAAGAAGAGAGGAAGGCAGAGATGAATAGAAGAAAAAACAGAGTGCTGGAAAGACTGCAAAGTGCCAGAAGCGCAGAGAATGAATAGACAGGATGGGAATGGTGGCTGAGGGAAACAGATGGAGGGGATTCTGAGGAGAAGAAATGAAGAAGGTGTGCTGAAAGGGAAAGGGAGTTGTGTAGAAGACGGAGGGAGCAGGAGAGATCTAGCACACCAAAATCACTGTGAAGCTGGCTGAGATGGGTTATATGCAAGCGGAGAAAAAACAGAAATACCCACCTAAAAATACCCTGTGACTATGATCGACAGCAGGGGAGCAGCAAACAAAGACTGGGGGGAATCCATCATGCATACGATGGCATTGATATTGTGTAGGTGAGGAGGTGTGTTGTCACCTACTTCCTTGTCTGCCAGGTGAAGCAGCGCTCCCCACTGCGACACGCCCAGGTGAACGCACGTCTTCGTGGTGACAGCTTCATAGAAATGATGATGATGATGATGATGATGATGATGATACACACCTGCCCACTGAAAGGCTCAGGTGAAGGATACTGAGATAACTCCCCCCCACTCCCAGGTGGGGTTTCCATAGCAACCTGGGGAGTCCCTGCTGATAGCATACATGTTGGTTGGTGACAGAAACACAGGCAGGTGGTAAAATGAAGTCAGACAGTTCACAGCCACAGAGAAGCAAAGAACTCAGATGGTGTGACAAGTTCATTAGAAACCTTTTCTTCTTCTTCTTCTTCTTCTTCTTCTTCAGCAACATTAACGATGGTGCTACAGTCTCCAAGTGGTTCACTTACAAGAAGATTTTGCTGACTTAATGTTGGCATTGTAGGTTTCTTCAAAACATAGATACCTACAGTGTTTCTGTTCCTTTTTTTTTTCTGGCAATTTTATATTGTGTGGTTGAGGTCTGGTCAGCTTTAGCCACAAATACACCTTTTCAGAGTTAGAAAAAGATGATGTTGTGGTTTTATATACCAGGTTTGCTCTTTACAAACACAACTAAAAAATGTCCACTTGTCCAGTCATGTCTGGTTCTGTTGCCAGAAACACCAGTGGGAAATGCACCAACGGTAGACAAAATTTTTTCCCACTGTCTCACCGTATGCACTCGCCTAGATGGAAAAGTTAGCCAATACACATGTAATGTGAACTTGGTCATTTGATATGCATTGTAAAAATGTGCATCTAAGTAAAGAAAACTTTCAAATGTATATTTCTGTTTGTAACACCCAAGTCAATGACTAGAATTCAAATCACAGTTTTCAGTTGGAAGCTGAACCAAATGCTAAGGTTAAAGTGCAAGATCAAAATGGCTAATTAATGAACAACTCAGTCCATTTAGTTCGATAACATTTATTACAACTACTACAAGAGCAATACAATCTGTCAACTGTAGTTATTACTCACTTACACCTGCAAATAAAGGACACAAAACTTTCAAAGAAATAAAGCAGGCCTTAGCTCAAAAAAGAAAACAAAATACCTGAGGGGTTTGATTCAATCTCTATGGAGTCAACTCACATTAACTCTGGTGTTCAGAGTGCAATGCAGCATGTGTTCATATACTGTACAAAGGAAAGCCAATTATCTGCACATCTATTTTACATACAAAGTCAGTGTAAACACGTAAATAGACACAAATTTGCCCTGGGCAATATGAATAACACAACAGCAACTGGACAGAGACACCCAAGTTCAAATTTTTCAAATTGAGCGACCAAGTTGAGTGACACTGTATCCTAAAAGCCAATCAGCTTTGAGATTGTCGTAACGTCCCAACATCACTAACGTCCAAACGTCGAATCAGACATGGTGCACAAAAAAAACTGTTGCTGTGTGTGGATACACGGAGCTGTGCCACACGTCATTATACACCTCCACATGATGCTGATGGTGCTGTGGGACTTCCACAGCTGATACAATGCTGCCATGATGGTTGACTGGTTGTAGTTAATGACAGAAAAAACAGTCCCTGTTTTGGGTGACCTGACCCTGATTTTAACTGTGGATTTAAAAAAAAAACATAAACTAAAAACTGCGGCTGTAATTCTGGTTGTGCAGAGACCAACGCAGTGCCCGTTTCAAACTCGACCATAGAGGGGGCTGCCAAGGCTGAGTGGCGCTGTCTGTGCTTTCGCCGGTTTACTCCACAGGAAGAAGAAGAAACAAAGCAAAGTTATTTATGAGGACAGAGGAAAACGCAAGTCTACGTTATTTATGAAGTATTTTTTATTTTCTGAGAGCTGCTCATCGGTTATCCAGCCATAGTCTTACATGGACATTGTGCTTCCTCGTTTCCCCAGCAATCTAATGGCCAGGTATGAAGCCGATCAGCTGTGCGTTTCTCAAGATATGCAAAGGTGAAATACTGGGATTATGAAAAAATGTTGGGCTTGTGATGTTTCAGTTGGGAGTTGAACAGGACTTTCTATTTACCTTAGGACTTATTTCACTGCTTTTATGTCACAGTCGATGGCATGGCTGTATTATATAGTTTACCATGTAATAGCATTATGTATTTTACATTGTGGCTCTGTTTTAGGAGAGGGGAAAGACTGATGGATAGAAAGAAGAGTGAAGGACACAGGTGGAAAAGAGCAGGAGGAGAAAGTAAGTAGGAAAAATAATGGAGTAAACGAGTTAAGCGAGGAGAGTGGAAGATAGAGGTGAAAGGGTAGAGTGAAGGAAAGGAAGAGAGAAGGAAAAAGGGTGAAGAAAAGAGGCGAGGAACAGTGATACAAGAAAAGGAAGAAGAAGAGCAGATACTAAGAGGTTTAGCTCTTTTAAAGACAAGATCAAGACAAAATTTCCAAAATTGCTACACCTTCGTCCCTACCCCACAGCAAGATAACACAGTGGCTCACTGCACTCCTTACATGTCATCAAAACACAGAAAACTGTAAATGTCCCCATTTTTTATTTTACAATGATAATATTCAATTATTTTTGTATGTTGAAGTGTCCCTGGTTTTCATTTGTGAAATCTGGTCACATTACGTTACAAGGAACTTGTGTCAATGTGTAAATATTGCATTCATTTTGACAGCCCTAATTATATTTCTTTAAAACGTTTTAATCAGTGCATGACTACCTGAAAATAAAGAAATGTTTTCATTACATTACAATGAGCTCTTAATATCGACACAGGGAGTGAGCCTTTTTCCACATTTGCTCAGAGGGGATAAATTGAGGAGTGGCTTTACATTAAGCCTTCACAGTTTTTGTGCCTTCTGAAGTTGTTCTGTGCTCTTAACGAGATGAGATGTGAGGTTAATTGGTAAAATTAAACTTTTCTGAAATACTTTTCCTCAACCTTAAAACCGCAACATGTTAACAGTCAATTTTTAAGGAAAACAGCGCCTCCAAGGTGTCTGGGTGCAGTACCCAGGGTATTGCAGAACACAATCTGCAGACACTGTCCTAAGCCAAAACTAATAAAAAAACAACCCAGGAGTGTTCATTTGTTTGCAATCTGCAATTTCATTGATGATCTCCAACACACTGGATCTTTTAAAAAATAGTGAGAAGAGAATTGATGAACATTTTGTGTCTGGTTGCTGCTATTGGAAAACATTTTCTGGTGTTAAAAACAAAAAGTTTATCCCTCCCTGTCAGTGTAAAATCTTTACATAAGCAGTGGTATTGTAGGCTACCGCTATTAAAATGTAACAACGGCTGCTATCTTAGAAATGATTCATTTAAAGAAAAGGAGGACTCTGAGCAGCATACTCAATTCATCAAATAGTAAAGACAGTGACAACCTCCACAAAAGTTGAGAGGTTTTTGTTGTTTAAGAGGATGCAAACATCCTGATGTGAGAATGCAAGAAACACCTTAGATTCTGAGGGAAGTCTAATGGAGTATTAATACATAGAAAATCCTCAGCCTTTTAAAACAAATGAAGTGAACACAACCGGAACACTATTTAAGCGGGATTTTAAACTGTGCTGATGTTTCTCTGATGCAGTCTGAGTATTAGACTATAAACTAAAAGCAGCTTTTCTAACTTTGTATTTACCCTCATCAACACTTCAACATTTAAAATCAGTACAAAAATATAGTAGATGGTAGACACTGTGCCTCATCACATGAACAAGACATGTCATGTCAAAACTTACATTAATGCTTATTACAATGTCAATACTGAAAAACCTGTTCAGCCTATTTTCATTTGTTGCTCCTCCAGGTCAACGATCTGTCAACAGGAGTTACTGTATGCCATGCTTTTAGTCTTACTGAACCACATCACCAACCCTTAATACTTCACCTATTTACATAACTATAATACTGCAACTCTGCCATTCTTTGACAAAAAGAGTTTTACATTTTGCATTAACGTAGAATTTTCCTCATTTGTCCAGTTTTGAGCTGAAGCCACAGACCTGGTGTATGGAAGAGGTTTAGAAAATGTATTAGGGGTCATTGATGCACAAACAAAAGAAAAAGATAAATTGAAACAGAATTTCTTAAGTACAAAGCCTACAGTTGCCAGGGGTCAAAGTGATCTTTGATGTCAGGATAAGCCTCTCTCATGATTCTCCTGATGGAAGCAGAGGGGTCTGTGCTGACGACATCTGCTGCAACTCCTGACTGCAGAGGAAAACCGTCTCGCCCTCCATGACTCCCCACTGGCTGCCCAGCAGGGTGCTTCTGTAACTGCTTAAACGCGGAAAACATGTGTTGTCCTTTGTTTTTGTATGAACACACACACAGTAATGAAACACTGATGATAAAAGTAAAAGTAAAACAAAAGTTCTTGTGTCAGTGTGGGTTCATGGCTGTGTTGGAAAAGGTCAACATCATGACACTTGTCAGAAAATGCAAATGCCAAAAAAATGAAGGTATTAATTTTTAAAAATGATTTTTTTTGTTGTTGTTTACCAAAATATGAAGGCCTGAGTAAATTCTGAAAAATAATAAGTAACACTGAGTAATTAAATAACGTTAAACATCAGGATCAACAGACGTCATGCAGCCTACTGAATGTCAGCTCACTGTATCTTTCGGGGTAGCTCCCCCAGTGGCACAGAAACAAATTTTAGATTTCTTTGGTAAACCATCAGTTGTTGAAATGAGCACCACTGAGGAGCAGCAGATCCAGGAAAGCATCCCGGCACTGACCAGAATTTTTGAACAGTTCGGACATTAACGCACTCATGAGTGACTTTATCTCCCGAGTGCCGAGCCACTTTTGTAAATGAAACTAAAGTGTTTAGCTTATTATGAGCAGTTTAACACTGTTGTTGGATAATAATTTCACAATGATAACTGTGCTGCAAAAATGCATGTTTGGCTGTGTTGTGCAATGTGTTAATGGACCTGTTTCACTGTGTGCACTGTTCTCAGAATGCACACTTCTTTCCTGGCTTCAATGAAATGCTGATGGTGATTTTAGTGTGTCTGTGTGCTGGTGTGTGTGTGCGTGCACATGTGTGTGTGTGTGAGCTGGTGTGTGAATGTGTGTGACTGCACGCCTGATGTCTGCACCCTGCCACTGAGCCAGAGGTTTAAATACTGTAATGTAGTTGTGAGGTTGCTGTGTGTTTGGGGTATGTTAAACTGTACGTAGACTGTTTGCTGTCGTTCACATTGATTGTCATGTTTCAGTCTGAGGTTTAAGTTTTGTTCTCATTTGTCACATTTTTGTTTACTTCCTGTTTTTAAATTTTTTTTTTGCGTATGTGTGTTACTTACCTTTCCTTTCCAATCCCCACTTCCTGCCATCGTGTTTTCCCACCACTGTTATTGTCTGTTCCTCCTTAATGTGTATCAGCTGAGCCAAGTATCCCCAGTTCGTCTTTGTCCCCAGTGCATGTGCTCCAGCACTGTGTATTGTTTAATTTACCAGTGCAGTGTTCCTGTTTTTTTTTTTTGTTTTTTTTTAACCAATCCTGCATGTTTGTTGATTTAGCCTTTTGCCTAACTCTTTTGGATTTGTCTGCCTGTTATTGACTGCCTTCCTGTCTACTGATCTTGGCCTGCATTAAAGGATGTTCTGAATTTCAGCGTTGTTTAGAGTCATGCTTTTGAGTCCAAAACCTTGTGTGCTGTTCTTGTAAGGGATGTAACCCTTCTTTTACATGGAAAAAACTAATCCAAAATATGTTGCCAGTCAAATTGACCTACACTGTTCATATACACTTACAAACAAGCAAAATAAAGAGTTCAAATTACATTTATTTTAAACTTTATACCTTTGTCAGAGAATTTGAAACTGCTCATAGTGATCACAGTTACTGTGGTCAACAACATTTATTGATCAAACAACTTGGGACAGATTCCTTCCTATACAAATGCTGTTCAAGTCTTTTGCTCAGAGTAAACCAGTAGTCCACTAACAGATTTCAATTTGTTTTTTTCATGCATGATAACATATTAAAAAAAAAAAAAGACTACTTTTATTCTATTTTGTTTTAATTTCTTCCTTTCATTTGCCTACCTGAGGCTGGAGCTGCATGCACATCGAAATCCTTATGGGAGAAGTTTTTTTTTTTTTTTGTTTTTTTTCCAGCTGCAAAATTTTTAATGGCTACATTCTACTCAAACAACAAGACACGGTCACTACTACTTGTGACAAAGACAGAAAATGTTCATGTCGTCATCAAGTGGATCAATGCTGCCCCCTGAGCAGCCATTATTAAAGCAAAAGCTGGACTGTATTTTGAAACAGTCATAAATTTTGGTAAATAACAAATTTGTTTGTTTCACTGCTTTCTGTTCATGTTAAAAAAAACAAACAATGAGATAGTTATCTGCATTAAAAATAATAAAAAAGATTCTAATAAGCACCCATTCATAGTGATCAATTTGACCCTCACTATGAGTTGTTTTTCCCATATTTAAAAAAATAAATAAAAATAAAATCCTGTTTTCCAAAGTGTGGCATTTTGACCATTCATCTATTAAAGTAATGCAGGAGTTTCCACTTTTCATATATAGTCCTGTATTTTCTCATAACTTGTGGAAGAAAATTTCAACATTAAGCCTTTGAGCTGATTGGTTTGTCCAATCAGGACACATCTTTAAAACAGCGGGAAACTACAGCCATGCTCGGTGCTCTATGCAGCTGTACGTGGACACAGCTCTGATGACAAAAACTGTACCACTGATCAGTCTTTATTTGGTTCATGTCTTTCTTGGTCAGTAATACTGAGTAAAGGGAGTCTGGAATTTCTCTACGGCCCAATTATCAGGCTATTAAATAGCTTTTTTTGGAAAAGCCAGTGTGTTATTGATAATTATACTACCGCAGCACTAACCTATATACTGAAGTTGCATACTCCATCCATCCAAATTGGTCTCAGATTTAATGTCTTGATGTTAAGTTAGAACAACGTGGAGAGTGGCAACAAAACCCATACATGACACAGACATTCACTGACAGTTGACGCCAATAAGGCGCACTTGTAAGGTTTGGTAAACAATTTGCTTTGGCTAGGAAAAAAAGATGCCGAGGATATGGAGACTAAACGGAGGAGGTTTGCAATGCAAATGATAACGCAAAAATCACATTATTCCATCAACAGCAAATATGACCAGCCTAAAGATACAGAGTCCTCATAATGTAAAGCAGTCAATTACACAGAGTTAATACACAAAGTACTAGACAACACATTAAAGGCCCAGTATGTAACTTATTTGGCTTTTTATTAGCAAAAATCAAATATTGCTTTCATAATACGTATTTTACCGAAGTCAAATCACAATCGCATACAAATGAAAGCTTTCTCGTTCCTTAGAATTAGTTGTTTACGTATACATAGGTGGAGGTGCACCCAACCGCAGGCTACCATGTTGCATCGCCATCT
>JAPXVT010000028.1:33819849-33832328 GCA_029823135.1 Acanthurus reversus
CGCAGTGCAATTAAAAAAAAAGTTCATACATTCATCCACAGACGACATGGAGGACAATAGTCATACAAATTGTTAAATAATGGTCCATTGTATTGTTGGAAAAAGATTTTAAGAAACATGGATAAATAATGGTAAAATTTAGGCAAAAACATAATAGACAAGAGTTACAGTTTAAGTGCTATTTTAATGTGGTGGTAAGTTACACCACATTATTAGAGGTAAAAAAGTAGATAGATATGACATGACACTCTGCCCCACCATGAGCAGGTCAAACACTATAAGAACGATGCTGTAAACTTGTTAACCTGTTCAGTTCTTCTTCTTATCACCACTTTCAACCATTAACCTTGAATGATACCAACATTTATTCTGATCATTTGTTTCTAGACAAGGTCACCTGAGTGAAGATGCACTCTCATTAATTATCTCTATAAATGATGCATGAAAAGAGTTCAGTCAGTTTAATTTCACACCAAAAAGCCATAGGAAAAAAAAAAATTCAGACATCAAAACCAGCCACTATACACATCACCGTAAATATTGACAGCATGCAAAGAAACAATACACAAAACATACAAACTGCAAATGCAGTGTTGAAAAAACCAAAGTGTTCTAAAACTGACAGAGAGGCCAGCTTGAATGGTAGTCGTAGGTGACAGCCATGTTTTTATTGCCAAAGCATCAACAGGTGACGTATTTTACTGCGCTTTAGAATTATGACATCATGCTACCTTACAAAATCATACTGCATATTACTTTGCAAGCTGAGTTGCATGTTTCATATGAGAGCAGTATCCCAGTTTTTATCTGGCCATGGCTTGTGATACAGCTCATGATGGCCTGACAGCAAAGCCAGTAAGCCATCAGAGCAGAGATCCACAGAAACCCGGAGCAAAGACGCTGTGAACCACCATTCCAAATAATGTAAAAATAAAACTGCTAACACAGCTGAAATGTGATGTTCAGAGGCAGAGCTGGTCACTAGAAGGCAAATAAAAAATGGCCTTCCCTATTATCCACATTTGCCTGTTTTAAGCAAATACCTAATAAAAGCAAGAATTCATTTAATAAAAATCTTTAATCTCCTCTCTTGGAAGCGCTGCTTACAAAGCTTTTCTTTCTTTTTCTTTCTTTCTTTGTTATTCACCATTTAGTGCATACATGTAGAAATACACATACAACAAGTGGTTTACAGAACACAAACATAAAACAGAACAAAATAAACAGAACAGTTAAGTAACAGTACCAACAATAATAATAACAATAGAATAACACAAAACAGATTAAGTGGGTTGGGAGCAGTTCAGTGGGTTCCAGGATGAGTTTGGTTCGGTGTTATTTCTTCTTTCGGTTCATACATACAGTATACAGATTCCCCACACATTCATGGTTTGTTATCATATTCTGAAGTTTTCCCCCTCTCTTTTCCTCTTACCCTCCCCAGTTACATGCCTGTTTTTACTTGCACATGTGTTGTGGCATTAACCCACCAGCAGTGGAACAGAACTGAGAATTGTTGGAGTATGTTTTGTTTAATTCCTCAAGTTGATTTTTTTGTAAGGCTGATTGTTGTTCCATTGATAATCTGTAGCTCTAGGGGTCTAACTGTTGTGAAATAGTGATCTTTTTCCAACTTTTCCAGCTCACCAGTATTGTTTTCTTGATGATGGTTAGGGCTACAAGCAGGGGTGTTACATCTTTTTTGAAACATCTCCTGTTGCAGAGGATGCAGTGCATTTTAAATGTAATGTAGTCATTGATTAGCTTCACAGGGGTCAACAAAACCATTTTCTGAAAGGGAGACAATGTACTCAAATGGCAATAGACAAGGTTTTAGTCTGCTCAAGGTCTGGGCTATTTGTATAACACATAATATATACCCCCCTCCCCCAAATATTGTGCTCCAATCCCATCCCGAGAAAAACATCTAAAAAAGGTTTTAAATATTGACGGGAATTATTTAGTTTTGGACAAAACCAAAACATAATGTGACAGAGTGACACAGGATCAATACTAGGCAAACTTAGCTAGCTTTGCTTTAGACCAGTGAAGATGATACAAGACCTTGAACTAGATAATTTTATGTCATTAGCATATTGAGGAGGAATGTATCTTATCTAAAGCTTTCTTCCAAGAATAAACAATCATATTCCTACTGGAACATGAATTGAGTTCTCAAATGGAATTGGAAAGAGAACTGGGTGGTTGTGATGGAAAATTAGCAGGGGATGCTGATGTAAAACTACAGAGTTGCCAAAAAACAAACAAACAAACCACCAAGAAATGTTAAATTTTAACGTAAGCTAGTCAAAGATATCCTGATATTTTGCCGAAGGCTTCCAGTGGATTAAGTGTTTTTGGTAAGCTCGTTAAGGGGTCAGAAAGATATAAAAACATGTTGTCAGCGTAAAGGAATACTTTATACTGTGAACCATTTCTCTGTATTCCATTATGCTGATTTCACCACGCAATGCAATCGCTAAAGGCGTGACTGCAAGAGCAAATAAAAGGGGCGACAAGGGGCAGCCTTGCGCCACAGTAAGGAATGGGAAAAGAGGTTGGTTTATTCAGACAGCCTCTCATGGGGAAGGACAGAGCACCCTGAACTTAAACCAAATCATTTGAGGGTGTAAAAAAGATAATTCCACTCCACCTGATCAAACGCCTTCTTGGCATCGAGTGATATTGACATTTCCAGAATATCAGGTGGAGTGGGATCATTACGAGTATTATGTAGGTATTGTGTATTTAAAAAAGAATGGCAACTTCTAATGAAGCCTGTTAGACCATCAGATGTAACTGAGGTTAGAACAGCTTCTAAACAGCAGGCTAGCATCTTGGAAAGAACTTTGCCGTCCACATTAAGAGAAACAGGGCGATCAGCACTGCATTCCAGAGGGTTTTTATCTTTTTCAGGAATAAGTAATATGACCGCCTGTCGCATAGTCAGAGGAAGGGAGACAGTAATAAATAATTCTTCAAATACGGACAGCAAAATAGGAGCAAGTTGGTTGGCGAAGTTAAAAAATTCACTTGGGAGCCCATCGCATTCCGGAGATTTTCCATTTTGCATGGAACTGCGATTCTAAGCTCCTCTAAAACAAAAGTCATACACTGTCAGTTTCAATATAGATGTGAATTTCTGGCCTCCCAGAAAAATATACTTTTCTGTTATGGCAACGCATCTATTTCATTTGATTGTTGAGTTGTAATTTTTAAGACAGCAAGACTGAATATTTTAAGATATTCTTGTTTAATGTTCTTCTATAGTCTCCGGTGGCCAGTAAGGCAATAACCTGCCTCACGTTTGCCTTGTATATCGCCTTCAGTGAAGCCAGCTTTAGTTAAGTGTGCAAGGTTTTTTTTTGTCGGGGACCATGTACAAAAGTAAACAATGATCTCACAGAGAAAACATGAAAGCAATCTCTTTGTATGTATTGTCCCATCCTCTTTTGCTAACATTTGAAATTATACATGTTAACTTGTAGGTATCAGTTCTGATGTCAACAGTGGCCATCAAGTTTGTTCCAAATTTAATCATTTGTGCTGCAAATTGAGTTTAAACAGCCAGAAATCTTAGCAGCTCACCTTGCCCTTGTGAGTCAATGGTATTGATCTTGTCCCTATCAACCCTGCTCAATATAATGCAGCCGTTTTGTGCTCTGGGCAGGGAGGACAAGAATAATCAAAGCTGTGATGACTCTGCTCTGAAGCAATTACAGAACAGACAGAAATTGAAGAATCATGCTCTGCCACTATCGGTCCATCACCCCACAGAATATATACAGCCTTCACAACAAGCATGATGGAAGTTGCTAGAAAGTGATGTTTGTCTCTGGTTCTTCATTCACTTGAAACAGCTGTGTGTATTTCTGTGGGGAACCTCAATAATTCCTGCAGGACTCCCAGTTACTAAGCGACCTGCTACTGGGAAACAACATGCTACACAGCTTTGACCTTGCTAATAAAAACATGCACTGTACTCACTGCTCAGAGCTGATGAATGGGTGATGTCAGAGTTGTGTTCCTCTGTCCAGCTTCAAATCTCACTCTGTTCCTCTGTTATGTGGCATCTCCTCATGAATAAATTGTGACTTTGCATCCTGTGCACAGAGTGGCTTTTCTTGTTACCACTGAGGAGGAGGAGGCTAAAAATTTCATGACTGCTGAATTATTCACACCACCACTAGATGACAAAAAACAGCAACATCCTGAAAAATATAATCCATTAGGATGTGAGGATTATAAGTGGGAGACAAAAGAACATGAAAATGTCAGAATTATCATAATTTGCTCTGTGGGCTTAGTGTTGGAGGATAGTTCTGTAATTAGCTTTCACAATAAAACACAAGAGGGTAGATAGTTCAAATACAGTGACGGCATCCTCTGTGGTCACAATATGTCCCCAAGGTGAGACAATATTTGGGGACAGAAAAGACAAATGGTAAAATTATCAGGCAAACTAATAATTTGCCTGTTGTAAATGCCCATTACAGTTCACAGACCAACTTGGTGGTTCAGCTTTAACCTAATACATTTACTGTAGTGCACTCACACTTTTAATGAGCAATTATGATTTGTTAGCAACATTACAGGGCACTGCCTTTTGGTTTTTAATTCAATAGTGTAATAATTTGCTTAAGAATAAAGACAAAATTAAAAAAAAAAAAGTCGTTTAAAGCAAAAAGATACAATTGATCAATTAGAGAATTTTAAAGGTGTATTGAAATATTTGAGTAAGCAAGGCCAACGCTTCCCCCTTCTTCCAGCCTTTTTGCTGAGTTAAACAGTTACTGTCCTTTAAAGCTGGAGACTACGATCTTGGAGATTTGAAAGTTGCATCTCCTCCAAACTCCTCCCCCTCCCCTCTGAGCTCCGTTTCGCCCTCCCCTTGGAGCCTCCTACAGACACGCCTCCTCCCGTACAAGAAGAGCAGGCAAACAGCGTGTGAGTTTTGAGAGGGGAGTGACATCAGTCAGAGTCACAGGTATGACAAACTGTAAAGTTATTACAATGCATGTTGAAACTAAATAACCCAAGGTCCAATGGTGGAATAGGACTACCAGATATTTACCAGTATTATATTTCATTTAATTCACGATATCCCCAGCAGTGGGCATACAATGCAGAGAGGCAGATTGGAAGCTGGGAATGGCTTGAAGAACAGTTAATATCAAAACATAATAAGGAGTTGACTTTAACAAATTTATGGTATAATCCCTCTAAAATTAGACTGAAGAATCCAGTGTTGAAATTCTCCCGTGAAATAGTGACAATCCTACAAAAATGTCTGTCTTTTAATGGATATTCACTACCTTCATGTCCATTATGGTATAATCCCATGTTTGTAGCAGGGGGTGAAACCCTTAAAGACAGGATGTGGCAACAACATAACTTAAATCAAGTGGGACAAATTGTAGACAATGGTAAAATGATAACTTTCAATGATTTAAAAACACAGTTTGGGTTGACAGACTTGAATTTTCTGACATATAATCGAATCTACTCTATTACTAAATCATTGTTGTCCAAGGGTATACAGTTGGGAACAAGTAGAGAGCTGGAGAACAAATTAATAGCAGCTATAAAGAGAAAAGGCACTGTGTCTACTATGTATAAATTACTGACTGCAATGAACCCCTGTATGACCTTACAAACTAAATGCCAATGGGAGCGTGACATGGGTGTGCCTATCTCCGAAACACAATGGAATGCAGCACTTAGAAAATGCACAAGTATCTCAAAATGTGTTAGATATAAAATTATCCAGTTGAAAACAATTCATAGGGCTTATATGACCCCAGGAACAATGAATAAAATCAATCCCTCGATGTCAAATATGTGCTGGCATAGTTGTGGTTCGAAGGGGACACTCGTGCACATGTTATGGAATTGCCCTGCTGTACAACAATTCTGGCATGACATTGCTAATGATCTAACCACTGTACTCAATACTGAGCTTGCACTATGTCCAATTGTGTGTTTACTTGGAGTTGAGATGGATGGTATACAATCAAAAAAGTTACAACATATCCTCTCACTTGCCTTCCTGGTAGCAAAAAGGACTATCCTTATCAACTGGAAG
Source organism: Acanthurus reversus (assembly GCA_029823135.1). NCBI lineage: Eukaryota > Metazoa > Chordata > Actinopteri > Acanthuriformes > Acanthuridae > Acanthurus > Acanthurus reversus. Next base: position 33,825,935 of record JAPXVT010000028.1, read on the forward strand.
GAACGTAAAGACAATTGCTTCAGCATAGATCACTGGTGAAACGACTTTATGGACATTCTTGCCATGGAACAGGCTGCTTTGTCTCTCAACCCTCTGGAGAGGCCTAATGTCTCGCAAGGCCCCTTGGACTTTATGAGAACCTTTTTGGCCTGACTTTTCAGGGGCGCTCTTACTCCTCTCTTCCTGTGCTATGTTTTCCATAACAGATTCAAATGGACTCAACGGACTAAACTGCAGCCAAACCCCCCCCCCCCCTTGTCTTTTGTCTTGTACTGTATTGTATTGTCTTGTCTTGTCCTGTTGTTGTATTATTTTTTTTTCTGAAAAATCATTAAAAATGTAATGGTAATAACTAATTTATAATTAGTAATAAAATTATTAATTATTACCATTTTAACACTGTCTTTCATGCATACTTTATACATTTCTGACTGAAAAGTGACAAATGACCAGTGGCTGTGACAGACACATACTGAAGCTACTAACGCTACCCTTGAAAAGTGAAGCTCCCTCAGTGTGATTGTCATACCTTTCCTGTTAGCACAAATTAGCCATTGTAGCTAATGTTCGCCTTCTGTCTGTACCTTATCTACACTACATTAGCATTAGGCTATGGTTAAGTTAGGTAAGCTATCTAGCATAGCTGTATCGAGCCTGATTCTGTTGGTGCCATGTCAATGACACACCCCGACCGCTCTATCGTCTGACAGTTGCACAATTGTCCCCACATCCCATTGGTCCGACAACGCACTCACCAGTCCTAGACTCATTCAGAGTCAGTTTACGTGATCTGTGCCTTGTCTGTGCTGCCATGTGAACAATGTGTTATCCTATCCCTGTAATTTTTTCCCAACCTTAACCATGAGGGAAAGGAAAATAGGAAGATTACAGACTCTAAAGGAACAGGAATATTTGCAGAGAACCAAATCGCAGGCTAGGGTCTAAATGAATGAAATGAAATGAGAAGGCCGCTGATGAAAGAGACTGTGAGTGTATTGTCAGGTGAACAGAGCATCGGAGTAATGGGCATTTGTCGGACAATTGAGTGTTCGGTACAATGAGCATTTTGTCAGTGATGCATGGAGGGCATATGATTTTATACATAAAGTGAATATACTGTTACAAAAATGTACAAAGACAAATTACACACTTATCTAAAAGCTTTAGTTCTCAGCAGTACAATCCTGTAGCTCTGGCTGAGTATTATTTGTATTTATATAAGGTCAAGTATCTGTACATGCATGTAATGTTAGTGTATGAGTCCACATTATCGAACCATTCCGACAGAACTAGGACACATTTCATCAGGAGATTGGGATGGACAGACAGTTACTTTGATGCACAGCTCATTTGATATGGATTCTTTTAAAAAATACATTGATAATAAAATAGTATAAATTAAAAAAACATGGACAGCTGCATCAATTTTAAAAACGTTAACAGTACTTGCAGTACAGTGTTTGTTTGCTGAAACAGTCCTGACATATTAAACTTGCACGTGTCACATGACTTTTGAAACCCACAGACAGGTTACTCGTCATCAGCACTCAGACAGCATCACATTTTGTTGGACAGCACTGTGATATTTTAACAAGGTGAAGACATAAGTGCTACTGAACAGTATATTACTACAGCTTTTACTGCTCTTCATGCATGGAGCAGCCATCTTGGATTTGAGGACAGGTCGGTGAGGTATGGAAACACAATGCACCGACAGATTTAAAAAAAAATGGACGCCTTATCTCATAATTACAAGAAAAGATCTCATAATTGCAAGATAAGGATCAAAGTGCTTTTACAGCATAATGCAGCTTTCACACACGCACACACACACACACAGATGGAACAGCCTTCAGGAGAAATTTGGAGTTCAGTATTTTGCCCATGACACTTCGACATACAGACCGGAGTAGCCGGGGATCGAACCATTGGCCTTCAGATTAGTAAAGGACCCACTGTACCTCCTGAGCCATGAGGAAAGGTCTCATATTACAACATCTTTTCTGTTTTAAAAAAGGTAGAGAGAAATCTTTAGAAAGATAATTACCTAACTGCACTGAGGAAGAAGTTCAAACACTCGAATGCAGAGATGCTGAGGAGCGACGCGCTCAAACAAGAACATGAATATACAAACTGTAGGAACATCTCAATCCAGAGGGTGACAGTCAAAGAAAACATTTGAATGTCATGAGAGCCATGGCGCTCGTAAAAGGGAAAGTTCAAGAGCAAGCGCTTCACTCTTGAGAGAGTGACTACAACTGAACTTCTAACCCGAAGAAGCACAAGGCTAGACCAAGAGAATCCAGGCCACTCAGTGGAGTGGGCGGAGCCTCTGGTCTGGACCAGACTATGATGGTGGGGGGAAAAAAAGCTTGTGTCAGTCTCATCCGCCTCCAAGATGACCTGCAGCACGGCGCCTCTTACCCTTTTTCATGAAAATGTGCTTAAAATGATTTAGAGGTCACCTAGTGAAGGTGCTGAGAGAAAGATAAATTTGTTGTATTTATTTGTCCTATTTTTCCTCTTATCAAATTCTCCCTGATGAATAATCAGTTAACTGTTTGATGTTGTTCCGATTTACAGTTTTATCTGTAAAAAACTTGGAAAACAACCTAAATGAATCTCGATGCATTCATCCATTCATTAGCCGTAGCTGCTTATCCTCTGCAGGGCTGTAGACAGTTTGAGGCAGTCTCAATTTACTCTAGGCGACCCAGGACAAGTCGCCAGCTCATCAGAGGGCGAGCACATGGGGACGCATTTTAACAGGTTCAGTTGGAGTGTGTCCAAGTCCACTTTGCTTTTTAGACGGCACGCAATCTGGGCGCAAAGTGAGGCACAAAGCTCAAAGGAGACTGATTTACTCCAACAACTTTAGAACTTTTTGGACGCTGACACTCCTTTAAAAAATCACAGGTGTGTTTTGGGCATGACACGGATGAAACCAATCAGTGTGTCGTCTCTCACCTCTTTCAAAGCCAGGGGCACTTGAACATGGCGTGTTGCTATTTAGATGGTGAAGCTGAAAGAATTACAGTGGTGTCAGGAGCGGGGGGAAACTAAAGTGTCACTGCAGACAGTGATGCACTGATGAACTTGTTATGAGGAGTCTTGCTGTGTGTCCCCATGTGTCACAAGCAGAGCATATTTCAATAGTTCTCCCTCCACATTACAGGACAGCACTGTGCTGAACTTTAAACAAGGTTTTTGTTGGTCTACAGCACAAACGCTTTCTGGTGCTACAAGATATCACTGCACCAACAATGTGTCTGACCACGCCTCCTTTTAGGACCAACGGGCGCGCAGACGAGCTCTGGGTGTGAAAATAATACCGGCGGTACAGCAGTGATGCTCGCTGTGCTGTGCGGCGCCTTTGTGCCGGGTTGAAGACTGAGCACACACAGACAAAAGTTTATGCTCACATTCACAACATGCGGGTAAACTTAATTTGCTAGTTGAACTCACCTGTATGTGTTTGGACTGAGGGAATGAATGAATACTCCACTTTGAAAATGATAAATGTGCTTTTCTGTGTCGGCTGTGAAACGACTCATGCTCTTTACATGAAACTTGTCACTGACATGAAAGAGTCTGTGCAAATGTATGACTGTTGTCATTAAATGCCATTTGGTCAGTCACATCACTTTTAATACAAGTTTGACATTGTTTGAGAAATCTTTATTATGACTTGACATAAACCTTGTGTACTTACCGACGGTGGAACACTATGACTCATTTGGTACAACAACTTGTACTTAGAGTCACTGAGTATTATTTCACTGACAAACGTCTGCTGAGGTCAAGAGAAACATTCATGGCTCTATTATAACAATGTTCATGATGGCTAATGTGAAAACCAAGCACATATGACAGCTATACAGCATACATTCCCTTCAAATGTGATAAATAGGTCTGCCGCAGGATGTTAATGAAAGGTTAGAAGTTACTTTGTTTTGATTAATTTGACACCTTCTTAAAAACCATCATTGTATTCTTTTTTTAACATTTGTATTGTATTACAGAGGAAAACAGTAAGTTAATTATCCTCACAGTAAAGTATATTTTGTGCTGTAATCTTCTGGTTTAAGTTGGAGTAGTGCAGTATTTGCATCAGTGGTAATAAGAGGCCTGAAACCTCGGACGGTTTTTGATTCGGTGCTTTGAAGCACCTGAAGTGGCTCCTCCAGGAACCTGATAAACTACCCAGAGCTTCTGAGAAACCGGATGTGTTAACGAGGCTCCTGCAGGCTCCACAGAGTGTGGCAGCCCGAGAAACCCTAGAAGGAGTTTTAAGGATCAGTTCGGTGTGATTGCTAATGCAGACGAGCACACTGTGAGAAGGGAAATGCTTTTTGTGTCCAGCAACACTTTGTCAGCACACAGCTTTGTCTCTGACTTAGTGTGTGCTTGATGAGCTCCCATGTGACCTTCACATCCTCAGTACGCTCTGCACCCCTCCAGTTACTGTCACCTTGTTTTCCAGTTCTCAGTCGATCATGATGTTACCATGATGTATTTCCACTGGTGCTGTTCTTTGCTTTAACCCCACGCTGACACAGTTGCAGAGTCTGTCCCCTCAGAAACAAACAGTAACTTTTATGCTGACGGAGGTCGGTGCACAGATGCCTTGCATACATTTTGTTTTCTCTTAGTAAACTTTAACTCTGCCTGATGTGCTGTGTGAAATTCACACATTAACAGGAAACATTGTTCACACTTTGTTTCTCCATTTTTCCCCAGAACAAAGAGAGAGAGCGCATGAGGGAGCGAGAGAAGGTGGCCAGGGAGAGGGAGGCACGTTACAGCAACGGTCACCTCTTCACCTCACTGACGGTGTCGGGAACCACACTGTGTTCAGCGTGCAACAAAAGTATCACCGCCAAGGAGGCGCTCAGCTGCCCCAGTGAGTCACACGTTTGCTGCCCTCTGCATCTTCACACACACACAGGGGCAGGAGGAGAAGAAACACTTCAGCACTGACTTCAGTATGAACTGAGTGGGCAAATCACATTTTGAACACACACACACACGAACGTAAATGCAATTTGAATTGTTCGAAAATCTATATTGTGTGCAATTTAAGACGCTCGCGACATCTTTGGTTCTTAAAGTTTGCTTTTATGTTTTTTCCAGCATGCAATGTCACCATCCACAACCGATGTCGGGATACTTTGCCAAACTGTGCCAAAATGAAGCAAAGGGTAAGACACAGGCTACAGCCGCTACAACGAAAACATTCAACAGGTCATGATGACGTGTAGGGTTTCAGCACCGTGCATTCAGGGTTTTTGAATGAAATACTGAAATATTTCAGGAAGGCCTTCATGACAGATTCTCTCGCTGAACTTTTGCCCCAGTTCAGTTTGAGACATTGAACATTTACTCCGGTTGAAGCAAGATTTATTGTTGAGCATTTGAGTTTTCATGTGAAACAACGTGCTATTTAAAATGATAAGATATGACATACAGCTTACCAGGGTTGCAATGCATTTACTTGAACATGTGCTTTCTTAATGATACATAAACAAACACTGATATCCTAATTAATTTGTGGTGAGTTTGAGAAAACAAGTTGTTTTGTCGTGAGCTTATCCAAGTGCTGGCGCTCCCCTCATTCACCTGTTGGCATGTGAATCGGACGGCCGGTACTGTTTTAAACATGTCTTATTTAAGCTTTTATTCATTCATTCATCCATTAATAGTCTATGTTCTAAAAAAATCTACACATCAAAGATACTAGAAGATAGTGCTGATTTTCACAAAATGAATTTTTTAAAGAACTGTTTTTAGCTTTCTGTCTCGGTATGTGACTTGATATTTGCCCGTCGGAGAGCTGCGTCATCATCAGAATCTGTTCCGGTTAACGCCAACATTACCGTCTACTTTTTATTTCTTTGCTTTTCCCCATTTATCCAACATTGTTGTGACTCGTGAGTTAGCGTTGATGTGACGTTCCACTTCCGTGAGAACAAATGAGTGAGCGTCACGTAGTCCACCTGAAAAGAGAGAGCGGCGAGCGTCACACAGTGCATCCTGACGTCATTATGAATCGCCAAGAGACGCTCTGACATGGACAGCGTTGGAAAAGTTACTCTGGAAATGTATCAGGTTGCAGATTACCAGTTGCCCTATTTAAAATGTAAAAATCTTATCTAACTGTGTCAGTTACTTTATCAAAGTAATGTAACCTATTACATTTGATTACTTTTTGACTACTTTTCTAAATTTCTGACGAAAGTTTTCAACAACGAGGCGGTGTTAATGGCAGACGTGTGGCGCTGCAAATTCAAACAAGAGAACAAAAGCATCAGAAAAGCATCAAACTTTACAAAACCACCTTGAGTGGAAATGACAAACGAAGGAATCGCATCAAAAACGTGCAAAGGTTCAAAAA
>JAPXVT010000028.1:33937033-33952478 GCA_029823135.1 Acanthurus reversus
AGGCACCAAAAAGCCTTTGAGCAGGTCATTAAAAAGAGACACAATCCTCTGCGTTCACGCGGTTTGATCTCCTCACCTGCCCCACATAGAAGACCTCCTCTGGGCTGATGATGGGCTCGGAGCTGAGCTCGCTGAGCGGCACCAGACCCTTCACGCTGTTGTAGAAACGAACAATGCAGCCAAAGTCTTTGACGCAGACGATGTAGCCGTGGGACACGCGACCAGGGCGAGCGTCGGCGTAGCTGCGGAAGAGCGGCAGAGAGCTTTCAATCATGGCCTTCTTCCTGGTCAGATACAGCTTCTTATTCTCAGCATCTACTGACAGCACCTGAAGGAACATAGTGACACACAAACATAAAACAAAAATATGTCAGATAATTTGCAAATCTGCCAGAGGGTTGAAGCAGCAGCTTAAAGATTGTTTTTTATGTTTTTCCTCAGAGAGAAAACAAAACAGAGACAAGAAACTGCACTGACCCGACATTTGATCTTCATGCCCTCCACATACTTCTTCTCTGGGTTCTTCAGGATGATATCAGACAGGTGAGTACGAGGCACCAGGCCTTTAATGTGGTCAGACAGATGCACAATCATGCCATGTTTGAGCAGGACTGACACTTTCCCCTAAGAGAGACACATGGACAGAGGACAATGTGTGAGACAGACATCAGGAACAGCGAAGAGCAGGAAGAGAGGGGAAAACTGCAGAAAGAAAACTGAGCCACTGTCTCTCAGCTGATGTTTGCTGTTACTTTCTTCTTACCTCGACAACCTGACCAGCCTGAAGGTCATGGTATCTAAAAAAAGGCCTCTCGATCACACTCCTGAAATCAAGACACAAGAGGGCTGTCAGTTAGTCAAATTAGAACAGTGAGGTGAGGTCCATGCTTACAAACGAATAAGATGCATACATGAGATGTTACAAACCCGCGCAAACTGGCAAAATAAATTTGGTCCATGGGGCTGAAGTCCAGGATTCTGCAGGTGTGCTCAGGCATAGCCAGCACTCTGTTTTCATTGAGTTGCTCACTTGATTCCTTCAGGTGGTTCCGCTGTCAAGAAAGATGAATTATGTCATTTCTAAATGCTGAGTCAACAAACTATTTTCATGGGGTATTCATACAATCTTTTCATCTTGACTATTAAAAGCATCACCCTTAGTAAAGTAAAGTAAGTAAGTAGCCTTTGAGGGCCATGGAGGCCCACAGACCAGGAGCCTCTCTTCTGTTTCTGTAGCATGAGGCAGTTTGATGTACAAAGACAGGCCTTGGACATGACGCCAGTATGTCGCACGGACTTAGCCCCAAGCCCCTGATGCTGAGCGCCCAACAGGGAGGCATCAGGTACCAATTTTGTGGGCTAATCTTTGGTGTGACTCGGCTGAGAATTAAACCCCCAAACTTCCAATCTCAGGGCAGAAACAATAACCACAAGGCCGCTGAGCTGGTCAAAGACCAGCCTTAGTGGTGGGGAAAAAAATCGATTGCATCGCGATTCGGACGTGGACGATTCTGAATGGATATGAAAATGTCGGCAATTGAAGTTGTAAATAACATTAAAAAAATGGAACGAAAAAGGCAGAAAATGGAATAGCAGCATGCAGTGAACCCAGACAGTTTACGGGGAGCACATGAAAAAAAAACAAAAAAGAAACATGGCTGACCGCGAGATCCGACCAGCACAGAGTGGATTCAAACTCGCGTTTGGAAACACTTTGGCTTCCACAAAGCTGATGGTGAAAATGAAGTGAAAAGGAGCCACGCTCTATGTGAGCTGTGTCACACTAAGAGAAGTCAAAGTGTATCATAATCGTTGGCCCCTGAATCGTGATCGAACCGAATCGTTGGGTGCCATTTCTTTTTGAGAGTCATTCATCGTTCTTTTTTTTGTTGTTGTTGTTGACAATAACAGATCTACGAGCCATAAATGTAACATGCAGTGTTGTCACACTTCTCTGGTAGTTGTCTGTGATGCGAAGAGTGACAGTGTTGTGTGACGGAATATGGATTGAGTACTGAGCACTATGCAGTGAAATTTGAGCACAATAAAAAGAAGAAAGCTGTTAAAAAATAATAAGAGAACCTCAAAATTAAATAAGCTACAGAACAAAATGGTCCTTCCAAAGATGAAATGGCCCCTTGCTGCTTTTTAAAAAAATTTGATTTTTATTTATTCATTTTTGGCTATTAAAGCTAAACTCTGTGTCATTAGAGATTGCAGATTTTTCCACAGTCACTGGTTATTATTATACAACTTGGCACAATTCGAAGCAATTCAAAGGAAAAAAAAAGATTTTATTTAGATGTTTTAGTTTTAAAATGGCAGGCAAGATGAACTGGTCAGCTGAGCATACATGCACAAAAGAAACACTCAAAATCAAACTGTGCAAACCAGGACATGGAAAAAACAACTAACAAATCTAAAATGCTGTTATTGCAGTTTAACAGCACATAGAAGCAAACACTGAATAAACTAATCCAGATGGGTTTGAAGTACAGGAAGGAACACAGTGCTGTGCTGTGGTGGGAAACCCAGCTCACAGTGCTCCGGTGTACGGCTTCAGCTCACTCAGCGATGCGAGCGAGAGGCCGAACCACACCAGTTGTTGTGGGACGCCAAACTAACATCAAACACAGATGAAAACCTGTAAATAAAGTCTTTCTTCTGTTTATGGTGTTTTACAGATTCACCACCCAGCAGCTGGGGACTGGAGAGAAGAACGCCGAGTCCTGCTACAATGTGACGCTGGCTTATTCACATAATTCTATAGCAATGTAACTGTTAACTAGAATAGAAATGCTGGATATTTCAAATGCTCCACTGTACCAACCTTCAGAATAATATGACTCACATTTCCAGGTTAGTAATTATTATACTCACACTCTTCCTAATTATGGCTCTCAACTTTTCAGTGTTATAATAGCAGACTATTTTCTCCCCAGGTTCTTACAATAAGTCTTGAAAGTTTCACACTGTAACTTCACTTATATTCATGAAGCTTACCTCCACTCTGCTGACTGTTAACAGGCCTGTCCTGCCAGCCAATCCCAGAGTCCAGTCTCATGCAGCATTCTGCTGAAAATCACTTTGACTTCTCTTTTGCAATGGAAATTAGACTGAAGTAGACCTTCAAGTCACCTAGCTCCCCCAATAAATGCATTCAAGGGGGGGAATAGAAGCTATCACCAAATCAGTGTTTGCTTTATCCCTTCAGGGTTTTTATAAGAGTGTGAAAATGTTGATGACAAATCCTGTTTCTTTGTGTGGAGGTAAGAAAGGCTTGCTCCTCGCAATCACACTTCTGCAGTTAGTGGAAGCAAAGAGCTGGGAGGGGCAGCAGGGGGAAGAGGTGCTAGCCAAAGGATTTACAGTTCAGAATTGACAGCCTGCTTCAAAAGCAAAGCAGTGCCATTGTCAGAGAGTAATTTCATTTCATGAATAAGCGCTTGACTGCTTACAGTGACAGCCTAGTCCTCATCCTGTCTGCCCTGGCATCGCTCCCGTTCACCAGCCAATGAAAGAATGTCATTCCTGCTTCTGAAACACACAGACCAGGAGGCTGGGGCTTATGTGCAACAACCAAAATCTGTGCCACCCTGACGGATGTTCAAAACAAAATGTAAAAAGGAGGAGGACTGTGTGGAGCTGACTTTGCTTTCTCAGTGGGAACCATTTTGAGAAACTCTCAAGTTGAGAGTGAATTTGGGGAGGTTAGATCTCTCTGGTGAATATTATCACTGTCGGGTTACAAATGGCATCCAACAGAAAAAAGCATATGAGCCAGGTTCTGCAACGGCTCAGTTCACATGCAGATAAGGAAACAAATCACAGTGATTTATACAAAGTCCTAAATAATGCCAGTATTCTGCTACTGCTTACCCACCATTTATTCACTGAAAACAACCGACACACAGTGCACACCGAGTACCTCAGAGCATCATCAGGGTCCATGATGACGTGACAAACATCAATATGTTTACTTCAAACTGGGGATAACTGGCCAATTTTCACAATCCTAACACTTTATGAAATTACTGGAAGTGTATATGATGGTCTTCAGCAGACCTTTTTATGATGACTGAAAACAATGCATAAAAATAATAGATGGCACATTTATTGTTCTCTCTGACTAGGTCCCTTTTTTATTTTGAGGAAAATCTGATGTTGTAAGTTTTAACACAGTATCACATCTAAATGTGTGATAGGTACGCCCGTTGTTGAGAATAAGTCTCACAATTTTCTGAGCCTTCAACTATTCAGAGAGACTCCAGCAGGAGTGTTTGCTTCATTACACCCCTTCAGACTGGAATGTAGTGCGACTGTGCTTGATTGAAAGATCCCTCTATCAACTTGTTAATTAGCAACCTTCTCATTGCTAGTAGCTGCTGTATGAAGCTAGGTACTACAGAGCTCGGTAACAAGACATATTTGCAGCAGAGCTCCAATCAGCCTCTTGGCATGGCAATAATCATTTTATGACTTTTAATGGAATTATGGAATGATTCATTACTATTTCATTTTATAATTACAAAACCTCTTTGTAGAGTCTTTGTAAATCATAAGAATTAAAACAAACAAAAGAGGTTACTGGATGTCTGTGTTTTTATATGTTAAAGGAGAACTTAGTTATTTTTCACCGTGGGCCCTATGTCCCTGTGTGTGTGTGTGTGTGTGTGTGACTGATGGAGACAGTCATTTTGGAAGCTGGTCCAGTATTGAGGGAGGCAGCCAAGAAACGAGCTAGAACGGGATTTTTGGAGGCAAATGTGCACCGTTCAAAGTTCGTCCACTAAAAGCGCTTATTTTCACCACTGAGCAGCTCAAATGGATAGTGTAAGTCTCACAGCATGCAAAGCATTTCCCTTACCCCTCACCTGTTCCAGGCTGTGTGTAACCTATATCGTTCCTTAGTCTTGGTCTTGATGGATTTCACATGTTGCAGGAAGATAACAGAGCAGCCATGACTGAGGGCAGATCAGAGCAGAGCTGGTTGTTTTGAAGTACAGTTTGGAGTTTTGTCTCATCGATATCAGTTGACTGAATATTTTCCTGACTTTGAGAGTGTGGAAGATTTTGATGGCTGCCCGTGTTTAATTTGAGTCTGAGTATACAGATGAGGAGCTCCTACAATTTGACAAGCAGACAGTAAAACAAGATTTGGTTACACACAGCTCACAATAAGTGAAGGGTAAGAGAAATCTTTGCATGCTGCTGTCAGAGACTTGTACTATCAATCTGAGACGGCCAGTGGCCAAAACAAGTGCTTTCAGTGGATTAGTGGATGAACTTGGACAATGTGTATTTGCCTGCAAGCATCCCGTTCAAACTCATTTTTCGGCTGCTGGCTGCAACGGCCTTCCTTAATACTGGAGCAACTTCCAAAATAGTTGTCCCTATCAGTCAGTCACACACACACACACACACAGAGGAAATAGGGCCCAGATTGAAAAATACCAACACTCCCCTTTCAGAATTTGGGCTCATGTAATGCCTAACATTTTATCCAAAAAACAAACAAACAAACAAAAAAAACATTGATTTTATTCAGTCAGTCTAATTAATTTACATGTGACTGTGCATACATTTATCATATTGAGACATAAATCAGTATTTGAACAATATTATTTGTAATATTATAATATTGATTTCGACCACTTTACTGAGCCTGCAGTGCTTCTCTGAAGGATATTCTCTTCAAACTGAACACTTCAGAGGGTTGAAAGGCAGTTCCACAGTGGCCAAAACAAATAATGCATTTAGGTCATGCACGTCAACTTACAGTCAAACACTTCTGAAGTGTTTCAGGAACTTGCCCTCAAATATTGCAAAGGTTCATTTAGCTGTATTATAAAAAAGATTACAACAGGAAGTTTTACAGTGATAGCTGAGAACCAGGATGGAGAAAAAAGTTAATTCAACACTTGATGATTTTATCAGGAGCTCTAAATGATGCTCAGCACCGTGTAAAACTGGAAAGACTGCCGTGTGCATGTACTGAGTTCTACAGCTACTACTTTCCTTTCTTTGCACATGATTAGCCTTGCATTGTGTGGTGCTGTCTGAACATATTAAGCAGAGTTGTTTCTCTCAGACTGTCCTGAGTAGAGGCCATGTGGTGTGCTGTTGTGATGACAACGGACGTGTTACTGTGCGAATGGGTCTGGGCAATGGCTTAGTGGGACACAGTGTAATTTGGTTCAGGGCTGGGTCTAACCAAGAGTGACAGTTCCCTGTTCTGAAGAGGCGGGAAGGCTGATGCATTATGCATGAGCGACCTGTGTTAGACGGGTCATACTGCTTCACTTTGTTCTGTGTACTAGTATTACTGCTCTACTACACACAACTTCAGACATACAAAACATATTTCCCTTTTTCCCTCTGCTGTGCCAATGTAAGTAGTTATATGTGTACTGACACAACTATGCATTTAATCACTGAGTTTATGATAGACAAACAGTGGTGCTAAAAAGAAGTACTTATCAAGTAATACCAGTTAAGTTCCTGCAGAGAAAATAAAGAAGAACTTCAGGCACTCCTGCATGGAGCAGCAAACATGGCTGCTCACAGAATAATCAATCACTGACCACTTTCAACCTAGAAGGTTTTTGTCAGGGTGCAAGGAAGAGGACTCTCAGTGCACAGAAAAAGTTCTGTGCCTTCTTACCTGATAAGGGAGTCTGTGTTGGTTCTGTTTCTAAACTGTTGGGTTATTAGATGATTAAGAATGTCACTGGCTGTGTATAGCTGGCCTAATCCTCCGGTCAGAGAAGACGCAGCAACTTCTTCTGCTTAACAGTCTTTAATTGCAGCTTTTCAAATAAAGAGTACACATTGGGTGATCCGTGTCTTTCAATTATATGTACATGTATATGTGTGGTTTGTGTTATCTGTTGGAGAGATAAACAATAAGAAATAACATTAATTATAAATCAAAATACATTGACAACAACGCACTGACATGAATTAGATGTCATACCAAGAAACGCCAGTAGGCGTCAGTACAGGGCAGGCGATAACAGAAAGATACTGTGAACAGGCAGTCACGTGACCACAACAGACCAATGCAGCCTGGAGCTAAGTTAACATGCTACTACAAAGTAAGCTAGCGAACGAGAGTGTAACGTCTTATAAACACTAGCAGCTTAGGTCTCTAGCACAATACAACAGTAACAACTTGCCGAACAGCCTACTGGAACTTACGTCAACACCGACGCACACTGCTGCACAGATGAATGCGGATTTAACTGAGTGGCGGAGGACAGATACTCAACAGTTGCTTAACAGAACGTAAGGCTTCATACACACACACTGCGCATGCGCAGCAACAACACACCGGTCCCTGCTCTGTGCGGTTCTCACAGCAGGGAATTCACAACAGCCGCCCCCACATTCGTTCACGAATGTGTAAAGGAGAACCCGTTCCTGCTGTGGATTAAGGGGCCCTGGTGTCCCCGTCGTCTGGCATCTTGGGAAGCGGCACCAGCTTGGTAACCGGGCGAGTGTAAACTGTCCCTGTGATGTTAACATCTGCGGAACGTACTGTCCCGTCGTCACTGGGGTGAACTTGGACGACCTTTCCTATGGGCCAGAGTGCCCTAGGAAGCTGAGAATCCACCACCATTACCACTTGGTCGGTAGCGAGATCAACAGTGGCAGTCCTCCACTTGTGGCGGCGCTGAAGGTCGGGAAGGTACTGACAGGTGAACTGGCTCCAGAACCGGTCTGCCAGGACCTGGCTATGCCTCCAGCGGCGGCGGCCTAGAAGCTCACTAGAACCATATGCTGCTTGAGGAAGTGAGGCATCGTGCCGCCCCATCAGCAGCAAGTTTGGCGTTACAGGATCTGGGTCGGCCAGGTCAGAAGAGGAGTATCCTAAAGGCTTTGAGTTAAGTATACCCTCTACTTCCGCCAGGACAGTTGACAACACCTCCTCTGATACAACTTGGTCCCGTAGCACAACTTGTAGAGATGCTTTAACTGATCTTACTTCCCTCTCCCATGCACCACCGAAATGGGGGGAGAGGGGAGGATTGAACTTGAATGTGATGCTTTGATCGGCCAACTGTTGCTTCAGTGACGGCTCGAGTTCTTCCAAAGATTCTTTGAGCTCTCGCTCTCCGCCTCGGAAGTTGGTGCCCCTGTCGCATAAGATCTCGTATGGCTTGCCTCGTCGTGAGATGAAGCGCCTCAGGGCCAGTAGGAACGAATCTGTGTCCATGTGTGGCAGCAGATCAAGGTGAACACATCTTGAGGTAAGACATTTGAATATAATGCCCCACCGTTTTTCAAGCCTCCTTCCAATTTTCACCGTATAGGGTCCGAAACAGTCGACCCCAGTGGACCAGAACGGGGGTTTGTTGATCCGGAGTCGGGCAGCAGGTAGATCTGCCATCATTGGTGTCACAGGGTTGCCCCTCCATTTACGGCACTCTGCACAATGTTTCTGGTGCTTCTTGATCACCTGTCGACCACGTAATATCCAGTAATTTCTACGAATCTCTGCAAAGACCCTCTCAGGGCCAGCGTGGTGTAGGCGGTTATCGTAGTCCTTCACCAAGAGCTGTGTGATCGGATGATCAGGACTGATGACAACAGGATGAAGACTGTCTTCAGGCAGACTCTCCGCTTTGCGTAGACGACCACCAACTCAAATGAGGCCTAACACTTGATCATATTCAGGGCTGAGAGCACTTAAGCGGCTGCCTGAATAGACTGGCCTGCCCTGCCTAAGTGCCTTTAATTCGTCAGGGAAGCTATCGGATTGTATCCTTCTTAGCTGCATAGTCTCCATCTCAATGCGGTCAGCAGCTGACATGGCTGGAGCAGCCGCCCCATGTAGGGACTGATGTGTAGCCTGCAGCAGTTCATCCCATGTGTTGTATTGATCAGGATCAGGCTCATCAGCACTGGCGGTAGAGATGTGACCACAGAACGTTTGAGATTTTAACTCACTCAGATCCTCTGTGTGCACAGAGGGTTTCACTGGCCAGTGATCTGGGGACTGGTACAGAAACGCAGGTCCCTGATTCCAACGGTTTGGCTGGGATAGCTCGAGGAGGGTCTTCCCGCGTGTGATGTCGTCAGCGGGGTTCAAGTCCGTGTTAATGTATCTCCATGATCCAGGTGTAGTAAGGTCCAGTATTTCGGTGACTCTTGTACCGACGAATACTTTGTACTGATTGGACTCTGACTGTATCCAGCTCAGTACAGTTGTTGAGTCAGACCACATCACTACTGCTTGAATGGAAAGAGTCAGCTCGGTCTGTAACACCTTGGCCAACTGGGCTCCTGTAACTGCAGCGCATAATTCCAGTCGGGGCATTGTCTGTTGTCGCTTGGGTGCGACCCGTGACCTGGCCATAATGAATGACACAGTGGCATGTCCGTCTGGATCCTCTACTCGCAGGTAGGCGACTGATCCATAAGCCTTCTCAGAGGCATCGCAGAAAATGTGGATTTGCCTCACTGATGAGTCATTGTCAGCAGCCGCTGGGACATAACATCTGGGTAAGACAATGTTCTGCAACTGGGGAAGCTCGTCTACCCATGCCTGCCACACTGGAAGTAGCTCGTCTGCGATGGGCTCATCCCACTGTCTTTCTGTAGCCCACAGAGCCTGAACCAGGACTTTGGCCCGGGTCGTGAAAGGAATTATGTATCCAAGCGGGTCATATTGTGAAGCAAGCACCCTGTACACATTTCTCATAGTGGGCGGTTTAGGCGTAGCGGGCTGACATTTATAACCCAGTGTGTCTGTCATGCAACGCCAAGTCAGGCCGAGGGTGGACTCTTTGGGGTCAGCTCCTTCAGCAGTTAACCACAGCTCAGAGGTTGTTGATCGTGCCTCAGTTGGTAGGTGAGAGATTACCTCTGCCCTGTTGGATGCCCACTGCCTGATCTCAAATCCGCCCTTGGCTAGGAGGGCCCGCAGGCGGTCCAGGAGATTCTTAGCCTCGTGTGGTGTGCGGAGTGATTTCAGACAGTTATCCACGTAGAATGAGGTGAGTACCGTCTCCAGCAGGTCGTCGTTATCGCTCTGGTGGTCTCGAACATGCCGCTGGACAGCATATATGGGACAACATGGACTGCACACTGTGCCAAATGGCAGAACGCGCCACTCAAAGATGTCAGGTGATCTGTCTCTGTCCATGTCGCGCCAGAGGAAGCGAAGGAGTGGGCAGTCATCTGGGAGGAGTCTGATCTGGTGAAACATAGCACGTATGTCTCCGCTGATAGCGACCACATGCTCTCGAAACCTGAGTAGAACCCCCAGCAACGATGGCCCAAGGGAGGGCCCTGGTAACAGGTCATCGTTCAGAGCAGCGTCCTGGTAGCGAAAGGAGCAGTTGAATACCACCCTCACCTTTCCATTGTGATGTACTAAGTGGTGCGGGATGTACCAGGACTCAGCAGAACTACTGGCCTTCTCACTGGTGATCTGCTCTGCATATCCTGCCTCCACGAGCTTGTGTATTTCTTGATTGTAGACCTTTGCAAGCTCTGGATTGATAGCTAGGCGTTGCTCTGTAGCATGGAGGAGGGGCATCACAGCAGCAGGTGAAGCTCGGGGCAGAGCTACTTTCTTCTTCCGAAGAAGGGGCGTTGCATATCTTGAAACACCATCCACTGTTACACTGATACTCCTTTCATCCAGCATGTTGAGGGCTGCTTGGTCCTGCTTCGATCGTGTCACCTCCCTCTCGCTTTTGTATGGCAAGATGTCGAGCTGCCACAAGCGTTTAACGTCCTTATGTAGGTCGGAGCAAGGTGCATCGATTGACAGGTGAAGGATGGAGCTCTCACCGGGTGGATGTTGAAGGAAGTTGGTGGGTCCCTGTACTGCCCAGCCGAGATGAGTGCGAACTGCTACTGGTGCTCCTATAGGTCCTGCACATACTGGGTGGATAGGTGTTATTAAATGAGGGTGATCAGATCCAATCAGTAACATTGGCTGTACTTTGGTGAATGTGTGTAGGGGAACTCCTTTCAGGTGGTTATAATTTCTCACCAGTTTGTCTCCTGGACATGACTGCTCAGCTAGCTGGAGTTCAGATGCAGTGAAGACTTGGCTGATGGAGTGGTAGGCACATGGCTGTGTGTTAGCAGACACCTCGAATGACACTGCCATTCCCCGAAGCTTCAGTACATCCTGTCTGATGGTCTTCAGTTTAAGTGACTCCTCTTCTCCACACAACCCAAGGTGTTTGACTGCAGCAGCTAGAATCACAGTACGCTCTGAGCCGTCATCTAACACCGCATGTGTACTTAATGTTCTCTTGCCATGACGGAGCAGCACTGGTACCACCTTCAACATGACACGTCCTGAATGGCTGGCATGATCTAGATACACTGCATGGGCTGGAGTACTGACAGTGAGGATGTTTAGCTGTGGGTCTTGGGCCACAACCTCGTGGAGTATCAGTAGGTGTTGTTTATTGCATGTGGGGCAGAGTTTCTTCAGGGTGCAACTCTCTGGTGCATGGCCACGCCCACATCTCCAACATTTTCCCTTGTCTTTAATCCAAGCTGCTTTTTCCTCCGTTGTGATTCTTTCGAACTCGGAGCAGCCGTTGAGGTAATGATCCTGGGTGGTTGTGCAATATGGACAATAGGGCTTGAAGCGCTCCCTCTTCTTCCCTGTGAGCTGATCTTTCTTTGAGCCTGACTGGAAGGAGGTCTGTTGTCCCTGTGAAGGGGTCTGCTGAGGTTTGACTGCGGTGGAGTCACTGCTGAAGTAGACAGAGGCTGGTTTGACCCACGGTGATTTAGCTGCTTTATTCTCTCTCTGTGTGGTGCGACTGGACTCAGCTTAGTTGGAATCTGCAGCACGTCGGGACACCTGGAGCACCTGAACCTTCATATCCAGCCATTCAGCGAGGTCAGGTAAGGTGTACGTCTGGTCGCTCCCACTGCGGATGATACCTCTTTTGATACAGTATTCGGCAAAGCTATCCCTGTAGTTACCAGGCAACTTACCGAGGAGAGTGTCGACGTGGGAGCCGCACTGCAGCTCAGACTGAGCGGGACCATGCATGCGACTTAACATCCCCACCAGTGTGTTCACAGCTGAGGAGAAGTCTTCGAATGCCTTTAAGTCACCGGGTTTAACGGGGGGAGAGTTCAATATGGCCTTTAGTTCTCCCTGGACCAGCTGTCTTGGCTGCCCATAGCGTTGCTGCAGAGCGTCCATTGCACTGGTGTATGGTGTAGGATCATGGATGTACCTCCTTGCTATTTGGTAGGCGCTTGGCAGTTTGAGGTGATCAAGTAATACCTGATATTTATAATCTTCTGTTAAATGTCTGTGTGGGCCAAGTAGACTGTCTAGTCCCCTTTTCAGCATGATGAAGTCGCTCTTCCGTCCAGAACTGAATAGTGGCAGTTTGGGCTTAGGGATTCCATATGAAGCTGCAATAGCCATTTCTGTCATGTTTAGTGTTGCTGGGTTATTGTAAGAGGATATATATCCTGATCCTGTAGGAGGAGCAGCCAAGGGTGTAGCCTGTGGGTAGTAGTATGCAGCTGACTGAGACCCAGGCTGGTATAACTGTGATGGGGTTACAGGGGAATATCCAGTCTGTGGGAAGGAATAGGCTGCTGGATCAGTAGATGGCTGATAAATGGGGGCAGTGCTCGAGACTGGTCTTGGTGCGGGTTGAAATCCCAGCGGTGGTCCAGGATGAGGGGTTACCCGAGGCTGGGTGTGTTGAGGATAACTCTGCTGCTGTGAAGTTGTGAGGAAAGGCTGTGATATACCTTGGGACCGGGGAGGTGCAGGCTGAGCTGGCTGAGATGTATACAGGTCAGGTCAGGTGGATTGACCATGGGGGTGCAGACCGATTTGGTGGAAACACTGTCTGTGGTGTCAGTTGAGCTGGCTGATGCTCTAGTTGGACGTGCTGACTGGCAGGTGGGGCAGGCAGAGAAGGTGAGTATACTCTCTGAGTAATTGGGGTGAGATGAGCAGGTGCAGTTACTGGCAGCTGTGGAGGCTCAGGCACTGGTGCAATTAGAGTAGCTGAATGATGAGTGGTTTCGCTGAGATCCAGCGGTGAGGCTGCTACTTGGGCTGATGGCTGCAGAGCTCGGGCAGCCTGAGTCGTTGAACTGATTTCTCCCTGCTGTGTGGACTGTGCTGTACGTGGGCGAGGCTCGCTGTTGTCTAGGAGATGACGATATCCTCCATCAGCTGATTTCGAACTCATCTGATTATCCATAAGGGTGGATACTCTGCTCGCTCCACTAGTGTGAGGAAGGCTCGAGATCCGGGGAGGATATGATGAGTCGAATGGATACTGCTGGGGATGAGCTTGATCTTTAACACTGTCCATGACTGATTGTAGCTGTCTCATCTGCCTGGTTATGTCTCTCATGCGAGCCTCAATCCCTTCCAGCCTCAAATCCTCTGTCCTAGTCAACAGGGTATAGTCTGGAGGCTCCTCCTGTTGCACCACTGTTACTTGGCGTGTGTCCTCTCTATTCAGGTAGCCAGGGCTGTCAATGACGAAGTCTCGCAGATGTCTGGGGAGTTGATGATGTCGGCTTGGACGGGATACAACTGCGGGTTGTTCATCTGCATGGTTGAGAGAAGTTGCCATAGCGCAGCTATACACACAGATCCGGCTCGAAGGACCACTTGTTGGGTTATTAGATGATTAAGAATGTCACTGGCTGTGTATAGCTGGCCTAATCCTCTGGTCAGAGAAGACGCAGCAACTTCTTCTGCTTAACAGTCTTTAATTGCAGCTTTTCAAATAAAGAGTACACATTGGGTGATCCGTGTCTTTCAATTATATGTACATGTATATGTGTGGTTTGTGTTATCTGTTGGAGAGATAAACAATAAGAAATAACATTAATTATAAATCAAAATACATTGACAACAACGCACTGACATGAATTAGATGTCATACCAAGAAACGCCAGTAGGCGTCAGTACAGGGCAGGCGATAACAGAAAGATACTGTGAACAGGCAGTCACGTGACCACAACAGACCAATGCAGCCTGGAGCTAAGTTAACATGCTACTACAAAGTAAGCTAGCGAACGAGAGTGTAACGTCTTATAAACACTAGCAGCTTAGGTCTCTAGCACAATACAACAGTAACAACTTGCCGAACAGCCTACTGGAACTTACGTCAACACCGACGCACACTGCTGCACAGATGAATGCGGATTTAACTGAGTGGCGGAGGACAGATACTCAACAGTTGCTTAACAGAACGTAAGGCTTCATACACACACACTGCGCATGCGCAGCAGCAACACACCGGTCCCTGCTCTGTGCGGTTCTCACAGCAGGGAATTCACAACAACAACTCTTCACTCACATTTGTAAATAGTTTTGCTACAATAATACCTAAACTTGATTTTGGAGTAAAACCACAGTGTGTCTACATGAAATTGGAAAAATTACTGGAAAGTTAGAATACCTTTTCTTCATTTCAGACTTTAAAAAAAAAAGACCAGAGGAAATGGATTAACCAACATTGCTCTTTGGGCTGCTATCCAAGATGCCTCATACTTAACTGAAAAGTTCATTACTTATACATTTGACTTCATATTGGGCAGAATTTGGCTGTAAAACTAGTGATGATGTCACAAAATCACATTTGAATGACATAATGAGGGTTAAATATCCAATGAGATAAACACATACCTGGATGCAGGGGAGCTTTAAACCGATGGCTTATAATTAAATGTTTCCCGAATCTCTTAATGCATCCAAACACTCTGATGCATGATGACACATGTTCAGGTTGGTTCCCATTTAGATCAAGGATGCAGCAGGACAATCTGTTGTCGTGCTACATCGTCTATTTAACTCACTGCATCCGCACCACAAACATGTTTCAGTTTCAGGCAGAGAGCTGAGAGAGGTAAGTCTGGCTGAACCATTAAGCCTTGTCTTCAGTTCCAATTTTAGACCAGGAATACATCCATGTAAAGTGATGCACTGACCCAGTGGCGGTTCTGGCTTCTCTTACGCCCTGGGCAACCCCCACACCACACACACACACACACACACACACACACACACTCGATTAGGGTGAAATTAATTAAGTATATCAAATAGTTGCTAGTTCAGTAGGACTGAAAACCGAATACTGTTATGAATAGGCCTACTGAATACTATTATTATCATAATACTATACTACCTGTTTCATTAAATGATTGTACATGATCATACTACTCATAGAGAGATGACATAGATAGCTCAGCTGCATACCTTTATCTTTTGCCTGTGTCTCCTCTTCTTCTTTCCTCATTTTTCTAAACTGGGCATCTGATGGCTTCTTTAACCATTTCTTCTCCATGATCCATCCATTTGTGTTTAACTGGGCAATTCACCTTAATGTACTGCGCTGCCTACGCAGATTAGTTTTTTTGTTTGTTTGTTTTGCTGTTTTTTTAAAACAATTTTGTGGGTCATCGTGTAGCCTGG
>JAPXVT010000028.1:34359363-34369781 GCA_029823135.1 Acanthurus reversus
TTTGTTCCAAGTGTCAGTAGTAATTTTGAGTTAAGTGATTCTTTTATTTCTGATAAAGTTTTTCCTCCATTGGAGTGGTTTTCCTTTGTACTTTGTTGCTAAAGACTGTTCTTTTGAACCTCATTTATCATGTCGTGCATTTGGGTCCAAGTCCTAGTTTGGTTGTGACAAACTTTACATTGTTCATATGGACTTAAAAAGTGTTTTAAAATGCAAACATTAGAATTAAAGCATGCAATAAAAATGCATTCAACTTGAAATTCTGCGATTAATCGCGATTGAAAACATTAATCGTTTGACAGCCCTTGTATCGATGCCTTTGTAAGGCACTTTGATTCACCTTGTGTTCGAATGGCTCTATTTGAACAAACTTGCCTTGCCTTGCTTCGTACAGTGGAAATAGAGTATGGCAGCTTGATGAATGTTGACCAAAGACATGAAACTGTTACTATACAGGGAGCTGAACTTTGGCTGACTTGATGATAATCAGAAATTCAAACTGCAAGACCACATGGGACCTGAAGCAAGACTGCACTTTAAGTTGTGAACCATTAAATAAAACTGGGTCAAGTAAATAGCAGATTTAACCACAATTTCTAAGACTCAAACAAAATCATGAGAGTTTTGAGTAACTGGATTGTTGGTTCCCCAGTTTGAGAGAGATATATGTAGGTATTAATGATTTATTGATTGTCATCAACATTCACAATTTCCTTTGAGTTTTTGTGGATTACAGTGTGAATTATTTATAGTAGTTTCTTTCTGTTCCCTTCAGGTTTTCTTGTTTGATGCACAAAGAAAAATGTACTTAGGATTATATGCTTAGAAGCTGTTAAAATATGTTGAAGATGGTTTGCTTTGAAAGGGCTGATGAATGCAAAAATGTGGGTGAGTGAATAACTGCAAAACAGAGAGGCTGTTTTCATGCAAAGTAGATAGCAGATGTGAACTGGCACACCTTCGCACCAACTGACTGTGATAAGTGTGACAAAGAAACTTGGAGTGATGAATGACCTTTCTGTGTGTGTGTGTGGAAAAGGCTGGTGTTTCATGTATTTGATTATTAAAAGAGAAGAGGGGAAGGTAGACTTTCTGAGTACACAAAAAACTGTAGACTTGTCGTGAAGAACTTTTCAGTCTGATAAGCTTGTTCTTATTTTCTGTTTTCTTTTGACGGTTGTTTTTATGAAAAAATTTGCTGACGGACAATTTGATTTATAATTTCTTGGAAAAAAGCTTTTACTTCCACACAATGACTGAGAAAAAATTAATAGAATATGAAAGACTAAAAGATCTTCTTAAGATTTAAATAAACTGCGTTCAGTGTGCTTTTGCATTTAAACTTTTGCCATTACCTCACGAGAAAAACAAGGGTGGTCAACAAACAAATGAGCTCTTTGACGATTTTGATTTTAAGCATGGACGGATTATCATGACAATGGGCTCTGGACACAAACTCCCCATGGACCCCTACCTGCACGCTAATACACATGCGTTAACTCAGTTCAGTTTAGTTCACAGCATGTGAAATTATAACATTTTAAGTCTGTTTTGTTCTATACTGTGTACACGTACAACACAGAAGCCTTTAGACCTACATTTTAAGGGGTCAAAACTCACACCTAAGTTTAAATAAAACCACCAGCAACAAACACTCAAAGAAAATATAAATGGCCGTCAAATAGAGTAAAATCCACAGTGCAGCATCAACCACACAAAAAGTGAAAAATTCTTTACCAAAACCAGCTGTTTTTATCAGGGCCTGTTGTGAATAAATGTTATTGAATAAGTCATGATTATCCAAATTTTGGATGAGTTCTGATTCGATGGCATGAGTGACAGCATGTTCAAGCGTCTCAGTGTCATTTCTGGTCCTTAGCTCATTCTCGATCCTCGATGAATGAATCGAATAAAGGACCACTCTCCCTTTCAGATGCTGACAGGTAGCACCAATTATGGATGAAGTTCAGATATTTCACTACTATCCGTGTACGATATGTATGTGTGATACATAAATCCTTTAAATCCTCTTTAAGTTGCCATATTGGCATTTGGGGTCGACTGATTAATTCATGACATTAACTCGCTCCAACTTAGATTATGTTATGTCATGATTATGTTATGTTATATTAGATGTATCTGAGCAGCACAGTGAATGAAATGATTTTTTTCTCCCATTAGTAACATCCAGCTAATGACACAGTATTAACATGAGAAGGCAGCAAAGCATGCTTTTGGCTTTTTTGGAACAGCTTAAAAGGTGAAAGATCCTCTCATTTTTGTGTTTAGTAAATGACCAATGTACTGACGTGTGCACTCTAGCACCTATTTAAGTATCACAGCACCACACTGGCCGGGGCGCTCGGCACATGCTATAAGGCCCAGCACGTGCCCGCTTTGCCCATGTGGTAATCCATCATTGGTCAAGTTAAAGTGTTTTTGTCATATGCACACTGAAAACAAGATTATGTGTAAAATGTGAGTTTATCTTTGCTTTCCACTTGGAATTCCGAGAGTAACTGAGTCAACACAAGGTATTAAAAGTAAAAAAAATAGAAAATACATTAATATTCATAAGATTTTCTAAGAGGTAAAGATGAAAAAAGTTCTAAAAACACTATATACAATATGCAAAATGCAATATATAGCACCAGGCGACTAAATATCTGTGCTCAAACCATATGTGGGCAGGCTACAAAGATCAGGCCTGTGAGTGTGCAGAGTGGAATGTGTGTGCGTGAGCATGTCTCTGAGTGTGTGTGTGGGTGGCTGTGGGTTTAAGCTTTTGGGGGGCAGGTGAAGCTGTCTGTATGGGGTGTTTGGGTGGCGGGTGGCGGGTGGCGGGTGGTGGGTGGGGCTTGGCACTGGATTAGATCTGTTGATCAGTCCGATGGGCTCAGGATAACAACTGTCCCTGACAACAGTCCCTTTGTCAGCAGAGACATGCCAGATGTTTAAAGATAAACTCTAATGAGAACAGCTGTGTCACATGGTGTCATCCAACAATACACCATCAGGTTCATACTGTGCACTGTCAGTCTTTAACAGATAAAGAGTGTATGGTGTTGCATTTAAGGTCAGTGTATTTTATTTGCTTTTATCATGGTCATTTATTGTCAATTTTGATGATGATGATGATGTTATGATGTTCTACTGTAACCACAGAACATATTTCTCTGTAACTGAAACAACATGAGTGCTAAAAAAAACAAAAACAAAAACAAAAACAAGCACTTATAATATTTATCACCACAACAACTTTAAACCTGAAATAACAGTAAAAAAACATTCTAACTATATTTTTAAAGGCAAGATTTCTCTGTCAGGAATGTACGTATAGGCCTCAGATGAAAATGCCATCTGTGATTACTGGTTTAACAGAAATAGATAATTTAAAAACACTAATAATGCAGTCATGTGATCACATAATCATATGATCACATGATCTCTGGATTTGTTGACATAATCATCTCATAATGCCAATCTATCTTGCAGGTTATAAACCCCGTTGACTAATCAGCATTCAATCTGCAAGCAACTATGACCAGTAAAAAAAAAAAATACTGCTCATTTTAAAATAACAAGGGAGGCATATAAAAACTTAGCATAGCTCATGCATCAGGCATATCACAACTGGAGACTAGTTTTTCATTGACAGACAAGTAAAGAATGACATGGTGGTTCCCAGATCAGCAGTCAGACCAACCGCTACCCTGCCTCTGGTATCACTGAAGCTAAGCAGGTGTGGGCGTGGTTAGTACTTGGATGGGAAACCTACTAGGAAAACCAAGTTGTGGCTGGTAGTGGTCTTGGCAGTGGTCAGCAGATGGTGATCCTCTCTCTGGCCAAAGAATCTATCCCGTTGCCCCAGTGCAGTGACAGGAACACTGTGCTGTAGGAAATGCCGTCCTTTGGATAACATGTCAAGGTCTTGACTTGCTGTAGATCTCATGGCACTTGTCTCAAAGAGTAAGGGGTGCCCCATTGTCCTGGCTAAATTCCCAAGTGGTTCATTCAGTCTGCCCCCTCTAATCATCCCCTAGTGTAAGTGGCTTATATTATCTCCCTCTTCACCTCAAACTGGTGTGTGGTTACCATTTGATGAGCATTCTGGCACAAAATGGCTGCTATGTGCATATGTGCATCACCCAGGTGGGTGCTTGATACTGGCAATGGTGTGGTGGTGCCTGGAGAAGTGGGTATTCTCCCAATTTAGACCCTAGTTAGTTAGTTAGTTTGTTTGTTTTTGTTTTTTTGGAGCAGCCTGTCCAGCAAAGGATGAGCGCCCTTTTCGAACAGTGGAATTTAGACTACTCTTGCATATTTAATGCATCCAAAAATGGGACAGTTGTAGACCTATATGCACACTGTCACTTAACTGCTGCTGCTTTACTTCAGGGAGTAAGGAGGATCATTATGAAATTAACATTAGCCAAAATAGAGATGCAGATTTTTCATCTATACTGGCACACAGTCAGACTATAGCGTGAGACAACTACATAATTAGATTAATTAGAATTTATTATGACATATAATGTATTTCTCATGTTTCATCCTTTGCTCTGTACAGCACTTTGGTTTTAATTGTGCTATATAAATAAAGCTGACTGACTGAATTAGGCATTTTGAGTGAACAGTTCCTGATTCCTTAGTCCACAAATGAAAACAACCCTAGCACGTAGTCCAATAGTTTTTGTTTTGTTTTGTTTTTTTGTTTTTGTAAACAGTCTCTTGGAATAGCTGATTTGCAACAGGTAGGATCAGAGGGGATTTAGAAGTGGGTATACTCCATATACCTGCTTATACACTGCACTACACCACCGAGGGCAGCTACTCAGTTCTGATTGGCTGCATGGTGTCTGCTATGAAGAAGTTCCGGTCAAGTATTCTGTTCACCGTTCTTAATCTTTGTGCTAGCTCTGCCTGTATCTTTTAAAAATACATGTTAGGCTAAATGTTGCTAGCTTCATGAAAATGGCGCTGTTAGTAGGTGGCTAAATTGCAAATTAGACTTAATCTAGTCAACAAGCCTCTATCTGCACTGGCTGCAGACACCTCGAAATGAATAAAAAATAGCTCATTTATAACAGTGTCTGTCAGGGCCTTTCACTCAGACCACCACAGGATGGTGACTGTAACACATAAGCACATAAGCTCCGCCCCTCTGAACTCACTCGTACTTTGTATCACGTAAGCGATCATCACACATTTGCTCTTCCACTCACTACTTCAGGATGTGGACGGCAGTGCAGCTTCTCATTTGTTTGTGAAGATTTTAATGCTGATTTGGGACGGCAATGACTGTTCCATGTACTAGTCAAACCCTCGGGTGTTACCAGAGAAACAAAGTTGTGGCCTGTAATAACTAATCGCTAAACACATTAAAATATATACAGGTGGTCTGAATGTTTCTTCCTTTGAAAAGTGACCATGGTATAAGCAGGATAATGCCCTTCGAGGTGTTCAGTTATCAAGAAATTAATGACTGACGTTGGTTGGCTGCCTCCGCGGACTCCATTACCTCTGCACTGAACAAAATATTTTAACCAAAAGTCCATTTTTTTCAGTTGTATACTTGTTTGTTTTTTGTTGTGTTTTATTTTGTTTTGTTTTTTTCCCTTTTCTCCCCACAACATGCAAACGATGTGTGTTTATTGAATGGTCCATGAGGGTCAGAAGGGTTTAAGAAGTGAATCCTTAGCTACACTCTTTGTTGCTTCTACTTGTTAATTTTGACCCCTGATGCATTCTGTTGTCTTTGTTTTTTGTCATTCATGTAAACAAACGTGATTCACAACCTCAAAACTATAAATTTTCATCTGTGTGATGTGGAAAGTATGCCTGCATCAGAGTGCCGTGACACATCAGTTGACATTATTTTGTTTAATTACGGCCTAAACCCGTCTATAAAGACGAAAGAAGGTTTTAGGTGAAACTATAAAATAAATTTCTTTACAGAATTTAAATTTTACGTGCTTCTCTCTTGTATAAAAATAACCTCAGCTGATCTCAAAAGCACATGGTCATGTCTACAAAAGACAATGCTTCTCTTCTTGGTCGCTGACGACAAAACTCAAATTTAAGTGTTTCAAGTCTTTCGCCAGACTTGGATGCCATTTTAAACCTCTTTGATCTCTTGTGACCCCGCCTGCTGAGCCACTCAGTAGAAATGTTTTGTCAATGACCCAGCACTTCCTGATCAGTGCTTTTTAAGTGACCACAACTGTATGTGTGTCTCTAGGTGGCTGGAGTGCGTGGGGCCAGTGGGCACAGTGCAGCAGCGAGTGTGGAGGCGGGATTCAAACTCGGACTCGGACCTGTCGGTCACCTCCGGAGGAGTCGTACCTGTGTGAGGGTGTGGTGGAGGAGGGCCGGCCCTGCAACTCACAGCCCTGCTCGGGTGAGCTCCTCATTCTCTGTGTGCTCTACTTGTTTTCATTTTTCTGTACGTCGATGTCTGTCACCGAGTGCCCTTTTATGCTTTAAACATGAGCCTTCAGTGTGTTTGCAACTATTTTTTTAAATTTTCCTCTCTTACATCTTGTTCATCTACTTGTGTGTCCATTTTCTCTAAGTCAGTGTTTTGACTTAAGGAGTGCATGTTGGAAAGGGGACTTTGATCGATGAAGAGAAATAATGACATGGTCAATTGTTTTCAAGACCATGCTCGCAAAGTTTGTTCAAATCATAACATTCAGAAATGGCTGAAAGGATGAAGGAATCAATGTAGCAATCGATCAAGAGGTGTTATTACTTTTAAAGAACTGTTTTGTTGCTTTGAAACTTCCTTCGTTTGCACAGAACTAGCAGTATGTTTCTGTCTGACAAATGGCTCAAACGGCCGAGTGTTCTAACTGCAGATGTGTAAATGATTTTTTCAAGTTCATCATTGCCATCAGGGACATTTGAAGAGTCAGATAAACATTACTATACAACAGCTGAAACATAAAATTAAAACTGCACACATTTACAGCACATAAATACCGACAGCACTACAGAAGTCCCAAGTTTGGCTGATGCTGTTCTGGGTGACCAATCACGTCACTGTTGTGTCCCAAATATAAGACATTATTGACGGACCTCTGGTTGCTAACCCCGCCCCCTCCTCCCCCTGGCCTTACCTCACCCCCTTTAGGCAAAGGTCGCCATCTCTCTCGCAGCCAATCGCTTCGCTCGGTGGACAGCCGCAAGCGTGATGACGTAGACAAGCCCCGTGGTGGACAGCAGAGCCCTCAGACAGGTAAGACAACGGGACGCAGAGGAATCCCATGCATCAGTCACTGAGGCAGCTTGGGTGACCAACACACTTGTACAATACAGACATACAGCGACAACCATAAAGTGGAGATAACACACACATCTATCAAAATCTCCAAAAGTAGTGCCTCGTCCGCAACGGACTAATTCCAACATGGACCCTGACTGAGCATAGTGGAAATGTATTTTATGTGAGGTCATAACAGGACACTGTGCCCTGTCTATAAAAAACTATATCAAATGAAGTCCCCCTCTCTGTTAAAGTGATACTCCACCCAAAATCAGGATTAGCAAGCACTCAGTCCTCTGAGGGCTGAAAGAAATAGTTCAACAGCGTGGACCACATGCTTATTTATTATGTTATGATATAGGGTAGCTAAGTCACGCCCCTTCTGGTGGAGCCCATGGGACCTTAGTATGGAAAAAATATGAACGGTAGTCGATGGGGGAAAGGAAAGTAATTTTTTGATCATGTTTGACTTGTGCCCTGAGTTACACATGTGATGTTCGTCAATTTAAATGATAATTCTTCATGTGAAAAAAGTCTTTGTTTGTTGTCAGTTAATGTATTAGCTTTTGAAAATACATAATTATAAAGACAACAACACAAGTCATGTAACTGACGTCATAACATTTTCCTCCTCTGATTCATAAAACCGACTAACTCCCCCTTTGAGCAGCTGCAACTCTCAACATGAGCCGATTTCTGATGGTTTTCACCTCTTTGAACACTTTTGCCCTCGTCCTGGGAAAACGCTGTGAAATCTGCCGAGCTGACGGCCATGTCTGTGTTGATGACATGTACTGTCCGAGATGAGACACGTAGTTCACTGAGCGGTCTCACAAAAATGTTGTTTTACTTTAGTGTTTGACCACAAAATTTGACTTTCTTTACATGAAAATTTATCTTTCAAATTGCCAGCCATCATACGTGTAATTCAGGGCACAAAACAAACGGGATCAAAAAATAATTTGTCCCTCTCTATTTTAGTACTGTTCATATTTTTTTTCCGAATTAAGGTCACATGGCCCATAAGTAGAGTAGCGTGACTTCAGCACTCCTTAATATTGGCAAGTTATCGTCCCAGGAGTTTAATACCAGCATCCTGTAATGAAATGTGCAGGTAAAATCAGGATGTGCTTAACCTAGCTTACCATAATGACTAGAATCAGGGAGAAACAGCTAAC
This sequence comes from Acanthurus reversus, assembly GCA_029823135.1. Classification (NCBI taxonomy): domain Eukaryota; kingdom Metazoa; phylum Chordata; class Actinopteri; order Acanthuriformes; family Acanthuridae; genus Acanthurus; species Acanthurus reversus. Next base: position 34,367,809 of record JAPXVT010000028.1, read on the forward strand.
CTTGCTTTGTCAGCGTTCAAGAGGACCTTACAGCACACTTCTAAAGCTTAATAATGAACATATTGTGGCTTGTATTTCTTTAATCCACACAAAAAAAAGTATGAAGAAATAGTTTTATTGAACTGTACTGTAAGCCAGGCAAGCTGTATGGCCTCTTTTGTAAAACCTTCTAGCTTTTTCTCACTACTCATTGCACACACATAAATGTTATGGATCTTATCATCTTTGGAAAGAAAACAAATACCTTTTTTACTAAAATGTTGAACTATTACTTGGTAAGGTGGCTGTAAAATGTTTGTGGTTAGCCTCTTCATAATGACAAAAGGTTGTGATTGTCTTGGATTCAAGTCAGTATTTAGTCATATTTCACCAAGTGAGCAAACTGAAATACAGAGCAGCAGAGCATGTTACAGGACTGGCTGCTGTGGATGTTTTGATTGTTTTTCACCATGAATACAAGACATTATTGGAATCTGCTCTAACTGATATGAATCTAAGATGACTTCAACCAATGTCTCGCAGAGAGGTAAATTAAAGAATACATCTTTAAGCCTACCCTGAAGGGTGCAGGTTTGATACTTAAAGATTTTTGTGTGAAGTATCACTTTAATTAGCTGATCAACTCTCCATATCCTGTTTAGTTCTCTTCTCCCTGCTTCCGCAGCTGTGAATGCCCGATTTTCCCTTTTCGGTCAACTGACCCATTAAAGAGGCAGTCATGGCTATAAAAAATGATTGACATATCCTAAGCCAGTGGCATTCACTTTCCCTGGAAGTCAATGCAAAGGATATGACATCAGAGTCCTGCAGATGAAGAAGGAAAAGCAGAAGCTGAACAGAAGCTGGGGTCCATTTCAGGGGCCGCCTCTTTCAAAGGTAAAGGTGTAAGTTGGACAGAACATGAACTAGGCTGTACCTGCATTTCCTTTCCAATTAAGATGGTCCACAGACGATTTAGTCTTTTCAAGTGACTAGCGAGCAATGTTTGGAACCACCAATTACATCTACAAAGGAAGGCATTACTTACCAACCACATCTGGAGGAACCTTTGGAGTGGCTCATGTAACAGTTTGAAAATACTAGGTCTTTGATGGAGGCGGCTCCTCAGAATGTGACACAGCGAGATTCTACCCTTTATCTCACCAGAACCTTCCTCTTTTTGGCCACAGAGGCTGCATCCTGCATGGTAATTAGTTATGGCCCTCTCCTTTCCTTTTCTTCCTTTTTCTTCCTCTATCCTTCTATCCTGTACCCACCCCACCTCCTCAGTAGACTCAGCTTCAGGTGAGGAGTGGTCAGCGTGGAGTGTGTGTTCTGCCACGTGTGGGGAGGGCTGGCAGAGTCGCACTCGTTTCTGTGTGTCCTCCTCCTACAGCACCCAGTGTAGTGGGCCACTGCGAGAGCAGAGACCTTGCAACAACTCTGCTGTTTGTCCAGGTAAGCCCCCATCCCCCCCACCTCCACCCCCACCCACCCACTACCACCTTCCTGCGCTCGCCCAGCCCTCTCCTGGACACTGCCTCATCCAGACAGGACTTACCCGGCCTCCCTCCTCAGGAGCCAGGCACATAAATGGTCCTTGGATTGATTTATACTTTCACCCTTACAGAAAGGGTTTGTCTACAGTTTGGAATGATGCCCGCTATAACAGAGATTCAGTAGTGTTCCCCTGCTCTCCCACATGCAGACAGGCAAGGACATCGTCAACTTAGCAATATCATCAATATTGAGCAATATCGGGCATAAATATCACAGCACAGTGGATCCGCACTGATGATCCTGGAGGAGAAACTTACAGCAGTCAGTACAGTGTCAGTGTGTTGAGTTGACCTGGTGTGTTACGCGTGCTTGTGTTTGTCAGTCTATAAATTATACCCAGCTGCTCTGATTGCAGTGCACGGCGCGTGGGACGAGTGGTCACCATGGAGTTTGTGTTCATCGACCTGTGGCCGAGGTTACAGGTCGCGCACACG
>JAPXVT010000028.1:34880136-34891733 GCA_029823135.1 Acanthurus reversus
CTGTGAGCTAGTTTGGCTATCAAGATTTACCTCCTTCAAACTTATCACTCCTCTCTGCTTGCATACTGGGGCACGTGTCCCAGTATGAATCAGCTGTGTCCCAGTAAAATGGGTCTAGCAACGCCATGGGAGAAACAGTTACATTGTTGAATGTCAGCTGATATGTTGTTGAAATGTTACCAAAACTTTGTATCTGCAAAAAATTATCTACACTATCTTCATCTCCAAAACAATGTTTGACAAAAAATTTAATATTTAACTTCCATCCTGTAAACATGCATGACCTTATTGAAGTAATACAAGAACTGAAATCATCCATTTGCTTTTCTTGACTGCATCCCCAATAAACTGCTTAAGTCTTTTTTTTAATTGCTTTTTGGCTGACCTGGCTATCATCATTAACCCATCACTACTCTCTCAGAATTTCCAATTCCATCTCAAGTGCGAGGTCATCTTCTCCTTATTTAAATAGAACAACTTGATAAGCAATTATAGCCTAGTATGAAACCTTTTTTTTTTTTTTTTTTGTAGATGAAATCCTCCAAAAAAGTTGTAATTACGCAATTTTTTGAGCAATTTTGGGATTTACCAAGGGGGTTGTAGATCCCATGATAGCACATAGACAGCTCTAGTTAAGTAGCCATTAACCTTAAATTAAACACAGATGTTAAGAAACTCTGTTTTTGTGTTGCTGGGATATCTTTTCTTATTATCTCAAAGGCAGGTCTTCCTTTGTATCCATTAAAAATTTTACATCACAAAAATATGAAATTTTCTTTGAAGTCCCGCAAGGGTAAATTATGTTCATCTACATGATCCCACTTTGCAATGCCATTAAAAATCATAACATATCTTAATCATACACAGATGAAACACAAGTATATATCTCTGTTTCTCCCAACAACCTCAGCCCAATGGACAGCCTGATAAAACACATCACAGACGTCCATCATGGTAGATGGTAAATGGACTGCATTTGTATCGTGCTTTTCTAGTCCTTTGACCACTCAAAGTGTTAAGACACAAGTCCATATTCACTCATTCACAGGTGGCTTCTCTACAATGTGCCAACTTGCTCACCAGGAACTCAAACAAACATCCACACACCATTAAAACAGCCATCAGGAGAAATTTGGGTTTCAGTATCTTTAGGGAGGACACTACAATATGCAGACAGAAGAGCCGGGGATAAAATCATAAGTAGACGACCCGCTCTAACAGATCTATAGCTAAAAGCAGCTTTAGGTCACAAGCTCTGTAAACCACAGTGCTGTGTCAAAGTGTTGCCTCTGTGATCTAACCCGCTTACCAAAGTTACATGGTACTGTACCTGGCAATCAGGACACAGAGTGACTGAGACAGGGACACCATTCATCCTATTCCAAGTAAGTGTACCATCAGAATGATCTTTAAACTACTTCAAGAATAAATACAGCAGTAACATAGTTGCCCTAACCAATATATCACAATATTTTTTTTTCCTGATATACTGTATTAATTTCCAGCCGTATCATGAAGTCCTTCCCAATATCCACCCCTAATCTACATAAGTTCAGTGACTCAAAAGAAGACTTGTGCCCTTTATTTTCATGTTTTCAATTTCTGTTTGTCCATTGTTTGAGTGTGTCTAATTAAAGTGCAAGAGTGCTTTTAAATTTAATTTTTCATTTTGATGTTTTGGCAGCTCCATATACATCAGTGTTTGGTAATTTGCCAATATTGTCACACAACCTGGAAAGGAAATTTTGAATTAAACTGGTTTGACTCAATTTGTCTGCTGAACTGTATGATGTGATGTGTTGTACCCAGACAGCAACTTGCATGTCAGTTGTTTTTACATTTTCAGTGAACTATGTGAAATAACGTAATATTCATTGTATCACAACGTATTATGATATAATCATATGATTAATCGTTTTGGGTTATCATGTTAATCGCATGCTTCTTCTCTCCTTTGTTACTGCACCAGACTTTCCGGTTGGTATTTGATTCCCAATCACGTTACACTGGTAAGAATTGCTATTATTGGTAAGAACTGCTGTGAAATGCAAAATAATATAATTTTAACCATGCATAAAAATTATGATTAATTGCAATTAACTACTGAAATTCTGCGATTAATTGCACTTTTTTTTAAAAAAATGTATCGTTTTACAGCCCTTATCATGATGCGTATCGTGTCGTGGAGTCCTTGCCAACACTCAGAGCTACTAAAAATGCAATTTTTGTTATGTATTACTGGCCATAATAGAATGTTCTTTTACAAACATAAGACATGAAAAAAGCACATCTTTTCAAAATTACTTTATTTTGTCCTTTTTTTTGTAGAATTTGCTTCAGTCAAAAACACACTTAATATACAAGCAGTTAGACTGGATTTGATTGCAGCTACATTGCAAAATCCTACAGAAACATTTATTCAATAAATACAGTTTTTGCCCGTGTGCTTAAATGTGGTAGGATTTTCTTTTCTGAGCATATTTACAGTACACCTTAAATAACTCTCAGCGATGCACATTTCAGGCTTTGACAAAATAAAAAACAAACTTATATAAATATAGGTTTATCTAAGGACCGAAGAGAACAAAAACAGAAAATCCAAGAGAAAACATAAATTCATCTGTACAAACTTGCCCACGTAACAATCATTAACAGCTGCTTCAGGATCTGTTATGATGAATTCAATTAAGCTGCCTTACCTGATATTCCAACAGGTCAAATTGCATATGATCTCAAGTTTCAGTCTTCTGAAGTCATTCAGAAATGATTAATTACCATGGATATCAGGAAAGAAAATATACATTTCTCATATCTGCAGTTATTTTCTCTGATGATACCTACGTTTCTGTTAAAAACCAATCATGTAGAAAAAATATCAGGTGGTTTTACTTTTTTGCCAGCCAAATCTTTTCCCTCCATGTTAATTCAGCATGTTATGAAGCTCCAGATATGCACAGTTTAACATGAGCAGTCACATTTATTGTGAGCACAAGTCACCACAGTACCAGTATTTTTCTTTACTGTCTTTGATGTACTGTAACACTCCAAAACTGAGAAATAAGAAACATCGAGAATGGTTTTGCATATTAGTCTGTGAAGTTTAGTTATTCTGCATCACGGCAAAGTGCACCACACACAACTTTGTCATTGCTTCTCATCCAGACGCAATAAAAAACAAGAAGACCTCTTTACAAACACTCCATCTCTCATAGTGCAAAACAATACACACATGGGGATGTTAAAGCAGAACGTCAGCCAACATCAGGACTGTTTTCCTATTGTTTTCATCATACCGATCAATTATGACTATGATATTGTTTTTTCAATCAAGAGTGACTTCGGCTGTGTTTCACCTCGTAATGTAAATCTCAAATGAGTGATTGCAGGAAAGATGAACGGCATTATCCTGTTTTTGTTTGTCTGACAGCTGTGACAGCAGTCATGGAAAAATTCTGGTAAAATGCACAACTGTCTCAGATGTCACAACATTAAATGTGTTTTTATTCACATTTTTGGAGACTTTTTGGAGACTTTCTAAGAACAATAGCATTGGTTGCTTAAGTGCCACAAAACAACATACATTTACATTTAGGTGACACAGTGCTCAAGTGGAGGTTTTAACAAATGCAAAGGAGAACATCAGCTGATGAAGATGTCAAGGACGGAATTGCAAAACATAACACCAGGAAGCTGCTGTTTGTCTCCATTTTCAAACTGACTGTCAACTGTACAATTTTTAAACCATGACCTCAGTCATTTCCTAATTATCATCATGTGGTTATTGCAGTACACTGTAAAAAATTTATTGTGAAATTTACAGTAACTTACTGGCAGCAAGTGACAAGTAACTTACTGTAATTATATTTACAGTAAACTACGGTACATGTATGTACATGTAGTGTTTTCTTTATTGTAAAATGTATTTACAGTACTGGTTGGTGTACTGTAACTCTTTTTACAGTGCTGATTTCTTTACAGTACTGTTCCTTACTATAAGGTGTATTCACTGTGTTTGCAACTTAACTGTAATTTTTTTTACAGTGCTGGTTTCTATACTGTATAGTAGCATGTTCAGTTTATAATCTTTTTGACAAGGAAGGGTTCTTACAGTGGGTCTTGAACCCTTGTCTCTTAGACCACAGATGACAGTACTGACCACTCAGCCAAAGATAAGCTCCACTGAAACTGCAGACCATTCATAATATACATTCATGATATACATATACAGTTTATACAGTCGTCCTTCACTACTGTGATTTTTTTTGAGGAATGCTTTGACTACTGTGATTTTCTACAGTACTTGTTTTTTACTTTGATTTTTTAATTTTCTACAGTAAATTGATTTTTACCATACCATATACTGTACTGTACTGTAAAAATTGTTTACAACATTAAACTGTGGAGAAAACAGTAAATTACTGTGGATTTCACAGCATTTTTACAGTGTACTGTAAGCATGAAAACAAAGCTTTATGAATTACAGCATTTTTATCTTAAACTTTTAGACTGATCATAAAAGTATGTAAGGGTTACGCCTGAAATACACATTCTGTGTCTGCAGCGTGTCTGCGTCGGCAGCACATCTGCTTATTTTTTTTTATGCCCATTAAAACAGATCAGAGCAGCCACACAGCACGCAGGAGACGCACGTCGGATGCACGTCGGCAGTGACGCAACGCTTCAGCTCAGGGGGTTCGCAGATTTTTTTTTCATGAGATGAGCGTGCTTCTCTGCTGAAATACAGAAATAACATGTTGACAGTCAAAGTGACATCATAACAGCAACATTCACTGTAGTTTCAACATTTCTGGTGTGTCTTTCAAAATAAAAGCTCTCACATGCATGTGTGTGCAAAGAATCCCTTCTTTTAAAGATTTAATTGTGAAACATCTGAAGGATCTTGTTGTGTAACAGCAGACCATATTTGAACTAGTTCTGGGTTTTATTTTCAGATAAATGACAGTCAAACCAGAGACCCAATGTAATTAACTAGGCTTTTTCATGTTAAGAAATAAAACAGAAGTCAAATGGGGAGCAGCAGCTTTAACAGAAATCAGAGACTACCTTGCAAATCCTTTTTTTTAGAAAACAGGCCAAGTGAAGAGGGATATCTCTGTTGGGGGTTTTTTTCTATCTTTTATACTTTTAGACACAGTTTTCTGTCTATACTCAATATGAATTAAATGTATCATAAAATGACATGAAACTTTTTCTATATTCATGGGAATTATCAAAAAACTCTCTACACATAGTGTCTTACTGTTGTAGTGCCTTGTCTATATTTCAGTGGCTATTTATTTATTTATCCATATTTGTCCCACTGAGTGATTCCATTTTCGTTGTATGCTTGTTCATGTAGTGAAATGAAGTTCTTCTCAGTGATACAGTCAGACTGATGGAAACAGATCTTTGATGATGTTGTGGAACATGCATCTTCTTTATTTCCATCAGTGTATGCACTTGTTTCTGCAGATTACTCTGACGAGTCTACACCATAAAGAATGAAAAGTGTAGCAGACATGATGGGTGCACAGAAGACGTTTTTATGGGTACACTTAGTTCCTAGTTTCCAAAATCAAGGCAGGATCCAATTTGTGTTGGGGTAAAAAATCTGTGATGTGTAATCCAATCTGAGTTGTTATCAGCTAAGCCTGTATTTTGCCATGGCTGCTCTTAAACAAGTGGAACATCATGCAGCTGGTGTTGGAGGTGTTGATTTTTCTTTACTTTGTTCTCTGTATTGGTCTGTTTGGGTCAGCCATGCTTTGGAACAGGTTAAATTTTCTTTAGTCAATTCAGATCAGTCACAACTAACTCCAGGTCCCTTTTAATGTTTTTTGTTTGTTTTATTAAAAAAATCAATTCATCACTCTACTTTGGACTAGGTCTTCAACTTTGCACCCAATTTAGATCCAAAAGAAGCAAATAATTTCTAGCAAAGTAACTTAAAGCTGAGGTAGGCAGTTTATTTTTGGTGTCATCTGGCAAAAATCCCATAATAGCCTTTAAGCATTTTGTAATTCAGGTGCTCTGAAAGAACTCTAGACTTCTGCTCCTCTCCTCGGCTCTGTATTAAGCCTGTGATGGGCACTTTTTGGCCAATTGAGGGTCATTTCAGAGAGCGCGTGTTCCTATTGGCTGCTCTACGCTGCATTTCTTAGTGACAGGTGATGTCGCTACAAGCTTATTGGCTGTTGAAACCAGTAACATGCCTTACATTCTAAAACTGGCCTCTTGGCGACTTGATAAGCTGAGCTGCAGTCAACACCATCCATGAAAATCTTTTGCAGACTTTGACTTTGCAGAAATTGAAAGTGAAAGCTTTGGTTGAAAACACAGGGGCTGTCACTCTAAACTGAAGAAGCAAAAGCAACTTGGACTTGAACTGATCGGTATGACAGAAAAACAAGCTAAAAAGACCCAGAACGAGAAGAGCTTTATGCTGTAACGGAGCTAGTCAACTCAGGCTGGGTGAATGCAGTCCCTCTGTGTGTGTTGGATGAGTGTTAGCTGCCGTTGGTGATAATGACGGAGGTGCCTTTGTGTCCAGGAGTCTGCTCTGCTGGTATGCGAAGGTGAGGGGTCATATCGTAGTGGGTGGGACTCGTGCTGGCTGAGGTGCAGTAGCCCCGAAGGCTCTCTGGGTCATAGAGGTGCTCCAGAGTGTAGCCAGTCAGGGAATAGGCTGTATGCTTGTCCAAGTAGGGCCGGGGGTGGGTGTGGGAGGGGTAAAGGGCCGGGGCCGGGGTGGGGGAGGCTGAGCATGGGCCCGGCCGACCAAACGGATGGTGTAATGGCAAAGAAAGCGGGGATAAGTCCATTTGCAGGAAGTCTTTGGGCTTGTGGAGGCGCTCAGATCCTGGACTGCTGAGCCTGGATAGAGGTGCGGGGCTCGGTGCTGGGCTGATTACCTGACTCAAACCGCGGCACACTACAGCCTGAAGTGGCAGGGGGCCTGGAGTGTACTCTGGATTGAAGCATGGACCAGGGCCCTTGGGCAGTCCATTGGCCAGCCCTACTGGGGCATCCGAAGGGCCCTTGCGCAGCTGAAGTCGACTTTCTTCCTCCTTGATCATCTGCTGCGTGGCTCTGATCAGTGTTTCAATCTTGCTGGGTTCCTGCGGGCTGCAGCGGTAGTGGTCTGCTAGGTGCCGATCCCCTGAGTCACTCGCTGAGCCTCCTTCTGGAGAGCTGACCACGCTGTCCTCGTCCCAGTGGCCCCGGCCTACAGGAGGACAAAACGAAAACAGTGCTTAAAATCACCAGCACATTGCTGGTTCACATCAAAAATGCATCTCTTCATTATTTGGCTAAAATGTATCAAATGACTAAATCGATAAGAACAAAGAAATGAGTGAAATCCAGACAGAAACTAGGCCACTGGGACTTAACTGCTTGTTAAGTTGAATGAAGTGTGCCTTTTTCCCACTGAGCCAGTCAAAGTGCCGAAGCACCCACTCCCTGTGACAGTGTTTCTATCAGACCTGCTGTTTATTTGTTTATACAGAGGTCCATTGAACCTGTGTGTCTGAACAACATAATTCTCTACACTGGACTCTCAAAAATACACCTGCTGAGTGTAAAGTTGTCCAGATTTTTGGTTGTCAAGAAAAACAACACCTCATCGGCTCATTTCTGGGACCGCAATATTGAGAGGACAAGATCAGCTCAATGTTTTCTTTTGTCATTTTTAACTTTCTTATCCAAACTACACACTGTGCAATACAATTCTGTAGGTCCTTAGTAAGGCACCTGCATAGTGCAAGGTCAACCATATGAACGGTAGTTGAGAAAAGCAAATCACAGACCCACACCCACGCATATTTCTGCCTTGATAGTTTAATTCTTAGCAACCATCCAACCAGCAAGCATGGTCATGGTTACATGGCAAAAACAGCACAATGCATTGCATTAAGAGCAGAAGTGTTTACTGTACTGACGACGTGGATTGAAACAACAAGACCACCTAACAGCTCCAATCTTACAGCAAGCACCATTTATCTAACAGGGGCTCTGAATATTTCATAGATGGAGGAATGGTTGCACAGAATTCTTGTGGCAGGTTCACCCAAAAATCTATCCTTGCTTAAACTCAAAATTTTGTCAATTCATGACCCATGTCTGAGTCCTCACCATGGTAGCTGTGGATGGCTGTGATGTGTGGCATGCTGCTGTCACATCCCTCGTGGTTTTCTAAAGAGCTCTTGCTCAGTGGTAGGATGGATCGGGCAGTGCCCCACCATGCATCCCTGGCAGACGGAGGTGGCCCCAGAAAATATCTTCCAGCCTCACATCGACCTCGCTCACAACTTTGACCTTGACCATGTGGGTGGAGGTGTGCGTAGCCATCGCTGGGGGTGTGATGCTGCTGTTCAGAAAGGCTATGGCAGAGCATGCGAGGATCAGTGAACTTCCTGTACACGCAGGAGGCATCAATGCCTTCACTGTGCTCCAGCAGCTGAGGGGAGGCTGAGTCGGTGAGGGGGCTGCTGCCCCACGGACTGTCCTGGTCAGACTCTGACCGTTCCGTCTGGAAACTAGGATACTTCAGAGAGAAATGTGGGAAGGAAAACAAGGAGAGTGATCACAGAAAGTCTTTAAATTAAGTGGCATATCCTCTATGAGCCACAGCGAAGACTGTGGTGGCTGCATTCAATTGACGGAGAGGCTGATGTGTCATGACGCACATTAACTGCCTGATTCACACCCAATTCAACAGACAAGAGCCAGCTTAATATTTTGTATAATTAACTGTAATAGAAGGTGCATTCAAATTGATTATTTATGTAAGAGGGATGAAATGCAGAGGACATCCAGCAAATCTGCCCGTGGTATTTTGGATAGTTCTGTTCATGCGCTCTTTTGCCAGGAAAGTACCGCCCTGCCTGCTGCGTTGCAGTATGATCTGGTTTGGACTGGCAAAGGACAAGCGATCACCTCAAAAATGACACCAAAATTGCACTACAACATCTTTACCGACACAGCTTGGCTTGGCAGTTCATGTCAGTCGACATAAATAGCAACTTGGTGCAGAAATGGAAAAAAAGCCACTCGCGCTGCACAAAATTACCAAACGCCTGGAGCTGCACTTACACCAGCTTTGCACCGGTACAAAAATAGAGCCCTTGGTCTGCCCAAGTATACTGGTAGGGTCTGTGTGCTTACTGGCTTTAAAAATTACATTATGCTGTTACCCTGGAACCAACCCTTCCTTAATTTACGATACTTACAGAGTTTTCTTGTAAAATGAGAGATTTTATCTCATAAAACTTTTGGACTCATTTTTTGTGTTACCTCAAAGTAAGTCAGTGTGCCAATTTTCTGTGGCTTATTAGTTTTGTGGTTGCTGTAACAGCAAGCTTTGTAAAGTAGTCGAGGCATCTTTTTTTATAGGCCAGAGGTGTTTCAGAGCTATATGGGATCAATAAAGTGCCAATAAAATGCCCAAACCACCACAACAGACTCTTGTCAATTCAAATGAGGCAACAGCTCTCATTTTGGATGCTTGCATCTGTGATCTCATCATTCGAGTCTTTACTCAAGTAAAGTATTTTAGAAAATCTGCAAGCTCAGCCGATGCTTTGTCACGACATCAGGCGGGTGGAGGACTAGCTGCAGCTGCTGGCTGCTGACTGGCACTCAGAGGAGGAGCTACACTTCCTCTATACTGACCTCTCTGATCTGAGAGCAAGTCAAACAAATGCGAGAGTTGTGTTCTTGTTATTACAGCATTACACAGCCTGACATCTGATTATGTTTGCCTTATCATCCAGAGCTTTTATGTCCACCAATTGACTGCTTTGATCCTGTCCTTTTTCTTAGCTAAAGCTAAAGGCTGATCATGCATCACAATAGTTAAGCATCTCTCTGATCATGATTACTCCTTTGTATAGCTTCGGACCAATTATTTTACCTGGACGGTGCATCTATAGAAGTTTGGCTGTATTCCACTGTGTGAGGGGCTATATGTTTTCTTTTATTTCCTTTTTGCTTGTAATGACATCATAAGTCTTATTTAGCTTATTTAGCTTAATTACTGTTTGTATGTGTTAGTGTATTTTTTAAAATTATTTTTGTATTCTGATTATTTCTAAGAACCACAAACAGGCTAAGGTTTCTAGTTTCACAGCAGTGTGTGTGTTCCTGCTTGCAGTGGTGCACACCACCGGCTGAGCATGGCCATCCTGTTGTTACTACAAACTATCCCTACTCACTCTCATTATCTGAAGAGCTTCTAGACAGCACAGTCTCTTCTTATAATAATGGACTTGCTGTGTACTCTGGCTGATAAAAATACTGCAAGCCGTCTGACTCACTGCTACGACAGAACTTGTGTCTCTATGTGATCAATCCAGAGTAGATAATTGTGGATAAAGTCACGAGATATGAATAAGATATTCATGACAGAGATTTGTCATATCTAAAATATTACAGTCACATTTAAAATGATGTCACATGAAATTATGAACAAATATGCAAAATCTACCAGATACATTATGTTTCCTATAAACCATATCATATGTTATATGCTGTTTTGGAAAAAAATTTAAATGAAGTAGTGATCAGGATATTTTCCTTTTTCATTTTTCATGCAATCTTTCTGAATATCAAAAAACTTCCTAATAACCTCTTCAAATATATTTGGCGTAATGCATATCAAATATCATACTTGAGTTTGATATTTTTAGGAGCACAAGATGTTAAGAGAGACTCAGTGTAGTGGAAACATTCTCTCACTCACAGCTGACAGAGCAAGTGTTTCTTCTCTTATTTGTGTCAGCAGTTGGTGATAATTACTAGTTTTTCTGCAGGCGGTTGGGTCTCAGAGTTGAATGGAAATTTGACAGATGCACTTCTGTTAAACTTTGATGAGGTTCAGGATATCAAAGATCATTAGTTTTAATTGGCACCTTTTCAGTTTTAAGATTTTCCATGTGCCGGCCTTTCACATTGTGCCCCTGGTCTTCAGGCTAAATCACACTGCTGTGACACTAGAGACTTGACAGTCTAAAATTGGGATAGATGGTTTTTTTACACTCCACATTACTCCACATTTTACACTCCTGCAAGTCTTTGACAGAGTGACAAACTGATGATTTTGCTTTGCTGGGTCATACAAATAGTGGAGATAAATATCTAAAATTTGTGCTGAGGACGCTTGGAAGGAAAAGCAACGGGGGCATCTGAAATTCAAAGAATGTTTATCAGCTGCAGAGACTCAGTGTCATATAATGTGTTTTAAATTTGACTTGTTTCTGTTTTGATCATCTTTTGTTCAAGTGGAAGTTCTGACAAGTCATAGAATCTTTAAAACTGAAATTGTTCATTCACTCACTTGAATTATCCATTATTTTCAAGTGATAACAGGGTTTCGCCACCTAATCACAAGATGTCAGGTTCATCTGTCACGTCCATTTGAGCTGACAATATACCAGAGCTGTGTTAGATTGCTCTACAGCTGGCCAAGACCGAGACGATTGATGGAGTGCAGGTGAAAGTAAGCAGACCTGGTGATGTTGGTAATGTGAGATTGAAAAGATAGTGTACTGTCAAGGATGACACCCAGACTCTTAACCTGAGGGGAGGGGGAGACTAAG
>JAPXVT010000028.1:35168927-35186247 GCA_029823135.1 Acanthurus reversus
TTTGGGTAAACTACAGTTGCCCACAGCTGCATGTCTGCTGGTGTTGTTGTGTATGTCTGTGGTAAAGGATAAATTCTGATACAAAGAATTCAGAGTTTTTGTAGCTGAGACATTGCTAATAAATGTTAATAGTGAATATAGCACTCTATCTTTTACTAATAACCAAATGAGACTCATGCATTTAAACAATATTTGTCGTATAATTACAAAGGAGTTCCATGCGTGCTGTTCTATTTTGTACTATTTGTAACTTCCTAATTAAATCTTCTGTGGTATTGTCTGCTTTGAACAGCTTCAATACACAAACAAAAACAACAATGCATTTATATTTGCACTTGCTTTAAAATACAGCAGCCTGTGTAACTCAAACACAATTCTATTTTTACAACACTGCAGTGCTCCTTTGGCAACATTCTTAAAATGTTTTTGAAAATACTGACAGGAATACTGGAGGAACTCATGGGTTCCTGTCTGGGATTTGTCCTGTTCATGTCATATTATTTATGCTATTATTTAACAAGGAAGCTCCCCTTACAGTTTCGTTACAAGTTACAAGACGCCTGCATGCTTGTTTAGCTTCTCTCTGCTTCTACTCTTTTGACAAGAAAAAAAAAAATCAAGTGACATCCATTTCAGACCATAAACAGTGATTGAATTTCTGTTGATGGTGTGTAAATAAAATCAGTCTGAGGAGGAAAAAATTTTGGACTGAGCAGATATTTGGTGAGAAACAGTAAATAACCATCTTCATAAGCAGCACTGATGCTCCACTTATGTTTTTTTCCCTGTGAATGTTTTCATCTCCCAACAATGTGGGAACCTGTGAACATCATAAACAATTACGCAGGTGTTGATCATTTCGCTCCCTGAGTGTCACATTCTGACTGTTTGAGCATGGAACAGAAGTGATGTGATGTTTGTGGTGTATGATCGTGGAAACAGGATATCAGGATATACTGTGGAACTTTATTTTGGTTTCACACTTGAGAAAATAATGGAGTTAGAGGAGTTTACTTTGGCTAACATACCACATCACAAGCAGAGAGATCTGAGGCCATCACTTTGTTTAAACCACCAAAATAATTGAAATACTTTCTACTTCTACGTTTTGACAAAACTGCATCTTCAAAAAACATTCAGACACACAAACTGCGTGCCAGTCCTGTGCTGCGTCCTATCAGTCAGCCTGCAGAGCCAGAATAACTGTTCACCAAGCCCTGGGTTAATTCACTGAACCCCAAACAGTGGGATCAACTATAATCTGTGGGATAATTTCATTTGCAACTGAAATTCCAGCGACACCACATTACCTCTTTAAACTCCATTTAAAAGCGTATTTGACTTGTCACAAATGCAAATGAAATTGCATCTTGCTTAAATCAGTTCCATTACCCTAAATTTGTTCAGTGAGTTTGTGGAGGAATGGGCTGACTGAGGAGATATTAATTTGGTAAAGGTCATCCTGCTGCAGCTTTAGAGGGAACATTTATCTGATATTCCACAGTGAGGTGAATTTATTCTGATTTCTGACCTTTTGCCATCCTACAAGATCAGACTGGAGCTCACCCAGTCTGTAACACGGACAGTGCCGCACTTTACACCCAATTAGCGCCGCGGGTTGCCAGGTCGTGATGGTCTGCATTGCAATGATATTCTAGTGCAAATGTTCACGGGGGGACGGAGCTGAAGTATGCAGCGGATAAAGGGTTAGACTGTGCCTCAGCCCGACCTGACAGCCAGTCTCCTCCGCCGGAGGAAGCTGTGGACTCGGTGCCAGTGAATCCCCTGGTACGGACGGCGCGTGCCCCCCCTGCTGCTGTAAACAGTGCGTCCTGCCGTCCGACAGGAGGCGTGTCTCCCCTACGGCCGGAGCGCAGCGCTACCAGCAGCAAGTGCGGGGGAAGCGGCTCGGCTCCTCCATAGAAACAAATCAACTTCTTTGTGCTGCTCCGGCGACTCTCTCCAGCTCCGCCGAGGGTAAGTCTATCATTTTAACTTCACACTCTGTATATTAACATGTTTTCACTGCGCTCATCTTTTTTTCGCTCCTTGCATCTTTTCAGGAATAGGTTTTATCTTTTCACACCGTATATGATCGCAAAACGCGCAGACATCACCGTTACGCACCTCAGCTGCCGGCTTTGAAGTTCAATTCTGAGTTTATGGATCAAATCCATTTAAACCTCAAAACAAACCAAAACAAAAATGTGTCAGATAGACTCCGATGTGAGGTGTCATCAGGCGGGGAGAAATGTGACCTAACGTGTCTGCCCGACCTCTATTTGGTGACGCTCGTCACCTTTTCGGGTCCCTCTTCCTCCTCCTCCTCCTCGGGCTGATGTCTTCGCTATTCTGTTGAAAGACGTTATGGCTCGTTAAATACCCGTGATCCGCTTTATAAATGATCTGTAGATAACGTTTTTAGTTCACGGGGCCGGAAAACAACTTCCCGAGACAAGCCGCGCATTTTAATCGCATATTTAATGAGCACATTACTTTAAATCAACTTTATCCGCCGGAGGGGCCCCGCTCAGAATATTTAAAAGTCCCCTTGACGCGCACAAAGGGGCATTTGTTGAGCTGCGGCTCTATCTGTGAAAAGAGCACAGCAGAAACAGATCCAGATGAGTGTGTGCGCTGGTGCCAGCTGTGCCCTCCAACCCTCCGCACCTTCCTGCCTGTTACGCACGGCTGTCACAGAGCTGCGGCTGTGTGTGCTCGATATTATTTCGGGGCTGCTCCTTTTTGTCTAACACTCCACGCGAGTAAAAATCCTGCGCCCGTCTGTGCATCACCCGCAGAAGCACCAACACATCTCAGAGGTGATTCCGTCTTTTCTGTCATTAGTCACATTTTGGCTCCGGAAACCTCACAGACTGTAAAATGTGCAAAAAATTTAAATGAACAACATCTTTAAAACAGAGAGATAATAAGTTCCACAGCTTGTATTATATCACAATAATTTTAAATACAATTTGAAGGTTGGCATCTTTATGTAAACACATTTAATTTGTGTAAAACTCCACAAATGTCGTGCAGCCAGCTGTTGGCCGTTATACCGCCTGATAATGTGGAAGCAGTCTTTAACCTTTAGTCATAAACTGTTGGCTCGTATGGATTCGCTCCAAACAGGATGTTCCGCTGTTCGCTGAGGAAGAACACGAGCAGCAGAAGAACCACGAGGCGCCGCGGAGTCGCTGTCCTCGGTGCTGAAACCTCCTCAATGCAAAAACCACTTTGCATCATTTGCATCAGCTGTGGCCTAAATCACTTCTTCACAGGCTGCCAATGAGACGTTCAGATCAGAGAACTGATCATTTTACAAAGCAGAAAGTTAAAAAAAAAATGTTTTCATACTCTCTTGTTTCCCTGCAAACACACTTCATTTGAATTTCTCATGTTTTTTTGACAGCTGGCATCAGAAGCCAGCTTGCCTTAGTTTTGATTAGTTTTATGTTTAAATCAGCTTGAGCTCCACAAAACACTATTTTCGATTCAGAGGAGGAACTGATTGAGATGAACCGAAAACAATTAGCGGGGAAATTCTTTTTGCAAACCTGATAATTTTCTACAGCAGTAATGCGCTTCGATACCGAGTTATCCAGTCAAAATAAGCCATACTGTTGTAAAATAAATGTGGAATTTTCTAAATCTATTCCTAATTTATTTGCCTCTTTTGGAAAATGCTGAATGCTTCCCATCACTTAAATTTTTTACGCAGCATGGTCACTAATTCAGTTGTCAAGTGCAGGAGCGCAGCCTGTGCGGCACTTCTAGCAATCACGACACACACACACACACACACACACGAGCCGAAATGTGATGTCGAGGGTTAGTTTTTATCTAACAGCTTTTCCAATCTCAGTCTCAGGAAAGTACAAAATAAAAAAAGTAATAATTGCAAAGACAATAGACGAGCGGGCTTGAGCCGAGGCCATTCATCATGTTGAGTTTGCAGTGACAGCTTTGCTTCACAAGAGTCCAAGCTCGAGTGACTCCGATCAAACACGGGCTGCGATCTTTGCAAATTCTTAGATTGGTTTTTATCGGGCTGTGCACGGCGCCGCTCCGCCGCCTGCAACGCAACGCTGAAGCGAAGCGAGGAAAAATCTGCGGGAAAAGCCCGAGAGCGGCGGCTGGCTGCGGGGACGCCACACGAGGAGAGAGAGGGAAGTCAGCGGGGCGGAGGCGTGAGCATCTCGGCTGGAGACACAGCTCACAGGGCGAAGTGTGGTCAGCGGCAGCCGACAACCTGCCCGATCCACCCTGCGCGCTCTCCCTCTGTTAGTGCGGCTCGACGTCAGATGCTGTGCGGCAGTTGAGCAGGAGGAGCTCCGGCTGCCGCTTCGCTCACTCACACGCTCACTTGGTCACGCTGGATCCTCACAAACCTCCGCTCTCCCCCCTCTCACCCCTCCAATCTCTGCCTCTGTCTCTCACTAGATGGTTTTCCTCCAGCTCCGTCCTGCCTGACATGGATGTCCAGCCACCTTCATCACCTCCTCCACCATCATCTCTCTCAGCTGAGTCGGAGGGCTGCTTCTTCTTGGCGCAGTGAGCTGGACACGCAGTGCTTTTTTTTTCTTTCTTTTGCCAAATGGATGTGGGGAAAGCGTTGCCCAATCCGCCGGTGGTGATCATGCCGTGATACCGCAGCCGCCTTGTTTCACATGAGAAGGGTGTAAAAGAGAAACATACTGTGGGGAATATACCGACTGACGGAGTAAAGATCCTGTGCATCAAACGGCACCATGGAGATCACCTCCCAGCTGATACTGAACGCGAGAGTCAGGTGCGCCGTCAGACTTCTGCTGCTGCTATTACACTGTGTGGGATATTCTCACGGGATGCCACACGTCTTGAGATTTGGTGAGTGACTTCTTGTTTTTCCTCTGATGTGGCGCCAGAAGTTTGACTCGTGTGCGTTCATCCTGATGAAGCTTGTTGCTCTCATCACGACCTGTTGGAGAGTCACTTTTCCTCCCTCTCCTCACTTGTGAGGGGCAGC
Source organism: Acanthurus reversus (assembly GCA_029823135.1). NCBI lineage: Eukaryota > Metazoa > Chordata > Actinopteri > Acanthuriformes > Acanthuridae > Acanthurus > Acanthurus reversus. The sequence goes on from JAPXVT010000028.1 coordinate 35,173,936, forward strand.
TGAAGTTGCTGCTCTCACTGTTATTTGCAGAATAATTCGCGAGGCTTTACTGGAGCCATAGTATGAAGGTAGTGTGTTCACAGAATTGGCACAGACACGCACTACTATCGTGCAAAGCTGCCAAAAAGAGAACTGAATGTGAATGATGTAAAGGTCCATCGGGAGGCAACAGTGGGCAGCCAGAAACTTGTTGCTATTTAGAAAGTTTCATGTTTAAAAGGTTGGACGTTTCCACATATCAGCCGTGTGTGTGTGTGGACACTGTCTGCTGAGAGGAGTGTGTGTGTGTGTGTGTGTGTGTGTGTGTGTGTGTGTGTGTGTGTGTGCGCGCGTGCGTGCGTGCTCCATCTGTGTTCGTGTGCTGTGTACATTTATTCATATTTTAATATTGTTCAGTGTGTTTACATGTGAGCGTGTGTGGGTTTGACAGACAGTTAAATGTTGTTTAAATATGAAGCAGCAGCTTCACGTTGTGTTTTTGAAGAATGAAGTGCATCATTTTTCAGTCTGTGCCTCCTCCATTTTTCAAAAACCTGATGAATTTTTTATTTTGCTGTCAGCAAAATTTTTGGTTGACTTTTTGAACCATGATTTTCCCTTAAATTCCCCCTTATGCAGCTTTAAGTTTCATGACTGTGGGAATATAAAACGTCTGTTCCAAAGCTCTGCGATGCTTACAGGAAATATTGTGCAACAAATTCAGATGAGTCATTTTATCAAATAGAATTATTCTAGATTTCCTGAAACTCGGCACAGGTGGGTTTGAATAATTTGCACGTTCAATGCTGGGTCAGTGGTTAGCAAGAGTTTAATGCCACTGTCTTTTACCGCACAATAATGAGAAAAATGAATGGTAAGAAAAAAAGGAAAAACACTGCAGAAATGACATCATTAAAATAAAATAACTAATCTAAAATATAGAGTAGCATGAGCACGCCAACACACCACAATACAAGATAACGGACACAGAACTACAGAAATACAGAGATTGTAAAGAACAAAAATATTTTTGTTTGTTTGGATTCGGACAAACTGCACTGATAGAACACAGAAGAGAAATGCTCAGTAATGAAATCCATAATGTACATTTCTTAAATTCCTGAATACAAATTGATGAGGTGCAGATTGATTTTTCCACTGATGGAGCTATAAGAGCTAATCCACATGGACGGACGGGTGAAGTCCTGTGAACCTGCCGCATGCTGTGTGTTTGTAAAGTCTGTGCATCTTCATGATATAGTGACTGGCTGCCTAAGAGTGGTTTCATTCACACGTATGTTCAGCAGGCATGTGTGGGCCTTCATCTGTCTGCTGTTTAAGGTTTCGTCATGAAAGGTTACACATATCGCTGTCGACTGTAGGAACATTCACCAAAAACAAATCCATGTTTGTGTTTGTTACAGCTAGGCCTGGGCGATACAGCTGAAAAACCACTCACAATAGTGAAGTTTAATATCAGTCAGTATCAATAATTATTGATCATGTAGGTTGTGACTGACAACTTGTTAAGATGTGGGAGCAGCTGAGGTGATAAAATGAGTGAATATCACAATATTTTTGACCACATACCTCAATACTGAGACATTGTAAGAATGACTGTTGCTGATTTCACAAAATATTAACCCAAAGATGTTTATTGATAAATAATCATCAGTAATGTGGATACTGGGTAAAGATAAACAAAAGAACTACAAGAACAGTCTGGCAAGTTCAGAAAATTACGTCATTTTACTGTAATGAAGCCTTTTGAAGCAGGAAAAGACAACACTTACGCCATATCACGACATAACGATATCCAAAATCTGTCACAGTAACTCCTGATGTCCCGGCCCCAGTTAAAGCACAGTGTAATTTTAGCTAACTGTGCAGCAGGAACACTGATCAGGATGTGAACAAATAGTTACTTGAGCTGCACTGCAGTCACAATTTAAAGAGGAAGCTTCAATGACAAATGGTCAAAAACAACATGCAGCAGAGCTTCGTAGTAATGGGAGAAGCTCTAAGCTGGATCCTACACTTCCCATGATGCAACTCAACAACACCTCTCAGCAGACCCTCTCAACCGAAATGCCATCTCTCCAAAATTAACAGCCTCAGTTTGTAACTGAAGTTCTCTCTAAAATAAAAAAAAAAAAAAAGCATAAAGAGTGCCAAAGTCCCGCCCCTCCCGGTGGAGCCCATGGGACCTTAGTACGGAAAAAATATGAACGGTAGTCAGTGGGGAAAGGAAAATTCTTTTTTGATCATGTTTGACTTGTGCCCTGAATCACACGTTTGTCAAGTTAAATGACAGTTTTTCATGTGACAGTTGATGTTTTAGCTCGTAAAAAAAATGATTACAAAGACGACAACACCAGTCGCGTAACTGACGTCAGAACATTTTCCCTCCTCTGACAACAGAACCAACTCACTCCCCCTTCGAGTAGCTGCAGCTCTCGACATGAGCTGATTTCTAACGGTTTTCACCTCTTTTAATACTTTTAACCTCATCCTGGAAAAACGCTGCCGAGCTGACAGCCATGTCTGTGCTGATATTGTCGGAGACGAGACATGTAGTTCACTGAGGTCTCGCAAAAAAACTTTGTTTTACTTTACTCTTTCTTTACATGAAAAATTATCTCTTAAATTGCCAACCATCATATGTGTAATTCAGGGCACAAGTCAAACGGGATCAAAAAATAATTTGTCCCTCTTCATTGACAACCGTTCATATTTTTCCGAAATGAAGGTCCCATGGCCCGGAAGTAGAGGGGCGTGACGTAGGCGCTCTGTTCTCAGTCCCTGACAACACTGGGGCTGTGACATCATCATACCCAATTTTCTGAGACTTGCTACAGAGGACACAGGCTGAGCTGTACTCGCTGTGACCAGTAAACTGATGTTCAGAGCTTTCTTGATTATGGAAGAGCAGAAATTTCTGTTTCATTTTTTCATATTCTCTGTTCAAATGAGCATTTTGTTGTAGCACTGAATGCTGTTAAACAGTTGAGATAAAAGCAAGAGTGAGCTTGAAGTAAATTTATAAATTTGAAGGTGCTATTGAGTTTTCTAATGAGATCAAGGAGTGCATGTTAAGAAATGCAGGGGGCCTCACAATATTTGCTACAGTACATCTTACACCTTAACTCTCCACTTGACTCGTCAAAACTGTGCCACTTTAACTCCACTAATTAATTTTGACTTTGCAAATGGGATTTCCTCTGCTTTTGGAGCAGCTTTGACTCTGAGACGCGGCATCAAAAAAGCTTGCTATTAATGCAATAATCCCAACACTGAAATTTCCGGATGTGTTTGAACATTCGTTTGTTGAAGCTGTTCTTCAAAATGGGAGCTGGCAATGGCTGAACTCATGCAGTTGTTTGAAGAATTATGGTGCAAGAGAGATGGATAACTAAACTGGATTTTTATTTTAAAATTCGAGCACAAGAAAAACAGCTCAGAGCAAGAATGACACAGCTGTTGTTTTTACTCTCATGACCAGTTCCTGTGATTTAAAGAAAAAAACAAAAGCTCTTTACAGATTCTAGGAGCCAGTTCTTAAAAGACCTTTGTACAGTTCAGATTTTTTTTTTTTTAACAGCCGTACAGAGAAAAGGGTTCAGCAGGAGTGACTGTTTAGCCCTTGTGTCTGGAAAACTGAGGCTGTAACTCGCTGACAACCACTGATGATATGAGCCCCGTAAATGAATTTTCCTGTGACCAACTGAAGATAAAAGCTCGATACAGATCAGCTGGAAGCAGCGACAGACTGACAACAACATGTGAGCTGCCAGCTCTGTAACTATGACTCCAGCCTGCTGGCTCTGCTTAATGTCCCGAGCTTTTCACTACTTGACTTGCAGGCAGGTGAGGTCAAAGAACTGGATTAGTTGTGTGGAAGAGGAGCCACATTCGGGGTCATTTCACAGGAATACTGCAGAATAAATTGCAAACATTCACAACATTAGCTGCTGGTTGAAAGCAGATGGTTAATCTCCTTGAGAAAAAATAGCATTAACAACATGGCTGAGGTCAAATTAACAACAGTATCATGAAGTGAATGCAAAATATTTAATCATAGCTATATTTTCACGGTCATCCACAAGATCCCTTATGTCCAAAAGAAGCAATTTTAAGCAGCAGTTGTCCATCTATAAATGCATCAATTTGTACAGGCCCTTTTTGCCTCTGTGATCTCTGCAGAGTGGAAATTGAATCCGGTGCGTTGGCGCTGGTTGCCGTGGTCGGCGTTAGTATGAAGGTCACCCTCTAATGGGGCAAACGAGCTAAATGTTGCAGGTCAAGGCTAGAAAAACCGTCTCTTTAGAAAATAACTCATTCTCTTCGAAGGCTGCCTGTCGATATCTGAACAGAAAAGTTCACATTTACCTCCAGGCTCCAGCCCCCGCCTCACTGATGACTTGTAAATAAAGAGATTAGCAATAAGACGCAAGCTGCTTGGAAACAGTATGTGGCAAAGCAGATCATCCTGCAAAGGAGAGCGTCAGGTATGAAATGGGAAGTGATAATCACAGCATCCTTCAATGAACAAGCTCATTTGATTTTCACTTTATTAATGTAACAGTTGGTGGAGTTTTCTGAGGAGACAGTCACTGATTATAATGACATACAGCAACAGCAAACACTTTCACAGCTGTAAATGTCAGAGGGTGACAAAGCACTAAATGTGTATTAATCCATAGATAAAAATAGTTCCATACATTGGCACAAATTTATTCTGTTTGAGCCAAGTTTGCTACAAACTACATCTATATCTATCTAAAAACGTCCATTCTGAGCTCTCAACAGCTTTGTGTGGTATAATCAGGTCTTTTTATCTTGTGGTAGGCTCAATACTTCCAGAAACACTTTGATTTCGGCTCAAACGCTTTTAAAACCATCACATCCGATCCGGTGTTTGAGTTGCAGGCGATGGTTATTCTTAAACATCTGTGAACTCCGGCTCAAATGTATGGTTTTGTGTCGCTCTGCAGCAGCCATTTTCCTTTGCTTATCCTGATGTTCTTTCTTTGGAAAATCCTAAAACCTTAAATAACCATAAACACACGACACAAAACATTGGATCAGACGTGTTAAGGAGCTTTTTAACCAGAATAAAAAGTGTTTTGTAAGTGTTGAGATACAGACTTGGATTATACCACACAAAGCTGTTAAGAATTTTTGGACACTAATAATATTTTCTAAACATCATTGCGGGGCGAACAGCTAGTTTAGCTATTAGCTGTTAGAATATAATTCCTCTAAATGTTTTGGTGCAGCGTTTGCTTTTGGACACAGATGAGGCAAAGGCAAATTTGTTTCAGGCGTCTTTGGTAAATTTACCAACCAACTTCTATTAACGTTAACATACTAGCTAACACAGCATAAGCAAACCAGCACTGAAAGAGGACTTGATGGTCCGTCAACTTTGCAATCAACAGTCAAACTTTTAAATAGCAATTAAACAAAGTCTACCCACTTTAGTTTAACTGTCGTTGCCCAGACAAAAGCCTCGTCACGTTACTTGGGAATGTGTTAGGTAACATGAGCGATCGTAGCGTGGATAAATACGTCTATGAACTCTGTCGGTGACATTCCATCAATAAAACAGCAATATTGAGGCCAGAAAAATTGAGTTCATGTCCACATATGATATACTGATTATCACGACAAGCCTAAGTTTTGATGCTTTCACGAATTAACCTCGATAGACAGCCAGCAAAAGGGAGCATGCATTTTTGAGATCACCTGTTTACCACGAGGGAACGCTGAAAGCAAAAAAATTATTAAATTCAAGACGTCTAAGGGTGAGTAATTGATTAACAATCCAGAATTTTGTGGGGAAATGTCACTTTAAGAAACAACTGATTCTTCAAAAAATAAAATATAAACTAATATTTAAGAAGTCAAGTCTTCAGTGAGAACCAACAAAGACAAACTTCCTCTGGGACTGACAGACAGACTGACACATTTTTGTTCTTTTTATAGTAAGAAGATACAAAAAACCCACAAGCCTTGTACAAAAGTAAATTCCTGCTGTTTTCTATCAGCTATTGTTGGTGAACACACATTCTCATGGGGAAAGGACAGAATTAGCAGTGAGTCAGTACTTTAAACACTTGACTGATGTCCCACTCAGTCCAGTATCCTTCAGATCATCTAATCCATTTAATAATCATTCACTTATTTTCCATAATATTTATTTCTGTCTGACTGGAGTGAACTCTTCTCTTAATGCAGCAGCACTAGATTTATTACTAGTTTTACTAGTGTAACAGTTATTTTTGTTCGCTGTCTTGTTTAACTTGGATAAATTCCTTTAAAAAAATGGCTTGCCAAAAGTGCTGCTGTGCATTTATTGCCTGTGTTGACACATTTCCAAAATGTGTGACGTAACATGGGAGGTAACACTGCCTGCAAAACACTGCTACACATCCTGCTTGTGTTTTTCCACCAGGACGGTGACATGAGCAGCTTTTACGAGTTGGCAAACCTTGTTTACAATAAATCCAACTTGACATGAATTCAGCATCAGTTGAACGATGAACAACTGACTACGGCGCCGGAGTTATCCAGCACTGAAGATGCACACTTTCCAGTAATGAATAAATGGAAAGATGATGTAAGATGCAGGTTCACTGCAGTGTGTGTGTGTGTGTGTGTGTGTGTGTGTGTGTGGTGTGCTGAACTTAAATAGTTTCTTGCACTCAGCTGTTTGAGACTGTTTCCCCTGAGTGTGTGTTGGAGAACACCATCAGTGAACTAAAGCTACATCACACTTGCAAGTGAAGTAAGAGATGAAATCTTGAGCACAATCAATAGTCATGATGGAAGAAAGAAACCAAAGAGAATAAGGTTGAAAAATGAAGCAGGTTATGGTTTATGAATTTCAATCCTGCCAGAAAATCCTACATCAAAGGAGAGTGGATCATTTATATACAGTATTTGGCAGAAAAGGCTCTGCAGTTTGAGCACAACTCGAAAATGAATCCAAGCAGTGTGTTAAAGATTCAGCAGGGACCACGATAAAAACAGAGCCCGGCTGAAGTATTGTACGGAAAATAAAACACACAATGCACAAAGAAGAAGATGCATTTGAAAGTCTGACTCTAGAGCCGTTAAATGTTTGGGTAAATTTGCCCACTGTATGTGCTGTCTGTTGAAAAGGGAGGTGAGAACATCAGTCTCACACCTGCACTGACAAGTAGGAGCTGCACTCAAGAAAAGGTAAGCCAGGCTCTGTCCAAAATGAGAAAACGTACCCACCTACAGCTCTAAATCGGTCTTTCTTGTTTCTTCAACCTGTAGTTACGTGATGGGGCTATTTTCTTGTCAAACAACAGTTCCAGCACAGTGGATCTGTGGTTTATACTGGGCTGACGCTGTGCGGATTTACACAGAGTTAGACCCCAAATTGATAAACCCTGACTTACTCAAGAATTCTGCTGAATTTTCTGTGAGTCCTGATCAATTGTCTGATTAGTCAACAATCTGTCTGTCAGATCAGAAACTTTGGTTATCTGCTATTGGAGCAGTTCTGACGCTGTGCTACAGCAGAAATAAATGTGAACTTGGCTGCACAGCAGACCATACTGTCTGCATCTTTGCAAATATGGCTCAGTGTCATTCTGCTGTCTGTTCAGAGTAAAATTCCATAAAGTAACGCTACTCCTCTATGTTTTTCTTTAATCAATGCTGCCATCTTGTTTGAGTAAAACTTGGAATTAACAACTGATTGTCTGCATTCAGCACGAGCATCCACGTTGTGACTCGCGTGGCACCGTATAATGAGAACATAGAAGGAATAGACTGTCGATGTGCACAGCAATTTAAAATGTCAAGTGGCACAATCACTAAGTAGGATTAATACAAATGTTTTGGGCTAAATCAGAAACTTACCTGAGCCCATTGTGAATATTTACTGTTATGGTCAAAAATAACATGACATGAAAAGAAAAACATTTCCCCAGTTCTAAGTCTGTCTCCATGTGTCAGTTCATGTTGAGTTGCCAGATATGGTCAAGAGTACAGGTTTTGGTGTCTCTACAACATGATCCAACCTGGCAACCTTATGACATTAAGACCCCTGAAAGCAGTGCAAAGTTTCAGCATCTGACTCCCTTAATGTTTGTTTTTTTAGGCTGAATTTAGACCAAATCAGGTGACCTGGCGAAATCGCAGGTCTTCTCATTCATTTAAAAGGTCCGTCTGTTTGGCTGAGCCACAGTGGTGAAAAAAACACAGCTGGCTGCGAAGATAAAAGTTGAAACCGACTCAACTGTAGGAAAAACGCAGCCCTACATCACGCTGTGGCAGCCAGTATGGAAAGGGGCGTCCTCCAGCAATCAAGGGAGGAAGAGTACACAAGTTGACGTCACACAACGGGTCCTGTTATGATAATTCAGTAACACTCCCACCGCTGCACAACCCTGCAGCATTTCGCTAGGTCACCTGATTCACCTGAATGCAGCTTCACTTAATGCAGGGCTGAACCAAGTAGATACAAGCAGTCGACTGCTTTCCCCTGCTTCTCCTGCCGCGCCCATCCATGCAACCAAATATCGAACCCTTCCTTTGGCAGTGATGCAGAGCAGATTGAGAATGGGCTTGTGTTTGAAGAAACCACCAGCAGCATGAACGACCCATAAAAAAGAAATGTGAGCTGTCACATTTGAAAGATTGTCTTCTTTCGTGATCTTATATTCTGTAGTGCTGATGCTCCACTCAGTATGCACTCCATACAGCTCACAGACTCATATCTTCATGCTGAAATGGCTGATTTTACGGTAATTTGTTTACAGGCTCTACATCTTCCCTGCTTGAATTAACATGCTGAATTAGAAGAAGTGTTAGAAGTCAAGGTTACTCCAGGCCGGCAATGTAGCTATTGTTCGATTAGATGGGTGCTGGCTGCCTAAAATGTTAAAAAAAAAAAAAGTTATATATTTATCATTATTAGAATCTAAGTTGGGCTTTGAAAACTCTTTTGTTCTGTAGTAGTCAGCGTGCCTTGGGATTTTGAAGATTAATAGGAGATGTTTGACCTTTTACCCTCAAATGTAGTTTATTTTTAATAAAGTAATTGAAAACGATCATCCATGAGCACTCTTTTCATTCTTCAGTCTCTTCTCTATTGTAACGTGACAAATACGGAGGTCGTTCAAAAATCTGTGAGTGTGCACCTATACAAAACCAATATTGCTGAGCTCAGGACTTCAGTATGTTTAGAATGAAATTCACTGCTGCTCTCCTTCAAGTGCCTTTGTGCTCATGATGCTTCCTGCAGTGTCATCTGCCGCGTCCTCTACCAGTCAGTGAAATGTCTTTCCCTTAAGAATGGTTAAAAATATTGTATAGAGTTCTCTGTAACTCAGTTAGCAGCGGGCAGTATCGGAACAGAGGCTGTTTTGTGACATTGAGATGAGGACGTCAGTGCAACCTTTATCTGTTGCCAAAGCATTTAGCTAACATCTCTGGATGTCATGCTGCAGTGATGGCAGGGTGATAAACCTGCTGTAAAACTGATCCCAGCCCCAATGGCTCCAATGATTCATCTAAATAAACATGATTTACAAAGGACAGCCACAGTCAAAGCGTCTACCTTTATTTTCTCTTCCAAATAAATTGGACTGACCTGGGGGCTTGTGTCCAACCTGTCTGGTCGTCAGACCAATCGGCTGTCTTTACCCACAGAGCCTCATTTTGCTCCCAAATGGCTGCCATTGTTTGGTGAGTACAAGTAGCGTGACTGATAGAAGTGATGGCCTGTGCCATGAAAACAATTCAAAATACTTTGAGCTCATTGGCAGCTGAAATGAATTCGGCACATTTCTTTGTATTTTAAGATGCCGTATATGCAGTGAAGACGACTGTCCTGCCAGCTGCAGAATTGGGACAACAAGTAAATCAAGACAGCACGTCCTGCAGGTGTTTAGTGGGCAAAAACGTTGGTTTGACAGAGGTACTGGATAACGAGCAGTGATGGGCGTGTTACTTCCAAAATGTAATATATTAGCTATTACTCGTTACTTTCATTTGAAAGTAATAAGTCCCCATAAAATGTTACTTTCTGTGTAGAGTAATAAGTTACTGATTACAATACTTTTGCATTACTTTCTCCAAAATAATCACAGAAGTATGACTAAGTATTAAAAATAGAAGCGTGTCATGTTCGTTTGCTGCACTTTGAGTTTACACCTTCATCACTTTGACTTTGCCAATAAACAGGAAGGAAAACAGTCAGAAATGTGAGAATATTTCAAGCTTAAATACTTGGAATACCTGAAAGCAGCCTCTTCTTCGATCTTGAAAGTAAACCGTGAGAAAATACACTCATACATCAACACACTCACAATGAAGAAATTACCTTGAAAACTGAAGCTGCTCGACATCATTTTAAAAAGCAGCAGCCAACAGTAAGAGGCTGTGAAATGTGAATCAACACGGGTGCAGGTCTTTAAATCGCAGAAAGTAATTAATTTGAAAGGGTGTCGCATGGATATCACAGCTGATCCGTGCAGCAAATTTCCCAACAAAGGGTCGGCAAAAACATCAGTTTGATTTCAGGTGGTAACACGTAACTGGACACAGTAACTGAAATAATATTACCAGTAAACACATTACATTACTCTGTTATACCCAAAAGTAATATATTACTTTAACACTGATAACAAGTAAAAGTTCGTTAATTGTTTGGGGTCCCTTTACCTCCACATTACACGTCACATCAATCTGGCCCACAGCTCTTAAGATATTTATATTGATATTCGACCAGAATAAAATTAATCTCTGGAGACCAACAGTTGACGCTTTTCTCTGTGTGGAACACACTGTTGGCAGAAATGAAATGAATGTAAATGTCTCTGAAAGACAGACAGAGCTGGTGTATGCTCCTCATTACAGAGTCCTTGGAAACCTGTCTTCAGCCAGTAGGCATGTTTGCTGAGACGGAAAGAAGTTCAGCAGTTTCACAGAACGGCAACACTCATTGTATCATCCTTCATTGAGGGTAACTCAAGCATATGATGTGTCAGTGACTCTTTTATGCCCTTGGCAGCAGAGCACACGTTCTACCATGGCAGCACTTCCCCTTCACTTGTTCTTCCAGTTTATGATGATTTCATAGAAAGGAGTGGGGCTTTACTGGCCTTATTTAAACAGATGTAGAGTACAGCGCTCATGTTTTATAAGGTTGAGGGTCCTCGTTGCTCGTTTCTTCTTGAACCATATGTGATAGCTGCAATAAAGAGAACACTTGCTGCTTTCTTGTCAGTGATGATAGTGATTCAACCTTGGTATAAACCTCTGATTTCATATTTTTAGAAACAGTTCTTTGGAAAAATGTTCTGGCATTAGAGTGTGTGGACAAGTGATGCATGCTGGTCTTGCAGCCAACATTAATCATAAGAGATTTTTTAAAACCTGAGATAATTAATTCATTATGTTCTGTAGTGATGACAGCAGTGCTGCACTCAGTCGAACCTAACTAAGCTTAGCCAGTCAAAGTGTGGGTGTTGGGAAGTCTCAGAGGCTTTGAGGGGAAAAATAATGCTTTTGTCTGAACTACATAAAAAAGATGTTTATGGTAATTAAGCCTGAGCTGATATTATTGTTACTAGTTGTTTTTGTTGAAAAAAAACCCTTGTAATTCATAATTTCCTGCAGTGTAATCAGAAGAAATACAGTATTTTAATTGTACAGTTATAAGTAGCAGTGAAAATTTACTTGTGTAGAGCATTTTAGAGCCTTTTACTAAATAAAATAATTTTGAGCAATAAATTTTTAATGTTCACAGTTGCCAGTGTGAAGGTGGATATGTATTTTATTTAATTCTAGGATGATTTGAAAGCTATATTTCAGTATTAAGCATGTTTAAGATCTTCTTAACAAATTTCTTGGCACAAGTTGTGCAGAAATGCTTAAAACATTAAATCCTTTATATACACTTCAGTGTAATGAGCAGTTTTCTGAGGCTTAGCTTAACAAGCATTAATCTGTGGATCATGACATTACACATCACTACACCAATTTTGTCATTTCCATGTGAATACTTACAATATCCATCTGCACAGTTACTATAATAGGAGATCAGAGTACTTGATAGTCATATCATTGTACATGCCAACAGAACCAGTGTCCGTGCTTGTCTTATCCAAAATGTCCTGTGTAGAAGGCACACACACACAGTCAACAGGAACACCACAGCACACTGGCCTTGTGGCTGCTCTGCTGTCTTAATTTCCTCTCTGCAGTGTGCGTGTCAACTCGTATCTGTGTTATTTTCTTTGCTGTTTTTACAAAGCATGAGAAAATGAAATATTTTACTTAAATGAC
>JAPXVT010000028.1:35416621-35426696 GCA_029823135.1 Acanthurus reversus
GAGTGAAAACAAGACTAAGGCGATACCTATACTCAATATCCACCTCAGCAACCCATGAAAATGCTTTGGAAATTAACTGATAACATTAAATATGAAGATTGCGAGGTAAGGGGCTCCTCTTTGATTTGTTTAAGGCAAATATTATTATTATTTTTTAATCTAGAGATATTAATTTTTTGGGATGTGATATAGTTTTGATCCAAATATGTGGTTCTTTTGACAGCAGTTAGTGTGTACAATTAATTCAACTGCAAGATGAATAGTTGTATTAATTTCAATGCTTCTTCTTTTTTTGAAAGGATGAAAGCACTTACTAAAATGTCACTTTTTTAGTATCTGTGGTGGAGTTGTCACTAAATCACTAAGAGCATGCTTGATTGCCAATACGGTGATACAATATCTTGTACCTCGACTTGTAATGACATCATGTTGTAACATCTTGACATGTCTGTTTTTGAGAACACAATTTCTTAATTAGATACTGCCTAACATTGCACCAAAGCATCGTGTTTTATCCTGTACAGTTGAGCTGCATGGCTTGCACATGTAAAAAGAATAATAGCTCAGACTAAGTGCTAAAGTCAAATGTTTACTTAAACAAGTCTAATCATATAAGCTAGACCATAGAAGGAGAGTTAAAACTTCTAGTGCTAAGCACAAGTAGTAAAATATTGGCACAGTTAAAACTGTTCTCTTTTGGTGTTAATCCTCTACATCATATTAAGTACAAGGCCATGGCAGGCTACAATTTCCAACCATCCTAACAAAAGGAGAAAGTAGGTAAAGAAAATAAATGAATGCTTTGATTTAGGTTATAAGGAGGGAAAGGTGAGTTTAGCAGTGGAAATATACTTGATGGGTGGAAAGAAAAAGAGGGCTTTAAATTTCTTGCTAAGTGCCTTGGGACAGACTCAGTAGTGTGTAAAGACCCAGTTTTCTTAATTTGATTGCCTTTAAGCACTCCCTGTGCCCATGACTTATGGCCCATCTCTCTTTCTTTTTATGTTTGCTGTTGACAGAGAGCTGATCTGGCAGTGGCTCCCCTCGCCATCACATATGTACGTGAGAAGGTTATCGACTTCTCCAAGCCCTTCATGACGCTGGGTATAAGTATACTGTACCGCAAGCCCAACGGGACCAACCCTGGGGTCTTCTCCTTCCTCAACCCCCTCTCGCCTGATATCTGGATGTATATTCTGCTGGCTTACTTGGGTGTCAGTTGTGTGCTGTTTGTCATAGCCAGGTAACATGCCACTTCCAGTGATCACAGCTTCGAACACAGTCAGACACTTGCTTAGCTGCCATCGTTAAGCCTCGCCCATCTGACTAACAACAAGCTAATTGCTGTAATTACACGATCTGTGTCTTGAGCACACTGACTTGCACATAGCAGAAGTTAACCACTCAGTGACAGTGCTGACACTAATCAATGGTCATGAATAAAAGCTCAGACTGAATGTCATAACTGTGTTACGGGTTTAAGCAGTTTTACCATGAAGATCACATGAATATTTGCCTTTTTGATCATTAGGCCTTTATAAAGAATTCATTTTTGCTTGTAAAATATCTTGCTTCAGATTGGCACTTGGCAAGGCTACTAGATTACTTTGGGCAACTTTTTACCCATATTGGTATCAGTAATTAAAAACAAAGGAGATACAGAAAAATGCACGAACACAGACCTTAGACAGAGATGCTGTAGGCCTATCAGCCATTTGAGGGTTGTGTGTATGTGTCTAAGAGAGTGGCAGAAAGGTTGTGCACTCATGGATCTGTGCGCTCAAGTGTGTGTGGGGGATGTGATGAGCTCAATGTGAACACTGCTTCCCCTCTCCCACCTTTCCCTCACTGTCCCCAGTGTCTCAGATCATGCTGTCTTTTCTTTTCTCTCGTTCCTTCACCTTGCTTCAAACTCATCGATGAATCACAGAAAAAAGCCTTTTTGTTGCTTTTTTTTTCTTTTCTTGCTCGTCTGCCCTAGCAAAAACAAAAAGGCATATGGAGTTTCAAGAATCTGGTTTATTTGACTTTTGGTTGTCACCTGTGTAACCTTTCCACAAACTTTCACAGCTTATCTCTTTGTTATGACTGCTAAACTTGCTAGACATTTCTGTCCAAGTTATTTTGCAATGATAGGCTTTCAAAGAAAAATAACTGTTGGCTATCAGATGTCAAAATCTTTTTTTAAACATAAAACCTTACCTTAAGGGTTATTTGTTATTGTTGGTTTAGATTACTGTCTCACTTCTTCACTAAAGTCCTCTCATAAGTGGGGCCATGACTTGAAATTTCAGGTCTTTCACTGCAGTTGATCTGTGCCAGTCAGTTCAGATCTCACTGCAGTTGTACAAAGATACAGAACCAAAGGAAAGAATACTACTGAGTTTAAATGCATTACCTTAAACAAGCTTGTTGAGAATTTGTCAACTTGCTCTAAAACTTATCTGGAGTGAAACTTACCATGCTGGTGAAGAAAAGTAATGAAATCTTGCAGTAGACCTACACAGGGCCTATGCTGAGTCCTTAGGGTGTTGAGGAAAAATGAATAGAGCATTGTTAGCGTTGTTAAAAGAAGATAGCCATGATAAAAATGCTGGACTCATTAGAACTGTTTTCATTAGGCTTTCTGTAAGAGCTTCAGCAGCTTTGCTCTGTTGAGAAAACTTTAACAAAAGGTGTCGGTGCTGTCTCAGATACAGGCCACTCTGTATCATGTTATTTGCTACGTGTTACTTCAGTTTGGTTTGGGAATACTGCTGACATGGAGAATGCCTTGACGTGTGAAATGATGACACAACACCAGTGATTGCTTCCTCCTGTGTCTTTCTGAGGGCTCAAACACTTGATTTAATGACTCTTGTGTGTAGCTGTGGTTTGAAGCATGGTGAAAAAAGGGAAAGAAAAGTACATGTTATCTTTAAAACTTTTGGGAGACATTGGCTTCCTTTCAGCTGTGACCCGACAGTTTTACCGTTAACGCCCATGTGTTTTCCGATGTTACTGGCGATATGATCATACAAGAGAATAAAAAGCGGCAACTGTCATCTAAGTTGGCTCAGAATATGCACCTTTCTGTATTTAATATCACGATAAGCGCGTTTGGGTAAGTGTGTAAATTACCCCCTCACTTTATTCCTTCTTTTCTCCTGTACACATAAATGCATGCTGGATTTGCATGTTTTTGCTTTAAAGTGTAGCACATGACAGTCTCACAAAATTTCTTGAAATGAGAAGACTTACAGGCAGATTACAAATTGTGAACAGAATACGTGCAGATTCACTCCAATACAGTTTAGTTTCTGGTGCTCACCACAGAAATTCAGGCACTCATTTTATCAAAAAGAGTGCTACTATTGTTCTAGATGATCCACAGAACTAACTGTTAAATGTTTTTACTGAAACTGCCATCTACACAAGAAATACTCTCTATTCAAAGTGGAAAAATTCTAAAAATCCAGAGGTAGGAAGAAACTGGTGCAGAATCTCCTTAAGCTGGGCATACACTGCATGATTTCATAAATGTTCAAGATTCAAACAACTTTTTTTTGTCTTTCCCTGTAGGGCAATTCAGTTTACCAGTCACATAAAACAAAAAACGAAAAACCACAATCAGTTGAGCATTCAGATACCCTGTCAGTGGCAACAGGTCAGCAATTGAGCATCAGCAAAGCAACAAACACACAGGTTGCCATGCGTGGACCCAGCAGGGACCATTATTCAAGGAGATTAATAAATAATAAATAATTAAATACATGTTGGTTGGTTTTCAGTTTTACAATGCTTGGCCTATGTCTAGATGCCACCATCAGCAACATTTAGAAGCCTGATGGCAGAAGGAATAAAAGAATTTGCATATCCGTTAGTTTTTCTTTGGTTCTGGACTCAGATTGTGTTCAGAATGACTCATGACCTGTCTAGCTTTCTGGATCACCCGTTTTTTCCAGAGGGAGCTCAGGTCTGTCAGCTGAGCTCCAATTATCTTGGAGCAGACTTTGACAATGCTGCTAAGGCTATTCTTGTCTTTCACAGACAATCCATAAAACCAACAGATAAAATACTCTCATTAAACGATTGATAAAAATTACATACAATGCTGTTAGAAACATCAAAAGAATTTGGCTTCCGCATCAAATAGATCCTGTGTTGACCCCGTTGGACAATAGACTCTGTTTTTATCAAACTTGAGATTGGAGTCAAACATGGTTCCCAAGTAATTGTGTGTCTCTACAGTTTCAACGTTTTCTCCATGGATGATGCTGGCTGCCGGATTAGGACGGTTCCTCCTTAAGTCAGTAATTAACTCCTTGGTTTTGTTACGTTTAGGTCCAGGTAGTTATCATCACACCATTTCATAAATGGAGATAAGGCGCAGCCATGGTCCAATTAAGCCCCCTAAAGAAGTGATAAAAGGGAGGTGTCATCAGAAAATTTTGCAAGGTGGCTGCCCTCTTGGGAAGACCTGCAGCTATCTGTCTACATAATAAATAACAGAGGAGAAAGGACACAGCCCTGCGAAGAACCTGTATTTGAAGTGATGATGTTGGACATGTGACCATTTACAAATACTTGCTGAATTCTGTCTGTTAAAAAGTGTAAGAGCAACAATAAAATTTAATCTGGTAAATTAAAATAAGAGACAAGTCGTTCAAGTAAAATATGAGGCTGCATCTTGGTAAAAGCTGAAGAAAAATCAGCAAATAAAAGCCTCACATGTGCATTGGGTTTTTCGAGGTGCTTGTATAATCTGTCCAAGATAAAAGTCTTAGCATCTTTCACACCTTTCCCAGCTTGGTAAGCAAATTATTGTGGATCAAGTTTGCCATTAATTAGGGAGACAATTTCGTCCTTCAATATTTTCTCGAAGACCGTCATCACAAGGGATGTTAAAGCGACTGGTCTGAATTCGTTCAGTTCTCTTCGATTAGTGGATTTTGGGACAAGTATTATGGTAGATGTTTTCCATATAGCAGGTATCTTACCACACTTGACACACATCTGGAAAAGTGTTGTGAACACTTGACTGAGCTGGGCGGCACAGTGACGCAGAGTGCGTCCACAGGGCCAGCAGTTTTATGCATATTTACTCTCTTGAAAAGATTTGTCACATTTTCCTGAGTTATCACCAAATCATTCTGTGGGGCCAGAGATTCTCGCAGCATGGGAATATCACTCACAAAATCAGACCTTTCAAAACGAGAAAAAAAATTAATTAAAACAATTTGCCAAGTCGGCATCATCCACACCATTTACAGAATGACCCACGTGGTCTCACAGGAAGACTTATTAATTGATGCCATGGATTTTATACCTCTCCAGGCTGCTCTGAGGTCACCACTACAATACTGACTTTGAATTTTATTTCTGTGCTTCATTTTGGCCTTCCTTATTTCATCCTTAACTTCCTAGAGACTTCTTTTTTCTCCAAGGGGTCACCTGAGCAGAAAATTATTTTCTTTTTATTGACCACAGCTTTAAGTTCTTTAGTTACCCAGGGTTTGTTATTTGGGTACATGACCACTTTTTTAGTTATTACTGAGTTCACGCAGAATGTGACGTATGATGAGATGGTATCTGAAAGTTCATTTATATCATCACACACATCATAAAAACAGTACCAGTCAGTACACTCAAAGCATGCCTGGAGAGAGGAGATACTGGCCTCCTGGCATTGGCAGGGATTTGTAAGCCCCACTTACTGAGTCATAGCATAGATAACAACGATTAAAATCTTCAAGGGTAAACTTGGGTGCCTCTGGGCAGATAGAGTCCAGTTTATAAGTGACATCAGCGATCAGCTGTGCTGCGGCAGAGGCACTGGTTTGCGGATGAATGTACACTAATGTGAAAAGAGCTGTTGAAATTCGCGAGGGAGATAAAAGGGGCGGAGAGAAATAGACAATTCCGCATCTGTAGTACATATCCTCTCTTTTATCACTATGGTATTACAGTACCTCTGGTTCACATAGAAGCAGACTCCTCCTCCTTGACTCTTTCCGGTGATCTCCGGTGACTGGTCCATACAAATTGGGCTTTCAAACCCAGATAAGATCAGGTCTGAGTCCTAGTCTGTATCACCTAGCCATGTTTCGGTGAAGGCAAGAAGACAAATATCTTTTACTTCCCGTTTAAACTTGGCGTATGTCTCCAGTTCATCCTTTTTGTGTCTAATAGGCTGAACATTTGACAGCAAGACTGAAGGAAGTGGCAGAAGTTTGCGGCGGTTATCAAGCTGGAGAGCCTTATGTTTCCAGTGTAAACCACCTCTTCTTCCTCGTTTCCGATGGCTTGACTTGGCTTGCGGAGCTCCATCGGTATGCAGTAAGGAAAAACACACTTAAAAACAATTAAAACAACTAAACGAAAACCGGGAGACTGCTGGGTCGCACACTGTGGAGCGCCCCTCACATGAGCGAGTGAGTGTATCTAAGGTAACATTACTGGTTGATGGTGCTGGAAGGGAGATTAATTTTTCTCCACCTGACTTCTCTTGCTGGAATTGGGGCTTCAAACCACCCTTACAGAGCGCCCTTCATGCTACGCTCTCTGCACACCAAAGGCAGAACTTAAGGTCATATGAATTGATTACGGTGGTCTCTTCACCATTCTCTGCAGCAGCCACCAGCAATGGCACTACTGTGGTCAGGGTCTTCACATGCAACAGCCTGGGCACCTCATGAGTTTGGCCTCTACTCTCTAACTGTGCTAAGTACAGGACAAGAAAGCAGCATTTTGAGTAGCTTTTCTCGTCGAACCAGTAAATATCCAGAAAAAAGCAAAAAAGTCCTCTGCCATGACCACAGAAATAGCTCCTTTTTGGGCAAGTTTCTGTATTTTCCCCGAATTGGCATCCAAGGCATCTGTGTCTCTCACAGCACAGTGAAACCGAACCAGTTCCCCAAACTGACCCTGGGTTTCGTTCCGTCTACTCAGTGTGACATTACCGTTTTTGTCTTAGTTTAACTGAGATCACAGTCACATTCACACCTGGAAGCTGCCCAGTGCAACGACAGTCTAAACTGCAGCCACTAAGCAAAACTGCCCTCTGACAACACATTCCTGACAACACATTGATTTTGAATACATATAAAAACTCTTTGGGCCAGTATATTACTTTTTTAGTTAGAATTTCAACAGTAAATTTGGGTTTTGGGTGACCGTCTAAGCGTATCTGTCTTTGTTACAAACCAGCTCGTGAGTATCTCTGCCCATTCATTCTAGGGATTGGAAAAATATTTTCACTTTTCTCTCTAAAAGGACTGCTCTAAATAATCAATTTTATTATCTTTTAAGTGATCTATCCACTGAAGAATCACAAGACACATGAAAAGAGAAATGTTAGGACCCTGCAAAGACTGTTGTTCCAGCACAATCAAATGCCTCAGCAGGGGTTCCTACTGACATCAGCCACAAATAAACAAGGCAGAGAAACTTTATGATGATGAACTGAAGAACTTTAAGTCTCAGAAGTGATCAGAAGTCCAGCAACACTTGTAGTATAATGACAAGTTTGTTAAACCGATGCTTCAACCCTGCTGCCTTCAGGAGGACCCTGACAAAGGACATAAGTCGAAATGCGAAGTCTGATGATGAAGTTGTTCTTTGAACTGCTTGTTGAGTTGAGAGTTTGTACTTCACTGTGTCCTTTTGTAGCACTGACTTCTGGCAGGCAGCTTCCTCTGTGAATGTCAACTCAATTTAACGCCCTACCGCACAACATAAAGACTTGTAGATCTGTAAGCAGATTTTCCAAGTCAAAATTAGAAAAATCTGATAAAAGCTACTTACCTCTGTAACCCTGGACTGCGTTCTGTCTATCAAATGCAAATTATTAGCAACAATAACCAGAATTAAATTGATATTTACTTAGTATACATTGGGCATCTCAGTGGACACATCAGGGCTCAGTTGTACAGACAGGAAGTCATGTTTTCATCAGTTGTTTCAGTCCAGATCAGCAAAGGGTTTTTGACCGCTGTGATGCTAAAAGTCAGTCATGCTGTAAGATACGTGCCTGTTCTTTTGATAGATGACACCTTGGTGTAAAGAAAAACAAAGGAAGCGGATACCTTTACATAAGACATCAATGCTGTGGACAGAAACATCAAGTTCACACAGTAAGAAGTGAGAGGAGGTAGTCTGCCTTTCTTAGACTGTGCAGTGGACACTGAGGAGGATAGAGGCCTTAACGATGAAATGCACAAAAAAAAACCCAAACACAGATCAACATTTGTTGTTCGACTCTCACCAACCACTGGAGCACAGGCTGGGGCTTAGAATGAGCCCACTAGGACAGAAGGGAAAGAGAAGGAACAGAAATGCATCGAGGAAGCACTTAAAACCTGTGGTTATCCTAACTGGGCCTTTGTCAACACCTCTAGAACAGGGGGCTGCAACCTTTACTATCAAAAGAGCCATTTCGCCCCCCCATTGTTTACCGTAAAAATCTGTTTGGAGCCACAAAACATAATTGAGCCTCATAATGAAGGTGCACAATTTTGAACATCAAAATTAGCTGATCAAATTTTGTAATAGGCTTTAATGACCATTATTAATTTTTTCACAGTGGGCTATTTATGTTGATTAGGCCCATGAACTTTGAACAAACCTCTTTGAGTTCTCCCTATGTTTAAAATTAATAAAATAAAAAGTAGCCTCCTTTGATAATTTAACATTTCGCAGTGGCATAGCATTACAACAGAAAAAATTATAAATACATTAACTAGTTTTAATTCAGTTTTGACTGAAGTGAACTTAAGTGTAAGTTAATCCTCTGCCATGTAGCAATTAGCCTTCTGGCCTGATTATAAAACACAATATCAGCTGACGCTCATTCAGTGTATTGACAAAATCACAACTTGAGAGTACAAATACTATTCCTTGTGACCATTCATTTTTACAGTCAGAGAATGGAAAAATGACTCTCAGAGAGTATTTTTCCATCTTCTTTCCTGGGGCTGGCTGCCCTGTTTTAGACGTGTTCCTGTTTCCAATGATCAGCTCGTTATCAAGCTCTGCCGAGCCATTTGCATGAGGTGTGTTGGAGTAGGGACACATCTAAAACATGCAAGTTAAAAAACACACTCTAACCTTACAACAAAGATTTTTAAAAATATAGTATAATATAAAAAATATAATTCATTTCTATGTCAGTTTTTGCCAAAGCCACAGAGAGCCACCGCAGAGGGGCAAAAGAGTCGCATGAGGCTCAAGAGCCACAGGTTGCAGACCCTTGCTGTAGAAGATCCAGAGCAGACAGAGAGAAAGAGACGGAAAAATGGAACGACATTGTTATTTCTAGTTTCACACATGGTGTCTGAGATAGTAAGGAGGATTTTCAGTGAAAACGACATCTCTGTTCATGGAACAAAACACAGAAGAGCCAACTCCTCAGGTCAAGGTTTTTGCTGCTTTCTTATATCTGAAGGAAAATGAACAATCTTTCAAGGACAGTGATGCATACATCCTTGACAGAGAATGAAGATGGTTTTAAAGAGGTGTGCAAGAAGCCATCTACGTCAAATTGACACCTAAAAAAACTGAAACAAGTCCAGTTGCCTATTATGTAGCACTTAGAATACGATGACTGGGATGACTGAGAATCTTCACCAAAACAGTGTGCAGATTCTGCATTAAACGCAACAAACAGCAAACAATAAGATATAGTAAAACTAGGTGAAGGTGTCAACCAGACCACTGCTGTGTTAGATATCTCACTTGCCCAAAGGTCCAGTGTGCAGCATTTAGGGGAATTTATTCATTGATATGGCAGAAATTTAATAGAATATTCATAAGTTATGTTTTCATTAATGTATGATTACCTTAAATGTAGAATCATGGTGGTTCGTTACCTTAGAATAAACCTTGTAGGTCTACAGAATCCTCTTCCATGGAGTCCACCATGTTGCAAAGCCACGTTCCTACAGTAGTCCAGAAAGTACAAACCAAACACTGGCTCTGAAAAGGGTTTTTCAATTTATTCACATGTTTTGCTGCCACTGGAGTTTCTCCTGCATGCTGCGACTTCATCACTAAAGGCCACTAAATCCCTCACACTGGACCATTAAGTAATAGCTTG
>JAPXVT010000028.1:35642977-35654799 GCA_029823135.1 Acanthurus reversus
AAATCAAAATCTTAAAAACATGCAGTACAATAATGCTAAATATGGCATCTAATACATCCATATTTGAAGCTAATGAGGGCTTTTGAGAGGCTGATAAATGGAGGTAAGGCAAAGCAAGCTATTGGCCTGTTGAAAAAAACTTATATGACCACAATCTGTTAAGGTAAATATCAAATTCACAAAGGGAGAACGAACAGTCTGTACATCTTTGCTTCAGGTAGCTTTGTTTGTTTGGATGAAACATGCCAACGAGTGATCGATTACTGATGGCTTTTTCAATTTGTGGCTAAAATCCTCAAGGCCCTAAAGCCTGCACAGAGACTATTCCCAAACATTTAGTCTGCTCCCACAAACATATTTATCCCACACTGAAACACAAGCCACTAACTTCTGATTTCACTGATCCATGTTATTAGTTTTCACTTGTACTGACAGGCTATTAATCTCAAATGTTTCTTTCCTTCTCGTACTTTTTTTTTCCCAACTCTCCACCTTAATTAGTAGTCTGGGCAGCTTTGAGTCCTTATTTTAGTATGAAATTGAGCATCACTGTCAAAACTTCTTGTCTGCTGCTCAGGTCATGTCTTTCAGGAACACGTTCTGTCTGCAACAAAGGTTTTATGAGGTTTACAAACTTTACCAACAAACAAAGCCAAAAGTAAAGGCCTGAAAGTAATTTTTTTTCAATATTTACACAATTGCCTCTGTCATTACATGAGAGCTATAAAGTCAGCAGACTGTCCTCTCAAAAGAAAAATGACAGCGTTTTACACCGTGCAAACAGCTTTTATCGGCCTACGTTATTTTTACAGTCAGTAGCACAGATGGACACGCAGAGTGTTGGACTTTGAAAATGGTGATCTGTCTTTGCACAGTTTAATTGCAAATGTTGGTTTTCCTCAACGTAAAGGCTTTCTTCGCCATAAACTTATACGAGCGCGCAGTGACCACAGTCCTCTCCTAACCTTCACCAAAGAGCTTTGACTGCAGACTTACCCACAGCTGAAGTGTAATAAAGATGGATATCATGTTTGCAATCATTCTGAAAGGTAAAACATAACATAATGACCCAAGGACGTACTTTGAATCGAGGGGAGGTTAAGAATTAGCTTAAAAGCATCAACTCCCATGGCACTTGATGCCATAAAATTACAGGTCTGGATTGGAAAAATTAGATGAACCCTTCAGGCTTTTCCCTTCCCTCCTCCACACATTTAAAAACTACACGAACAGTTGTTATGGTGTCGGCGTGGATCTGCACAGAGTTTATGTAAGTTTAAAAAATATATCGTAAGAGCATGATGGTGGTCTCGATTCATTTTTATGAAAGTTTCGCCTCAAGCCCAAACATTTTCAGAGTTCAGACGTGAAAGTTTTAACCCACTTTGCACAATGCAGGGGAAGTAAACTTTTTTTCACAGTGTTGGGAGTAATGTGTTACTTAGGAAGTGTTACTGTGACTCCACTATGTTTCATGGTAAAGTAAGTATTGCAGTATGAGTTAATGCTTGCTTTGAAGGACTGCTGAGGTTAAAATAAATGTGCCGAAATATAAAAACTTTCAAAACATATCTGTTGAGCTTTATTGTTCCACTTTTCATCACAGTGATAATGGCTGCAATAATAAGATGAAATTTGATGGTGGTTTTGTCTCACACTGTGCCACAGCAACACTTAGGTAACGGGTACATAAATGAGAGAAATAAAGCAAAAACCAGTAACACAAAAGTAACTTTCCTTACTAACTAATCATTTTTAATATTTAGTAACTTGGTTATTCAGTTTCTTTTTGAGAGCAGTAGTAACTGTAACTAGTTTACTAATTTTCAGTAACTTGCCCGACACAGTTTCTTTCACCTTTGCTGTTGTTTTGCAATGTGCAGCTGTCACAAACACATACAGTGTAACAGAAATCGATCTGTCGTGGCAGCACATCCCCACCCACCCTCACCGAACTCCACTGGCTCCAAGTTAAGTCCCGCATCTGTAACAGACTCCTCCTCCTCACATACAAATCCTTCCGTGGCCTTCTCCACCAGCACACTCCATCTCGAACGTGCAGTCCTCTGCAACAGGTCTGCCAACGTTTGTGGACAGAGCTTTCAGTGCAGCAGCTCCAAAACTCTGGACAACTTTAAAGCAACTTTAAAAACCCACCTGTTTACCGAGGCCTTTGGCCTGTAGTTTGGTCAGTTGGTGAGTCAGAAACATGGTGGTCAGGTTCAAAAGCTCTGAGGCAAAAAAATTCTGCTGGATTGGGAACTTCGGAACTGGCTCTCCAAAGTTTTGCTTCTCATATCCCATCCCGACTTCACTCAACTGTTGTCTGATTGTCTGTCACTTACTTAAAGAATGAGGAGCTTTGTCTTTCATACCATGAGACAAGAATTATTTCTCATTATACATGGTAACTCCCAGTGAATGTATTAAAGGAAGGACCTTTTCATGACATCTGTGGGATCAGTCAGTCATCTCCTTGCAAAGAAAGGACTCTTTCTCTTTTAACAGTGTGTGTGCATGTATGTACAGTACATGTCTATGTGTATTATTTAAGAGGATGATTATATAATAATAGTTGCTTGAATGCAGAGAGGAAGGTTTAGTTCACTTGTTGGCAATTAGTTGTGTGATCAGTGATGTCACGCTGTCAGTTCTCTCCTCAGCAAGTGGCTGTGAATCCTAACATTCACCTCGGGAAGGAGATCAGTGAATGATATTGTTATGACAAACAATGAAAGCCCATTTCGTCTCTATTCAGCACTTCAGTCAGCCTAGATTGGTTGAAGTTCTGAAGCATTCAAAGCTTTTTTCCCCTTGGAAGTGGAAGTCTGCAGGGTTGTTTCAAATGTTTGATCATTTTCATCAGTAATGCCTGTTTTGTCAGGCTTGTTTTATTTTATTTTATTTTATTTATGTATTTATTTATTTCTGAGTGAGGTTAACATCCAGACCTTTTGTGTTGAAAAAACTAAAATCTGCCACTAAAAATTTTTGAGCTGGTAGGAGAAGAAGAGTTTGGCGGCAGCTGGGCTTGTCAAAGGAAAACTTGACATTGATGTGGCTTAGACTGATGCCAGTCATCCTTCAGAGGGTATTAAAGCCTCAACCTTGTCATGTTTGGCAGGTTCTATAATATAAACAAAGCTTTGTTGGTATTTGTAGAGGATGAAGTGTCTCTGAAGCAGCTTATATGCAATGTAATCATTTACGTTGCTCTGTCTGCTCATCATAAAATCCTCAGGGCTTTATTTTCCATTTCATTGTTATCAGTCGGAGAAAGCCAAGAGGTAAACATGAGAGTGGAATCAGCATTCAGCATAATAACCTGCTTTTTCAGAGAGAAGCACTTAACAACTTTAAAACCAAAATTAATGCCTTTTGGATTTTCATTTAGTGGATATCTTTGCTTTAGAGCATTTTACATCAGAATTATCCTCTGAACACCTTGTGCAACCTAAAGTTCATGATATTAATTTGACTTGTGTTTTTCAGTAAAGTGTAAATGGCAGTGGTCCTTCTGTGAACATCGATACCAAGCTGCTTGATAATTAAACAATATCAACCAGATTTTCATTAACTCAGCATTCATAAACTGAGTGTTACAGCAGAGACAGAGGGACATCAAACAGTACTTACATTATGAACTATCAAATATGTTCAGAGATGTAACAGTATTTACATTATGAATGATCAAATATTTTATGCAAATATTTTACTTATTTGACACTGATGGCAAATGAGTACAGGAAGCCGTGTTTTATTTAATATTGAAAGTTTATATCAAGTTGCATGTCTGTCAGAACATAATATTCTGTGAACTCATAATGAGGTATTTTTTCAACCTGAAAAAAACTGTTTTTATTCCTTTAAGGGGCATTGCAACTACTCTTACTACTACTGCAACTACTTCTACTACTACTTCAGCTACTTCTTACTATAGGCTGCCATATTCAGTACCGTGATGCCAAGAAATCATGATATTTTATTTAATGTACTGTGCATTTATACCCTTGCAACCCTACATATATTCATATATTATATATATGCTTTACTCTACAAATAAACAAACATATACAAGGCAACCCTTGTTACAAATACAGAGTACTGTCAGTAGGTTCCCATAGTTGTCCAAATTCTTTGTTTTTACAAAGACAACTAAAGATGCCATTAAGATTGAATTACTGCATTGATTTTGTAAAGATATTCAAATAATATGGCGTCAAAGTGGTTGCTGTGTTAAATTTCCGTAATCAGAAATGATGATGTTTTTATACTGCAAGAAAAGGATTTAATGTTATGCTTGCGGGACCAAACCCATTATTTTGTCATTTTGACGGCGGTCAGTGATAGTTTGTTCCTAAAATACTGCTGCACATTTAGAAATAACTTATTATGCATTTTATAGACAGAAGTTATTATATGGTTAATATTAAAACAGTATATATTATACATTCTACTTGTAGATTTTTTATCCAAGAGATTTTTTTCTGCCACCACATCCTTGACGTAAGTGAGGTTTGGCTGAAGTTTTGGTGAAGTAAAGGATTTAAGTTCTTGCTGCACTGCCCAGACGTTCTTTAGGATGCTGCCATTCCTTAATGTTATTCTGCAAGGATGTTCTGATCCGTGGGTGTTTTATTTATGTATCAAGCGGCCTCTTGTTTAATAAATTAGAGTTTTCACGTCCCCCGTCGCTCGTCAGTTGATAGCCTGTTAGAGCCTCGCTGCTCAGCCTGTTGTGACACGCTGCTGTTGTTCTGCGCTCAGGTCTGTGATTCACGTAAAATGGCCTGGGAATGTACAGAAGGATTTGTTCCACACAAGTGGAGTTGAATCAGTATTAGCACTCGCTGCTGACAATGCTGGATGAATTTAAATCAGTTTCCCCTCAGGATCAGTGCAGAGAGCAGGCGAAGGATAGACACAAACCCACAGAGGGACAGACAATCAAAGGAAGACATGACACCACACACACCCTTTAAAATAGCGACTGGATATCTTTTTGTATTTTAATAAACTCCACACATCAGGTCAGCAGTTAGATACGTTTAATTTCAATGGCAGACCAAGCTGTTTATTATATTAAGTACGTGAATACAGGTATAAATTGTTATAGTCTAACATAATAATGTGGAAATAATTGCTCATATATGCTTATTAATCTATTAAAACACTTTTGGCTGCACAGCCTGCGTTTCAAGGGTTCAGTAGAAACTCTTGGTGATGCAGCCAAACATTCCAAACCACAGATCTTTCTTTTAAATTCTTGAGATAAATCCAAACTTTTCACGGACACCAAATGAGTCTGGCTGAATTTTTTTTACTTTTGTGTTAAATGATGCAGTAATCCATCTGACACTGAAACAGTCGTGGATTTGATTCACACATCATCATAAATAAGGCGTTGGGACAAAATACAGTATATCAACAGTTTGAAGTTAGCAGACGGATGATTTTACGACTAGGGCCAGGCCAGTATATTGGTTTGTCGATACTATATGCTGATATTGGCCTATTGCACATATCTTGGTATTGGTTCAACTTGTTTTTTAAGGCCACAAAAAATGCTTGGACTAAGGATTTAAAATGGTGCAGTTACAGAGGGTGGTTTATTGTTTAATAACTAATAAATGAAGTGTTTATTATTGACCGCACTGATTTATGGTATCAGTATTTAGTAACTACAAACAGCTGATATTATATATATCGGTCAATACAGCATATCAGATATGGGAATTTTCTCGCAGGCTAATATCGGTAACGGCATCAGCCAACAAAATCCTGTATTGTTTGACCCTACTTACAACTGATATTTGGCCGCTTGGGCAAAGTTGTGAACATAATACTGTCATATTTTCAGTTCATATGGCGAACTTGTTGGCAACTTGTTTGATTAAAGGAATATCAAAACACAGATTATTCCTCCTTTGCGGTTGTGAGAGTGGCGATCTTCTCAAAAACAGTTTGGAAAGAAAAGAACACTGTGAGGTAACACCGTTCAATAAAATGAAACACATAAAACTACTTTTGAGTATGAAGCTCCACAGCTGGGTTTACAGTCACACATCGGGGGGATTTTGTTCATTTTACTGCAGAGGTTGTTTATTGGCACACATTTAATGTAAGTGAAAAAAAAAACACTTTGTTGTTATGGAGAAATTGGTTGTGGTGTGTGATAGATTGTTAGTGCTGTGGCGGCTGCAACGGAATCTTATCGACCTCTGGGGAAGTAAAGATGCTGACTGCTGAAAGTCAGCCCTTCTCACATTGTTAACATACCTTTGCTCCTGTCTGTGGGATTGAATGGTTGAAATGCAGAAGGAGCTGATCCCTCAGAGTGTGGCAGCAGTCAGTGTGTAGATGTGGGTGTGGGTGTGTGTGTGTTTGTGTGTGATGAAGGAATTGGTGGATTTGAACAGCGGATGGCTGTGCTGTTACAAGAATTAAATACCCTTAGAGACCAGAGAATTTCAACAGGCTGCCTCTCGGCTGCAGAGAGTGATAGATGGTTCCTATTAAAGTTGTGGAAGCAATTAAAAAAAGAAAAGACAACGTGAGCCGATCCTTCTCATGTATAATCAGTCTCCTGCTCTACAGTGATGCTGCATAGCACGCAAGTGAGAGATGTACTGTTAAAGTTTGAGTTTAGAGAAAGTTTTGTCATTTCTTGTAGTCCGTTTTCTTTATTATTAATTCATTAGATGTCATTTTGATTTTACTGTCCAGAACTTCCTGTGATACGCGTGCACCGATGGGTTCAGATGTCATACAGCCTCTGTCATATATTTGTAGTATGTTCTTTTGCAGTTTTCTTTTTGGTGTTCTAGACACACTGCAGCTTTTCTGTCCACCAGTTCGCTCCAGCAACGGCACGTTAAGCAGAAGCCTTATCAGCAATATAAGTCATCCTCCCTGCAAAGTCCTGCTCCCACTAAAGGGATTACGTGGACCCTTACATTGCTTCCTCTGGTTGGACAAGTATTTCTGTTTGGTCATTTTGTCCTCCCCCGTTCTCCAGCCAAGTCTGCCGTGCCAAATGGTGCAGACACTCAGCACACCGAGGGAGAAGTGTGGACTGCTTCGTTAGGGACAACACAACCTAATAATCTCACTGTGAAACTTAACTCTGCAAGTGTTAAGACAGATTTAAAAGTAGGTCCATTTTCAGACATCCTCTTTAAGGTGGCCCATTGTGTAGAAACAATCTCCACCCAGTTATACCACTTCTGTTATTATGTGTGTGGAGGACCTATCTGTACTTAAATTCAGTTACCTACAATGTACTATAGCAGAAGCAAGCCATTTAAAATAAATGTCACCGCTGCTGGTGTCAGAAAATATTTCAAAAACATAACTAACATTGTGAAAAAGCAGAAACACTTAATCACACAACAAATACCTTACATTAAATGAATTACGAAATGAGGTTGATGCAGCAGATTTAATAAACAGCTAATATCATTCTGAAACACTTATTAACCATCCTAACCTCATGGCCAGTGTCTGTCTGTCTGTCAGTTGGTCAGTCCACCACGTCATCGAGACTGAAATATCTCAAAAACTACTGGATGAATTGAAATAACTTTAATAGCTTTGGTGTCTCCCTAACATTTTATTCAGTACCACCACCCGGTCACAATTTTAAATGTTCTAATAATATAGTTTATGAACAAACACCGGTTAAACTGCCATCCGCATTAACCTTAAATGTACGTTATAATGAGTGCCAGTAAGCAAATGTAGGCACTGTAACACACTCTGTTACTGGATTTTTTTCTCGGGGGTTTCACAGCAGCATGTTTCAATGTGTGGAGGAAAAATACATTTAGTTTTCACAAGGTCGCACAAGTCAAGACAGACAGCTCAATAAGACACACTTAATTGGGGATTATAAGGATTCTCTAACCGATGAAGACTGTGTTCAGTTGGAGGTGGGGTAAAGTTAGATAGCAACGTTTTCAGATCAAAGAGGGACTTAATCTTGTTACAGTCAGGTTTTTTGTGTTTTTTTTAAGCTGAGCATCGTATGTTAAATAGAATGAACCCAAACATATAAATTAAAATAGTTTTTGTTTCATGATGTAGCCTGTGTTGCTGGGTTAAAATGTGATGTTACTCTTTTGAATCCTCCAGTCAAGTCCTTGCTGTCATTCTCACGAAATTTTTGGGAAGTAAAGCTGACAAAGCTTTGAACGTATCGCTTGAATTTGGTTGTCGTTCACAGTTTGTTTCCTGCTGTCTTACATTTCTTCCCTCCCCTGAGCTTCATTTCTCTCTCTCTCTTTCTCTCTCTCTCTTTTTTTTTTAATTCAAAGGGTCTTTTGTCTTGCATAAATTGAGAGCACTGACTCTTCAACTCCAGGTCTTTCTCTATTAACTACTATTCTATAAATGTAACTCAATTCATGGCCTGTATTGTGCTTTCACAATGGTAATAATTTGAAAATCCATTAAGCAAGCTGTTACATTGTTCATTGTTCATTCATTGGCGTGAATGTCAGAAGCTATGAGAGAGCTCAGGTATGTGAGGTTTAACCAAAGCTACCACAGCTTTAGACATTTTCCTGCAAACACAGTTAATGTGGTGAGCAAGTGCAAAAGAGAGCAAAGAGAATGACAAAATACTAATACCTCAGTGCCTGTTTCCTTATTATTTTTTTTAACTATTTAATTTACTGCCAATTACTTAACTTTAGATTCACGTTTTTACTTTTTTTCTAAGTTAGATTCTTTAAATTTGTTGTTTGTGTTGCATGTTGATGAATAAAATACTTGACAACAGAAG
Organism: Acanthurus reversus; assembly: GCA_029823135.1. Lineage (NCBI taxonomy): Eukaryota > Metazoa > Chordata > Actinopteri > Acanthuriformes > Acanthuridae > Acanthurus > Acanthurus reversus. The sequence continues at coordinate 35,651,763 of JAPXVT010000028.1, forward strand.
AACTGACCTGATAGCTGTCTCCACCGAATAATTCAAAGTATCATGAATTCTGTGTTTGATCTAGCAGAGCGCGTTCTCTGTGTTTCCATTGACTTACTCCCTTTGGTGGAGGAAAACCTTCCAGTATGCACTGCTGCAGTGGACACGTAAACATTATCACACGCTGCTGTGGTTGTATTCTGCATTGTTTTTTTGCTGTTTCTGAACTTTAGCTGTTGTTACACAAAAAGACAATCAAGCAGATAATATTAACCCTTTACTAACATCTTTTTGTAACATTCACGCGAATGAAATGAAAAAAAAAAAAGACTTATCTAACGAGAACGGGAAGGCTGCAGCCTTGGAGCAGCAGTTTTGTGCCCCAGTTCTGTCCCTCACAGTTCTTTGCCTCCAGCTGTTTCACATCTAAAAGTAAGCAGTGTCCTCGCATAGAAACAATGAGGCAGACCTGTAATGGGGACCACATCGAGGATGACAGTCTGAACCGGAACTTTTAGCGACCGTCAGGACATTTTACTGCCATTTTGTGTGGTGACGTAATTGTTTTTTTTAAGAAGAGAGTAGGAGATATTGAACCGTGTTTTTGCAGACAAAACCAGGTTATTTTAACCAGATGTCGGGGATTTTCCTGCTGTGTTTGTGGTGAAATAATTAGTAGGCAATTTTAAGCCCAAATGTGATCTTTTCTTAACACTAACAATTTCTTTTTGCCTAAAGACTGATTTATAGTTGTATGTAGGCTCTGTGTAGCCTATGTAAGTTGTCTCTGCTGTTGTGAGCATTTATACTCGTGCGCTGGTGTCTCTGTGTTGCATACCTATAGATATTAATCAGACTGGCAATCACCCTTGGAGTTATAGCTTCCAGTTTGAAACCAACATGTTGTAGCAGCTGGCTAGAAGTCCTCCATAACTTGGAGGTCTTTAAAGTTTTATGGAAAGCATTGCAGCTAGAGTTCCTTTCCTGCCCTTCAGTCAGTCAAGGGGAAGCTATTGCTGCGGATTTTTGGCGACTGTACACCAAGCGGACCAATCACAGCTGTTGCAGTGTGCGTCACTGCAACATGTAGTAATATTTCTGTGGAGGTGCACGTCAGGCTGTGCTGCTGGTTGCGGGGTAGGGTATGCTGCAACACCGTAGGTACACAAATGATTCAGTGCAGAGGCATAAATCAGGCATTTAAGCAAAAAACACGATCTTTCCCGAAACTTAACTATGGGGTTTTTCTGCCTAAATGAAACCAGACATTAAACACAGAACTGCAAAGTATTGGCCCTAATTTCATATATGTAAAGAAAAATAAAATTAACATGCCACTGATTTGACCTAGTCTAGCCCAATAGCAGATGAGTTTTTATTTTGAAATTCAGGAAGCACAGAACTGCTGGGCACACTGGGAAGACAACGCTGTTGCTCAAGGGCTGCAGCCTCCCCATATAGCATCTAACATGGTGAGATACAACAGCACATTGCAGAGGCATATAGGCAGGAATCACACGAGCACCAGCAAATTATGGGTGATTTTTCCGATGAAAAGCTGCATTTTGTATCAATTTATAATCAAAAGGCAAACGATTCTGATACTGGTGACATCAGCAATCTGCTAAATAGGAGCCAATTGAAGTAAATTGTTTTTAATTATTTGTGATGCATAAATAAAAACAGTACATCTAAATGGATTCAGTCAGGTACTAATAGCTTGCTTTTCTGTGTCAGCAGCACATGTCTTTTTGATATTAGCTGAAAAAATATGTAAAACTATGACTAATTGTTTTTTTAATAAATCATTTAATCCAGTCTATAAAACACAGAATTTTACAGTAATTTTCATGAGAGACTATTGTCTTTATTCATCTGAATAACAATTCAAGCTCTAATATATTTAATTAATGACATAAAAGGGAGACTGACTTATTTATTGACTGTGTGTGTGTGTGTGTGTATGTGTGTGTGTGTGTGTTAGTGTCGCTGTCATTCTCATGCAAATTTCCATTTTTTTTGTTCAGGACACAAGTAAACAACCTTAGAAAATAAGCAGACTGATGCACATTCTAAATCTTTCTCTCTTTCGGTTTCTCTCTTGGGTGAATTGTCTTCACTGCCCTTCCTCCTGCTGGATCACCTTCACCATCACCTTTCCACCTGATCCTGGCTTTCCTCTGGGCTCCACCACCTTCCCCCTGGCTCTGTCTGTCTGACTGTCTTAGATAAGTGTTCTGTTTTAAAATATTACTCACAGTCTGCCTCCCCGGGCCTTGTAGCACAGTCTCCCTTTCACAGTGGAGGTCGGGGAGAGATTTAACACGGGGCTAGACCAGCCTGAACTGAACTGAACTGTATTAAACAGTTAATCCATAGCGGATCCGGCTTGAGAGACCATGCACAGACGAAGATGTGCTTTTAAGCTGTGTTTAGGCTACAAGGTTACAAGTCACTATTAGAGAAATGAGAGAGTATTTACATGTTTCGGCGATGAAATTTTGGACACAAAAGAAAGACTGAATAAGATGTAATCTCTTATGACAACAGAGAATAATCATGTCATCTTCTGTAAGAGACAGAAAACAGAAAAGATGAAAAAAACATTATAATCCCACAGTGACCTCACTGGCTTGGATATTTTATTGAAGCCTATTGCTCCACCAGCCAGACAGCTGATACAAATTATGGCTGCTGAAGAAGGACAAACATTTGTGAAACATGTGACCTGTCAATTGACATAGAAGTGAAAAAGACAGGTTGCTATAAAAGTGAAAAATGTCTGAGAGAGACGGACAAGGTCAGGAGGAATATGAGGTGAAAAGACTTTTTCTGCCGACTGATACAGTAGAATCTGTAGAGAGGATTGCTGCTGATGTTCCTGCAATGTTAAGCTTTGGATTGATTATTCAGTGTTGCTGTTTGGCCCATATTTAGATGTATGATTTATTTTTCAAAGCCTCACACATCTAATGAGGAAAACTGTTGGCATAACGGTCAGCTGACATTATCACTGGAGTTTGTGATCATGCACTTCACACCTCAGAGGCAGCAGCGC